>CM053764.1:94019851-94180144 GCA_028658305.1 Pachyuromys duprasi
AGTGTGTCTGGTTTTATGTTGAGGTCTTTGATCCACTTGGACTTTAGCTTTGTGCACGGTGATAAATATGGATCTATTTTCATTTTTCTGCATACAGATATCCAGTTGGACCAGCACCATTTGTTGAAGATGCTGTCTTTTTTATGTTTTCTTTTCTTGACTCTAGTCTTGCTTTTAAGTATTAAAGCCTGGTGTCTCCCCAAACATAATAATGCCACTTTCATTTGGTGTGTACTTTTTTGTGGTTGTTATATTAGAAATACCACATCTACCTTTTTACAACATTTTATTTTTATTTTAAATACAGTGGTGGTTTGGCTTGCATATTTATCTGTGTGAGTATTTTAGATCCCCTGGAACTCGAGTTACAGACAGTTGAAAGCTGCTATATGGGTACTGGGAATTGAACCCAGGTTGTCTGGAATAGCAGGCAGTGAGTGCTCTTAACCGCTGAGCCATTTCTCCAGCCCCTGTATAAATGTGGTTGTATGGATATGTGGAGATCAGAGGCCAATGTCAGGTGTCCTCCTCAGTAACTTTCTACCTTTTTTTTGAGGCAGGGTTTAGCACTGACTGGCTAAACTAGCTGGCCAGAAACCCCCCCAGGAGCCTCCTCCCAAGCACTGGGATTACAGGCACAAAGGTTCATATTCAGCTTTTTACACAAGCACTGGGATCCAAACTCAGGTCCCCAAGTTTGTGTGATAATCAGTTCATCAATGGACCCACCTTCATAAGCTCAGTGTTTCTATCTTTTTAAAATGAGAAATGGAATACACCCTGTAGTTTTATGCCTGGTTCCCAGATAGTAACAGTTTGGGAGCTTGTAGAATCTTTAGGAGATGGGGCCTTGCTAGTGGTCAGAGGAGAGCCTTTTAGGTTACAGTCCAGCATGCATTTAGTCTAGTTCTCTTTGCCTCCTGTCTGGGCTCCATAGGAGGAGTACTCTCCTACCACATACAAGTCACATAAACAGACGTTGGTTGGTTTTTAAATAAAGTCCCTCTCCTCAGCCATGGCTGTACTGGAACTGTGGTCTTTCTGTCTCCTCTCAGGTTCCAAATGCTGGGACTGCAGACAGGTACCATCACACTCAGCTTTCTTTTCTCTTTTTCCCAGACAGTTTCTCTGTGTCTCCTTGGCTGTCCTAGACTTGCTTTGCAGAGCAGGCTGGCCTCACAGAGATTCGCCTGCCTCTGCCTCCCTGAGTGCTGGGATTAAAGGTGTGCACTATCATGCCTGGCTCACACTCAGCTTTCTAAACAACCTTTGGAATTGTTTCCTGTGAAGCCACTAGGTCACCTCCTCTTCCCTGGACACCTGTGTTATGCATTCTTGAGGCTTCCTGTGGCTCTGAATGCAAACTGAGCTGTTTTATTCCAGTTGACTTAGAACACATCTGTCTATAACATACTGTCAACTTATCACATGTCCTGCTTTTCAAAAATCACTACACAAACCCATATTTTACTGTATTACCCTGTGTCCTATTTTTGGTGCCATCAACTCTGTGTCCTTTCTGAAATCTTCTACCTCATTTTGTTGGGGGTGGGGACAGAGGTGTAGCTAAATGAGAATGTTCTACCCATCATCCTTGATGGAAGATTTAGAGAACTCCATCACCACCTCCATTAAAACCACAGAAGACAGACAGACATTGTGTCCCCACTGCAGTCTGTCTACAGGCACTTTCACTCTCCTTGCTGCACTTGCTTCTCGTGTGCTTATTAGAGAACTCAGTGCGGGTGGTGAATGGCATGGAAACCAAAGGCACTTAGCCACAAACACAGCACAGGTCACCTGACTTCTCCTCCGGTGCCATTTCAACATGTTGGTACTGTTGGTACCCTGGGCCATCCTGAGGACAACTGAAACTGAAAGCATGGCATGCCCAGGTCTGCTAGGGATTACAGGATGATAAGGCTCTGTCCATTTGATTCCCATTTTGAGTTCACTACCTCGGGCTACAGAGAGGAGGCACCGACAAACGCCTTGGTATCCAACTCTTCCATGCCATTCTTGCCTTTCTTTCTTTGCTCCTACTGTTAGTGTTGGATATCAGGAGGGGATACATGCAGAGACAAGACTACATTTGAGGCATCTACAAAGGGTTATGAAAGGCAGGGAGTTCCCAGTACTGGGAGAATGAGGGAAAGGGTGAGCCTTTGTACTTGGGCAGGAATGCTGTATTGAAACTGACATTGGGCATCTGGATGGCATTTGGGAGCCAACTGAATTGTGGCTCCTCCAGTGGCAAGGGAGGTCAGTGGTTTAGATGACTGTGGGAGCGTGTACACTCCCTGCTGACACAGCTATCTTGTAACCGATGGCCTAGTGACACACACACTGTGAAGGCAGTTTCTGCTATTCACCTTTGAAACTAAAAGTTCCTGAGAAATCATGACTGGAACGCCCACTCAAGGCTGACTTTCCACATGTTAAAGACAGCAAAATTCAACTTGCAAACCAAGTAATTAACTGAAACTAAGTGATGAAAAGGAGTGTTACTGTGAGCAGAATAAACTTGATAAAGTGTACACAGGATATTATATATCATCACCCACAACATACACTTTTGGTACATTATAATCCATTCTGTAGTTCTCTGGGCTGTTTCATGTACCAATATTGGATGAAAGCCCAGGTAGATCCAAGATTTTGTCAGTGTTAGTGATTATAAGATCTTTCAGTCCTAGATGAACATTACTGCAGAAATGAAATATTTCAAGAACAAAAATGGCCCCAAATCAAGCATTTCAAGAATTAAAACGATCCATTCAACGTAGGCACCTACATTAAAAACTTCATCTTAGTGTAACATGTTTTGTTATGTCAGATTATATTGTTAGGTTATGAGCTTCAGATTTGGCACCGAAATTTCACTTTTCCTCCTCTGCCTTCAAGACACTGATTCTTTTTTTTGTTTTTTTTCTGGACTGAAGTTAAGGAGGAGGGATGACCAGGCAACAGAAGGTCTCTTTTTGTTTGTTTGTTGCTTTTTGATGGGCACAGATACAATCAGAGAATGAAGCAGACATGGTGTGAAATGACCCATTTGGTGTTCCTCCCTGTGGGCCACATTTTAGCTACAGACCTCATGGGAGTACTGCTATCACTCTGGCCATCTGCTGACAGTAATTAGTCTTGGAGCTTCTGAGCACGGTCTTCCCGCTGGATCTCAGCGTCCCATCCTTGGGAGGCCACCTGTGCTCTCTGGGTCTTCCTTGGACTTTCATACCTACTCAGTGTCATCCCACTTCTTTTTCTTGGTCTTTCTGCTCATGCCATTACTTTTCTCCAGGAGGGAATAAAGACAAGATCAAAAGTTAACACATGGTCCTCTCTGCTCTTGCCACAATCTCTATGACCTGATTTGGAGAGCGGTTCTCTCCTCCTCCACTAGAGAAGAAGTAGATCTAGAGGACTCCATGGATGCTCCTTTCCCTGGCGCCTTCACTGTTCTCTTCTGTATATTTAGGTAACTGATCATAGATAATGAAGTTCCTTGTCATGCTTCGAAATTTGGCACTGGCCTACTACCAGATGATTTGCTCTAAGCTTTAGGAAGCTACCGTTGGATGAGCCTTCTTCCCAACTTGTAAATATTATTATATTTGTAAAACAAAGTCATTAAACTAAAGATCTTAAGATGACATTATCTTGGATTGTGAGGATAGGCTTTTAGCTCAATCGTAAGTGTTCTTATAAGAGGAAGGTAGGTGAAGAACTGACACATGGAATATGTGAAGGGGTTATAGACTAAGTTTGGAATGGCCCCCCAGAGGTTCATGTCTTTGTAGGCTGATCCTCAGCTAGGGATACTGGGTGGAGTTGGTAGAGGTCTTAAATGGCAGTAAGAATTTTAGAAGATGGATGAAGTAATTAGAGAAAGGTTGCTGGTGGGCATGCCTTTGAGGGATACATCAAGATCCTACCTCTCCTCCTCTCTGTTTGATGGCCACTATAGCAGACACAGCTTTGCTCAGCCAGGCACTCCTCATCTAAATCATGTTTCACCTTACTGCAGGCCCCAGAGTCTTGACAAGTGGCCATTGCCTGAAACCTCTGTAACCATGAGCTCAAACAAATCTTTTCTCCTTTAAAGTTGGTTATTCTAGGCATTGTTTTTCACCACATCGATGAAAACTGCCAAAGGTAGCTGTAGAGAGAGAGATGAGCAGGACACCATAGATGAAGGATGGCCCAGAAAAGAGAAGAGCAGATTCTCCCTTCATTGTTCCTGAAGGCACAGGGTGCTGCAGATACCTCTACTGGCCCAAGTGTTTTTGATCTGGCGCTACTCACCTCCAGAATCTTCAGAGAATAAATTTGTACCATTTTCAGCCACTCAGTTTGTGGTTATTAATTACGAGAAAAATTATACAGGACCCTGGGTAGAAACAAAGTAGACATCCACTTGAAATATTGTACTTAAAAGAAATAAGTTCTAAAATTATCTCAGTGCCCTCGAGAAGGGCTCAGTCTCTCCTCTGAAGGTGGTCAATATGTTCAGTTTTTCATGTGCAATGATTAGTGCAAAGGAATGGCTGGACTGCGGCATGGTGATGATTTTCTTGTCAGCTTCATGGGACTGAGACAGCTGGATCTCTGGTGAAGCACACCTCTGAGTGTGACTGGAAGAGCATTTCCAGAGCTGATTACACCACAAGGACTTCAATCACATGGCTAGTTTATTCCACGATAGGGTCACAATATGATCACATTACTGGGAGGTAGCAATAAGTATGAGTTGGGGCCTGGATGGACGAAGTAGGTCATTAGAGGCATGGCCTACAGAACTTTGTCTTGTTCTGGCCTCTTCCTGTATTCCTTCCCTCTGTGTTTCCTGTCAGTCATGTTATGAACTGCTCTTCCCTGCCACACCCTACTCAACATGAAATGCTGAACAGTGAGTAAAGTCAGCTTCCTCTCTGATTTAAGAGTTTTTGGTCATAGTAATAATAAGACTGACTGTCAGCCGGGCTCTCTACATTCGTTCTTTCCTCTGGCTAACAGTACACCTTAGCACCTTAGCGTAAGAACTTTGCAACTCTGTGGCTTCTGTAATTCTTAGATATCATCTCTGGAGATAAAATATTCATAATGATCTCATTTGCATGTGGCATTCTTGATCTCATGCTTCTAAATAACTGTCTATACATGTTTATTTCTTTCCCTGAGAAATTTAATATTGTTGCCTCCCTGGGCATTCCCAGAGAGATCAAGGAGCAGCCTACTCTGCATGCTCCATACAGAAAAAGGATTCCCCACACAGATGGGAGATAAAACATGTGATTAGCATCTTTAATGCTGAACTGGCTCCCAGTCCTGGCATCCTAGTTGGTAACTCGTGGGAACTTAAGAGTTATAATGGAACTTGAGGTTTTGATCTCCAACCTCTAGGATTTCCAGAGACCTCAAGAAGCTAGTGAATTCACCAGATGAGGGATGTGGTCAGCGCTGGATCACTTCCAGGGTCACCACTGCCTCTACCACTGTCAGACCCTTTCCTTTCCTGTACCACTGATATTCTCATCATTGAAAGAGAAGGGTAGGCGGGAGCGGGAACATTATTTGTTCATCCAACCAACAGATGTTAGGCAATAACCATATGTCAGAGCTTCTGCTCAATGCTGGGTTCTGAACACTAAGCAATCAGTTCCTGACTAATGGAACACAGTCTGCCAAGCTCCATCTTCTCCTGAGATCACCTCTTTCAAGTTGAAACTTACACGATTTCTACTATCTACCAGAGACATGAGCCGTAGAGGTGCCTAGAGAAGTGGGTGGACACTGGGTAACTGTTCTCCCTGATCCTCTACCTGTCCAGAGTATCGGGGATCATAAAACTAAGTACTTTTGTGGCTTGAAAAAAATACTATTTTTTGAATCCAGCATGTCAGGGGGGTGCAAATTCTGGGTCTGGGAAACACTTTGCTTGGTTTCTGATCCTATCACAGTGGTTACCAAACTTTGGGCTTGTGTTCAAATCACTTAACCAATAGAACAACAATATCCTCACCAATAAAAATAAAGATGGTACTAATTCTAATACGGTCTCACTTCTTGGTTGTAAACCTGATGAAGGAGTTTATCATGTAAAACACATGATAGGCACCTGACAGATTAAGCATTGAAGAAATGGCAAGTATGTTAACACATGTGTCCATGAACTGCTTTTACCTAGTCACAGTCCAACTGAGCTGTCTTGTTCTTCAGCTAGTGTAGAAGATGACAATGGAGCGCACTTGAAAGTTGGGGAAATTCCACTTGACTTCAAAGTACTTTGATGAGTGATCATACACAGACCCCGTACTCTTGTGGTCAGAACTGAAGTTCAGCAAACTCCGGACACTGATTGATTTAAGCAAAACTCAGTCAAGAGGAACAGAAGGAAAGCTGTCATCACACTGTGCCAGGGAACTGACATCTCTTTGCAAGCTAATGACCAAAGAATCTGAGGGAAATTGGAAAAGTATCGAGAGAGGGCAGCTTGGTTGATAGAAAAGAGGTTCTCCTCCTCACTGAGTCCTTAGCCAAGGCCCAGAAATAACAGGAATACTGGGGATGGCCCGAAGCAAACCGGAAACAAACTTGAACTTTAGATACAGGGCAGGAGTTGGAACAGAACGGGGAAGGGAGCCGGGAAGGGAGACAGGTTTGTGCCGGATGTTAGGGAGAGAAGGGGAGTCGGTGCGAAGGTTGAGTGGAGCTACCTCACCAAGGAAAGCATCCCTGTTTGGAGCCTGTGTCCTGGGTAGTGGCACACAGAAGGAACCTATCAACGGCCTATAGGTGACTCTGGGGTGGACTCAGCTGTGGCAGATGTGGCTGTGACCAGCTGTGCGCCTCTGCTGCTCCCCACCTGGCTTGTTTATGATAACATCTGCAGTGCCTCAGAGGCTCCAGATTAAGTTCCCCAGGAAGGGAAGGCTGACATCAGCCCCAAGGCTTGTTTTCAGATGCACATTCTAAGCAGCCACGCAGTCTTCCCCCGCGCAGGGGAGGTCATCGGGATAGAGACACTGAGCACCCTAGATCAACGGTCCTCAACCTGTGGGTCCCGGCTGTCAGGAAAACATGAATTTTCCATGGTCTTAGGAACAGAGACAGGGCTCACTAACAAAATTACAGTTATGAAGTAGCAATGAAAGTAAATTTGTGGTTGTGGTTCCTAAAACCACTGGAAATAAGTGTTTTCCAATTGTTGTGACCCACAGGTTGAGAACCACTGCCCTAGAACTTTCTAACCTACCCCAGACATGTGAAGTCGGCCAATGAGAGGAAGAGGGCAATGGCGGCGATCAGAGTGGCTCAAATCTTTCATCCTGCTGGAAGGTAACAGAGCACCTCCCGGGGGAGGCTCACATTCACATCAGAACAGAGGAAGTGGGAACAGCAACGGGAGATAATCAAGCAGCAAGCTCAGCTGCCTGCAATATGTCAGACATTGGATCTCTCGGATCAGAGATGGAGCTTGAAGGTCACTGTGTCCTCTCACATTTCAGGTGAAGACGGACCAGGCTCCCTGGCTTCAGTTACCTGCCCAGGGCCACAAGGATGGATTTGAACATAGACGGACCCTAGTTTGAAGCGAAGTTCTGAGCACCATCACAGTTCCTCTGCCTTGTCAGGCACTGCTGTGAGGAATGGCTTGCAGTTAGGGCTGTGTGGTTCTGATTCTGAGAAAACCTGAATTAAACATTCTCAGATGGGCTAATGGATTCTCAGCAGCAATCTTCTGTGCTTATCTGGAGGAGGGACAAGAACGTGACAGTGAACTGTGCCCTTCCTCTGAGAAGTGGTTACTGCAGCGACATCACTATTTGAAATGGCCCTAATACTTCAGGAAATTTCAATCTCCAAGTTTTCCTGGACCTTTTCTGATGCCCATTGTTTTGGATCAGTTTCTCTCCTGGAAAGATGTTGGAAAAGCTCTTGCCTCAGCTTCCTACCCTGCTCTTTGCAGAGCCTCCTTCAAGTAGGACCTGCTCACTCTAGTTTCTACCAAGATCTCTTCATTTAGCACAGGATTGGGTAAGATTATCCATCCTGGAAGGATTTTAAGTGCTTTATATACACAGTGAGCTCTCACTATTTGCTGTAGTTAGGTTTTGTAAGGTCACAGCAAACACTGAATTAGCAAATATCAAACTGTTTACCCCTTGGGCAGCCACTGAGTGGTGTTCCCAGGAACCTCAGATTTAACTATTTTTTGTCAACTGTTCTTTGTATTTAATAGAACACATTAGACATATAACATATAAACATAACAATATGTGTTATAGATATAATTTATAAATAAAACAAATATCAAATCAGTTATGTATTGAATAAAAACTGTAGACCAAAAATAAGCTCTACTTGTGAAATTTTTAGCATGTCTTCAGTGATATTTGGAGTGTGACTTTTTAAAAAGTTGTTTGGGGGTGGGCAGGGGATGGATCCAGTAAAAATTATTGGAAATTCCATAAAAATTGAGACTCATTTAAAAGAGGACATGCTTCAAGATTTCTATAATACCAGGAAAAAAAAGAAAACTTATCTTCCTCAGAGATCTTACTTCTTCCAGCAAAATAGATTTTTATCCTCATGAACATGAATACAACTCTTTGGCCAAGAAAAGATCAGATTGTTCACTCCTCTGGAAAGCAGCTTCCCTAAGTTCTGACCTTCCAAAAAAAGAAAAAGATATAGATTCACTTTAAAAGAATGGAGAAAGTAGGTTAGCCTGTTAGCTCTTCCACTAGACACCTGAGAACTTAAAAGTAATGACTAGTTCAAGCCGGTTCTACTATGTACACACTTGTCAAGACTGACTTAAGTCTCATGATTTGTGTACTATACAATTAACAGATTATAGCTGAAAAAAAAAAGAAAAGATTGCTTTTGAATAATTCTCCTTAATTTTGCTTTCTTCTATCTTATCACAGAAGGCAAGGATATGTGTGTGCATCAACATTTTTACTTTTCTTTTTTTAAATTCTTGTTAAGAAGTCAGAGGAGCGAAAACCACGGGGATGTTGAGCTAGTATTACCTGTGGTGCCAGGAAGGGATGGGTATGGGCTTGCTATGCTGCCTGCTGTGCACCTCTTAAATACTGGAATGTGCTATGATTGTTTCAGAGAAACAGTTATGTACCACATCAAAGGGTCTAACTGTAAAACCAACTACCACGCAAGGTTCCAGGCATCCCAACATAATAGAATCTGAACAACATGTGTGGCTCTGTGTGATGCTTTGTCTGGGCAGCAGTCAACCAACCCTCATCTTCCTCTATGCCGTTTCATGGTTCAGGATCCTGGAAGAGAAATGGGTGGAGAAAGAGCTTGTGGGATGAGACTGGGTGCTTGGAACTATGATCTGAAACGGACTTTCTCCCTCACCTGGCTTTCCCTTTAGTCATATGAGCATTGGAGATTAATAGAATGAACCAAGGTGCTTTAGAGTACAAAAGGAAGGCCACTGACCTCCGGTTCACTTGTCTACAGAGCAGTAGACTAATGCTTACTCTTTCTTGCCTTCCTGGACCTGCTTTCAGTAGGGCGGGAGGTGCCAGTAGTGCGGGTGGGAGTGCGCTGGCAATCAGGCCCAGGAATGTGAGCAGTGTGGGCTTTGTAAAAGGGAAGCGTGCACCCCAACCAGCTGCTCCTGCTTTTAGTGCTTTTCCAGGGCTAAGATTTGTTCTGTGGTATTCAGAGTGACATTGTGTAACAACGACCTCCAGATGGTAATCAGAAGCATAATTTCCTTTTGAGCTTTGCATCTCCCTGTGTCTCTGTCAACTTACATTCTTAGAGACTGGTAAGGGGTTCAGTCACTGCAAGCCTCTCAGAATCGAACGCCGATTACTGCGAATGACTTTAGGACTTCTTATGCTTTGCTTCCTGATGCAAAAGCCTTGGCAATGTCAATTCTTGCTTCAAGAACTATTCACGTGCTTGTTTTCATGAGATGGTGACCTCCATCTGAACTCAGGTGTTCCCATACCTGTGTTATACGTTTCAGGTTCTCAGAGAGGTTGTATGATCTGAGGGAATTAGAAAGGACTCAAGTGAAAGTAAGTAATCAGCGATTGTACCAATAGATGTCATAGTGCCCCAAAGATTTCTGGGGTGGTGTCACATATATTTAATCCCAGCACTTGGGAGGCAAAGAGGAAAATTTGTGAGTTCTAAACCAGCCTAGGTTACATGGTAAAAATCTTGTCTCAAGGGAAACACACACACACACACACACACACACACCAAAACAACCAATCCACAAGATAAGCAAAAGCCATATCAGACTCCCAAGAGGTAAAGGTCTTGGTTGTTTTTGAATGTTAGAGAGGGAAACTGATTCAAACTACATCATTACTTCACTTGAATGTAGCACACAGCGCTGTGTCTATACTTTTTTTGTACCATGGCCTTTGGGCCTGAACGAATATGCTCCAAATAGTTAGGAGTTAGAAGACTTTCTCTACAGGATGGATCCTCTCTCAGCTTCGAGGCTTGAGTGAGAGAGGACATCAAATAGTCCCTGGATGCAGCAACAGAGAAGCAAACCTGCAGAACATGCAGGCCAGCACTGTCCCGCCTCGCCTTGGCAGCCTTGACACAGAACTATGTCTCCAGTGAGCCACTCCCTCCTGAGAAATGCAAAGGTCACACAAGCCTTCAGTTTCCAGAGAATTCCTGTTAAGGAAGAAGAGACACACACCCAAAGTATCAGTCTTCAACTGGGCACAGGAAGCGACTGCACACATACCCACCTTGCCTGTCTGAAGCGGGAAAAACAACAGCAGAATTTTACCCAACCTCCAGGAACATAGGATCTAAGCTTCTTCATAGAAAAGAGATACAGATATAGTACGATCTTTATTCTTCTTAGATAAGACAT
Source organism: Pachyuromys duprasi (assembly GCA_028658305.1). NCBI lineage: Eukaryota > Metazoa > Chordata > Mammalia > Rodentia > Muridae > Pachyuromys > Pachyuromys duprasi. Next base: position 94,030,737 of record CM053764.1, read on the forward strand.
CAGATGCTAAAGGGGAAATGTAGGTGATGGAAAATAGTAGCTTGGAATCTAGAAATACGAGCTCTGGATGTGAGTTTTCTGCTTAAGAACAGACTCGGTTAATTACATGTCCTGCAGGCCTCCCTTACAGGTGCTTCTTCTCCCCTTCCATGTTTACTTAAATCTATTTATTGAGAATGTCACAGTAAAGAGAATGCAGCAACCCTTGTCATAAACAAAGGTAGCTCATACAAATTAACACCCCAGTGCTGTGGAAGTCTGGATGGGCTGTGAGCCCTGTCTTACTGGGCTTGTGTCTTACTAGAGGCATCACATCCCCTAGAAACATCCCAGGGGAACCAAGGTGCACACCTGATACTCCAGCAATGCTAGGCTAGAGACCCCTTCTTCTCCTGTTTAACACAGCAGGGAATCCACACCAATGGATGGCCCCTTCTCTGACTACATCTTCTTGATCTCTCCAGCTCCCGTTTCAAGCTGTTGCTCTTACACCAAGGCCCCATCAGACCCACTCAACAGACCCACTCAACAGGCCCACCCTCATATGTCACACTTCTACCCCACCCCCAGGTCAATGTTGGCTCAGGTGAGATAACAGGTAGACCAGGCTGAGGGAACCCAAACGATATCCACCATCAGGAGGCCACGGACCCTCAGCATCCTAAACAGGAAAAGCAACAGGATAGAGGCCATTGGCTTGGTGCCATGGCTGGCAAGAGACCATTGGGGGAGTCCATGTTCACCATCTGCTGTTAAGGCCCTTGGCCTTGGTGGTAAAACCAGTGTTGCTCTGGCTGGCTCCTCCCAACTTTCAGCTTCCAGGAACCCATGATTCTGTTGTCATTGCCCTCCTATGCTGAGGGAATTCTGGAGACAAGAGATTGTTAGGTCCACGGCAGCAAATACATCCATTTCAGCACGGAGCAGTGGCTCTGCAGTTAAGAACCGGCGTCCCGGTACAAATATTGTGCAGCTCACAATAGCCTATGAGTACAGCTCCAGGAGATACAACTCCCTCTTCTGGCTTCCAAGGGTGCCCTTACACACGTGTACATACAAACACACAGGCACACATAATAAATTGTAAAAATAAAAATAAATCTCAAAAGAGCATCTATTTCACAAGACAAGAAGGTATCCATTACAGAGTCTTGCACAATAGTGTTAAAAAAAATATGTAAGGATTCAAGGATACTAGAGTTGTACACTCAGTGATTTCTTCACACATCTTCATCCACTAGCAAAGGATAACAGGAAAGAAAAGTGAGGTGCTCACTCACTTTTTTGCTGGGCTTCAAGGACTTGTGCTATCCATGCTTGTTTGACATACCTCCCTGCCCCTCATCTCTCTGCTTCAAAGAGCTGATGCAAATTTCTAGGCAATAGCCTGGCAGCTGAAGCAAGAACTATCATGGACCAATTGACAAACATTATTGAGCTCTCATTGTGGAGGTTTGAATGAAAATGGGTCCCATAGGCCCACAGGGAGTGGCACTGTTAGGAGGTGTGGCCTTGTTGGAGTAGGTGTGGTCTAGTCAGAGGAGGTGTGTTATTAGGGGTGGGCTTTGAGGTTCAAACCAGGCCTAGGGTCTCATTTTCCTGTCTGCTGCCTGCAGATCTGCAGATCTCAGCTCCTTCGCCAGCACCATGTCTGCCTGCACGTGGTATCCAGAATATGGTGTTTGCACTAGAGAATCACTACTGATGTCCTTTCTGGACCTCGGGTTCCATGCAGTACTTGTGTCATGCTATTGGCAAAAACCTAATGCTAAGTTTTTCAATCAACCTTGTTGTTTGGAGATGAATAGAGAGATACAAAGAATCTTATGTAGCAGTTTTCCCCAAAGTTAACATCTGGCAAGCTGTAGTCCAATGTCCCGCCTGGACATTGGTTGGCATTGTCACAGTTAAGATTCCAGACATGGCCATCACTGCAAGTGTCCCTCACACCAACTCACTCAGCTACCATCCCGCCGCCTCTTTAGTCCCTGAAAAGCTTTAATGTATTTTCCATTTGCAGTTTTCTTTTCATTTTCTTAGTATTGTATAAATGCAGCCATACAATCAGTAAATTTTAGCTACTTTGTATACTCTGTAATTTATAGTTTCAAGGCTCCTATGATGGAAACATCCCAGTACTTGATCATCTTTTAGGATCCTACTTTGATTGACCTAAATGAAACGTGTTCATTAGTCTTACATGATATTTCCCCAGATTATTATTTTTCCTAATAATAGGAAAACAGCGCACATCTCTTTGTACAGCTGTTTTGGTAGATGCAGTAAGCCCTTGTCTATGAGCACAGTCTGCTGGTGTCTCTACTTCCCCAATGTGAGTGAAGAAAAGTAACCAGAGATGCTTGCTTTCTTTTTTATTTTGTCCAAAATCTTTCCTCTATGTATGTTTAAAATCACTCTTAAGATATAAGTCCCAACCATCATGCATGATTTACAGTACTGAAAGAGAGAAAGAGAATCTAATACATTTGCCCTTGATTTTTTTTTCTTGCCATTTTGTTTTTGACTTTATGTTCTGTGGGGGTCTTAATTTCACTGAGTCTTCCAGTTAGAGATTTCTTGTAATTCTTGTAATTCTTTGAGACGATTCTCTGATACGAAGTTGCCTTAGCTTTCTTTTTTCCCCTAAGAATACGATGGTTTCCCCTTTATCCCTCCAAGGCAATGGTTCTCAGCCTTCCTACTGCCGGGATGTTATGAACTGTAATGTAAAATATCTGTGTTTTCTGATGGCCTTAGGCAACCCCTATGAAAGGGTTGTTCAAGTCCCCCAAAGGGGTTATGAACAGGTTGAGAACAACTGCTCCGAGTTATATTTGTTTAATATAGAATTTTATGCTGACATTTTTTTCTTAAAACTTAAAAACAAACAAAAATTGAACTGCTTCTGTTCAATCTTAGATTTTCTGAGGGAGACATTTCTGGTCTATTTACTTCTAGTACAGTTAAGGCATATTTTTTCCTTTCGATGGCTCAATTATTTTCTTAGTATTCAGAAGTTTAATTATAATGCATCTTAACATGGCTTTCTTTGAGTATCTTTCATGTTCTTCAGTTAGTAGGTTACATTTCTTGTACTGTTTGTTAAGTTCCTGTTTTGTTTTGTTTTAAGTATATTTCTAGACCTGCCCACTCTCCCCCATCTTTTTGAAACATGGGTGAGATGTATTGAAGGTGACATATTTCTGAGTGTCCATTTAATTTTGCCTTATTCCTTGTTCTGTTTCAAAGCAGATAGTGTCTATTATCATGACTTCTAGTTCATGTCTTTTATCCCTCCTCCTCTGTGTGCTGGCGAATCAGTCATGAAGATTTTCATTTCAATTCCTGCATTTTTTGGCTCTAAAATTTCTATTTTGTCTTCACAGTTTCTATTCTTTGCTGAGCCTTTCTCATTTCATTGTTTGTGTCAGGTGTGCTCTTGATTCCTCTTTGAAGCACTCTAATTATACTGTAAAACAATGGTTCAATAAAGCCAACATTTTGTTGTTGTTGTTTTGTTTTGTTTTTCCGCTCAAGATTGGCTGGCATCTATTGGTAACATTTCATTCTTACGAAGCTCTTCCTGGCTATTGGTTTGATACTTTTTAAATTAAAATATGGACGTTCTTGGGTTACATTTTGAGACTCTGGGTCTTATTCGGACCTCCATTTTTAGCTATTATTGTTTTTCCCTTCTGACACCAACTCCAGCCCCTCTTACAACCGAGTGGAGGTAGGTTCCATCTTCCACTGATACCCAAGGCTGGGGAATCTTCATTCCAGTGGCTGGAAGTGAAATTTCCATCTCTGTGCGGGCTGTGCTGTCTGGAGTGTCTAATAATCTGGTCTGAATATCCTGAGTCTCCTCTGGGGTTCCTCTCATACTGCTCCAGACAGTAGTGGCAGTAGGCACCTTGTTATAACTGGTGAGGGAAAAGGCAAGGTTTCTCATGTGGCTTTGGCCAATAGAACTAAGGAATCTAAGTACTAGCTTTCTATCTGGTTTTCTCAAGGCAGTTGGAGAACCCTGAGGCTGTCTGTAGAATCTCAGCCACCCTACTTGGATATGACATACATTTTCTTAGTTTTGGGTGCTATAACAAATAGTCCTAGACTGAGTGCCCTATATCAAAAGAAGTGTGTTTCTCATGGTTCTGAACATTGGAAGTCAAAATTCTGAGTGCCAACATGGATTTGCTCTGGTGAGGGTTCTCTTCTGGTTATACACTATTAACTTCTCATTTGTCCTCACATACTAGTATAGAGGCCCAAATTCCCTTGGGCCTCTTGGAAAGTCATGAGTCCCACTTAATGAAAGTGCTGCTTTCATGGTCTCGTGGGCGATCAACATTGCTACCATCCAAGTGAATGTATAGAGAACACAAATCTTTACATACAAATGTGTGAGAAAGAAAGGAGACTTACCAAATGCTACTTCCTACCAACTTATTTAAGAAGGTTTAGTGTTGGTTATGTTCAAAAAACGCTGTTGTAAAGGTGACTAATTTTCTTTACACATCTAAATATAAAGTCAGCGAGAGGGAGCTGCTACCCACTGTGTGACAGAGCTAACTATGTTTAGCTGCTAGGTATCAACCACGAAGAACAGGCAGATGAGATCCGCTCCTACTCCTTCTACCCACTCAAATGCCAAAAATGCCTGGTTTCACCATTGCTGGAAATGGTCTCTCCATCTACCTTGTATTTCAAGCTCAAATCTGAACCCTTCCGTCACCACTCCCCTGCCTCCGCCCAGGCCAGCAGGAAGGCTTGTGAACTCCACCCAGCAAACGCTCCTGAGCTTGGCTCACTGTCTCATTTCAGTAGCCCAGGCTCCAGTCACTACCTCCCGTGGCTTGCCGTAAGAGCCCATGGCCTGCCTGCATCAGCTCCTCTTCTCCCACATCTCCAGCGCTTTCTGAATCTGAAGCCAGGTCGTGTTACTCTCCCCCTGAACACCCTCTAGTGCCGTCACGCCACACTCAGAGCGGAAGTCCAGTTGCAGCAGTCCAGTTACAGCTGCCATCTTTCTTTGAGCGTGGCCCAGCTTGTTCTGCTCTGTAGGGCATTTGTACCTCTGGGTGAAGTTAAATGTAAATATGGTGGGCTACTGGTGTAGCTGTTCACACTGATGGCAGCATTGGTCAGGATTAATGGGAGCGTCTGGTAGAGTAGGAGTGGCTGAGTTGCGTTTTATAAAGAGTCATCTGTTAGGCTGTGGTATGAGTGAAGAGAGGGCTCTAAACTCGTCTCGCTAGGCATGACGGTACGTCTCTGTGATCTTAGCACCCGGGAGTTGGAAGTAGGAGATTCAATGTTGAAAACTCATTCTTTGCTACACAGCGAGTTTGAAGTCACCTTGAGCTTGATGAGAGCCTATTTCAATTACCTACCGTAAAACAACAAACACAAAGTTCCTCTGACCATAATTCCCTGTAGTTCACAGTGAGACCAGAAATAAATGCTATGTGAGATTTCTGAGATCTTGTTTGGGCTCAGCTACTAAACACTGTTGGCCACAGAAAAGGAAAGGGGAAGGCTTGTCATTGCATCAGGCACATACTCCAGCATGGCTACCTCTGCTTCCAAGCGCTGGTAACTGCTTGAAGTGCTACTTTGTGCCTATGCCGCGGGAAGGAGTGAGTATTTCCATGGGAGGCAAAAATCTGTGGGGACATGAACACAAGGTTTCATCTGCTTCTCAGATGAGAACCGGCCCCCACAGAACAAAGATTTTTATATGTGTATCCTGGTCATCATCTGAAACATTCGAATACAGTGACCACATTGTTCAAAGCAAATCTCGTTACCCCCAGTCCTGGCCACAACTTTCTATTTTAGTACCCTCTTTGTTTCTGATCTGCTGAATTAATTCTGACTGTCAAAAATCAGAGGGCATATCAGGGCCTTAAATCAAGTCATCTGTTTAGAAATTGCCTTTGAGGAATGTTCCTTTTCTTATTTTTCACCCCCCGCCCCCACTAATCCCCTCTCCCTTCCCTTTTAATGAAAAAACTTCAAAGAGGATGTGCTATATGTTTCTTCTAATGATACACAGGAAAGAGGAGGCAGCCTTTTGAAATACACGTTGCTCTGTGAATGCCAGGGGGGTGAAATGGGCACAGTAGTTATCAGCTCCTGCCGTCGAAATGCCTTAAATTAAAGGAGCATTCAGCTGTCTTCATTAAGAAACAGAGTTCTGTATCTTGCGGGTGGTGGTTATTGGTGAGGCACAATAAACAGTGTTTAAGAGACCAGTATTGAACAGGATGAAGGTAGTTTAAGAGTAATTGCTACACGTCCCAGGATGGAAAATGCAAAGAGAATAGAAGAGGGGAAAGATACATGTCCACATAGAGGTTGGGCCGAGCAGGAAGAGGCTTCCACTGAGGAGCCACCTGATTACATTCCTTCACTGATGTCAGCAAGCCGCAGATATCAGTTGGCAAGCTACTGACATCAGCAAGCCGCTGGCACCTCTCTTTTGGTAGAAGTCTAGGATTAGGTATGTTTTAAGCTTTCACAACTGAGAGACTGACCTCCAGAAAAACACTGACTTCCACTCAGACCATCCTCCCACTATTTCCTCTAGCCTTTAAGAGTCATACTGTCATCTAATACAGAGTTCTCAACAGTGACACTGTTGATCTTTCCAGTTATTTGCCAAGGAAGCTGCACTGTGCTTTCTAGCAGAATATAGAGTGAACTCAAGGGGGATAATATCACCCTGACTAAGACCCTTTTCTTTAACACGCTGAACCCAAAACTATTAAAAATACAACTGCCAGAGAGAAACAGACAGGTATAAATCACTACTGTTTCTATAAGTTCTCTCTCTCTAGAAAACTCTGAATAATACAGATTTTGGTACCAGGAGTGGGGTATGGCTGTGACAAACATGGCCATGTTGTTTTCGGAAGAAATGTGTTAGGACGTTGACGCTCTGGGCTAGAAAAGCCATTGAGTGTTAAGGGATCAGTGGGTGGTTCTGTAGGAGTTTGGAAGATAAGAGTGTTGAGAGAACTATGGCCTCTCCATCAGCTCCTGCTGCCAGGTTCCTGCCCTGTTTGAGTTCCTGACCTGGCTTCCTTCAATAGTGAACCATGATGTGAAAGTATAAACCATATAAACCCCCTTCTTCCTCAACTTTCATTGGTCATAGGGTTTCATTACAGCAAGAGGTACCCTAAGTCAACAGTATTTTCCCTTTTCCATCTGTCTCCAAGATGTTAATATTAATTCAACAGTATAAATCATTTTAACTTTAAAAAAATTTCACAGCTTTAGAAAATTCAAACATGTTAATAGCTCAGTCTCTTTAAAACATCCAAAGTCTCTTTCAAAGTTCAAAGCCTCTCTAAAATATCCAAAGTCTATCTCTCTCTACAATTTCAACTGTGGGCCCTTGTTTTTTTTTTTAATATATATTATACTTTAATACTCCAAGAGGGGAGAACCAGGGTACAGTCAGAATTAAATCAAAGCGAAACAATACTTCAATAGTGTAAAAGGCTCAGTTTTTGATGTCTGGGACCTATTCACAATCCTCTGGGATCCAAAGGGCCTTGGCAGTGGTACCTCTTCAACTCTCTGTCTGAAGCACACATAACTTGTCTTCTAGGGCCAGGCTGGATCTGCTCTCTACAGCTTCTGCTGTCCTTGATGGTAGTCCCATGCTGCTGTCATCTCCCAAACACAATCTCTACTGCAACTGGGCTGTACCTTCATCAGTAGCCTCTCCTGACCTCTCTTTGGGAACTCTGACCCTGCTACGTGGTGCCAAGTTTGAACCTCTCTCCATAACCCTTTCAGTCCAGTCCTGGGACTTCTATTTTAAGTGAGGCTACACTTTCACCAATGGCTCCTCCTTGTCTCTCACAGTGCCAAGCATTAGCTGCTCTCCATGCATACCTTCAAAACCCTACCTGGGAGACTCTTACACATCACCAGGTACAACTGGTGGAATTCAAAATACTCACTGGGATCTTGAATGCTGCCAGCACAGAGATGTGATATCTGAGGGAGTAGATACGCTCATTACTCTGATATGATCACTCTGCATCGTAAATGTACATGTAGATATCATACTGCATTCTAAAAATATAGATAATTATCCGTAAATAAAAGTAAAACTATTTAGAAATATTAAAAATGTATTCATGTATAGTTCTTATATGATCAGAATATCACCTTGTGTGAGTAAAGGCATGGCCACACAAGCGTGATCATTAAATTCCTCCACTGCTTTCAAATAAGTGAATATTTTCTCACCATGGTGATACAACTGTTTGTGGCCTAGAGGGTTATTATCAGCAAGTACAGGACTTGTCGTTGCCCTTTTTCTAAAGAATACTGTCCCTACACTGAAACAAAATTTCTCTCAAGACCTAAGATTTGTGTCTAGGAAGCACAACCCATAGAAGACCCTCACTAAGTCTAAATAATTAAGCCCTTAAAAACTCACAAGGAAAATTCAAGTGGTCACATTTTCTAGTACAGTGTGGTTACTTCCCACAACACATTGATACAAAGCCAATGTGAGCTTTTAAAAGATTAGAAATTGGGGCTGGGGAGATTGATTAGTGGCCAAGAGCACTTGCTGCTTTTGCGGGGAGGGGGCTTGAGTTTGGTTTCCAGAGCCTATGTTAGGGGTTTTACAATCTTCTAACCCCAGCTTCAGGGTACATGATATCCTTTTCTAGAAGCTGACACTTCCATCAGGCTTCTGCACACACACATATACACACTCACCCATACACACTCACATACAGACACACACTCACACCTCTACACACAGTCGCATACACACTCATACACAGTCACACACAGACACACTCAGACCTACACACACTGACACACACACTTGCATACACACTCATACACACTCACACACAGGAACACACACATAATTGCACACCAATAAGCAGAGACACAGACACAGACACACATTCTAAAAAGTTAAAAAAAACTTTTTATGAAAGGCATGACTACATATTATTACAAAAATAAACTATTCATCTCAGTATGTATTTTATAAATATATACTAAGCAAGTAAAATGACCCTCAAAACTATATATTTTTATATAAACCATGTTATATAAACATGTAATAGGATACATGAGATGCATCTGTATTTGTGGTACACATGCCCACATGATACAGTGAATATATTTAATAATTTTGGAGGGTGATTTGTGCTTAGGCATCATTTATTTGTTTGTTGTAATCGTGTTTTCTGTTTCCTGGGCTGTGGGTTTGTTTGTTTTAGTTTTTTGTTTGTTTGTTTGAGGCACGGCCTTGCTGTGGAGCTCTGGCTTGCATATGGTTTACTATTTAGATCAGGTTGGCCTTAAATTTATAGCAAGCCTCCTGCTTCCACGTCTCAAATTTTGGGATTACAGGTGCTAGGCACCACAGCTGGCCTAAGCCGTATGCTTTTGCATCACCTGCTTGTGCATAAAGAGCCCTTGCAGCGTGTGACTTCCCTCTCATTCAAAAGGAGACATATCTGGAGCATCAAATAACTGTTCTCTTGTAAAAATACACATCAAAAAGTAAATAAAACCCTCACATCTTGCCTTTACTGACATCTCACGTAAGCCCAGAGAAGTAGAGTAGCATGACTACTGGGAAATCCCTGTCACTTTGTTAGAACTCTCGTAGGGAAAGGTTGTGCAAGCCCGTAAATATGACAGCTAATTTCCACACTGCTGTCAGCTGGTATGCGTGTTTCATTAACACAAGAAACTGAACTGGGAATCTGAAGACTGTCACTGAATTAATGAGCTCGGCTTCCTTTCCTGGTGATAGCTCCTTTAGGGCATCTAATCACGGGCCGGCTTGTTCACAGGGAGAGTCAGGCCAACAGGAAGACTTGTGGTGGGCTGTGACCCAGAAGCGCCTAGCTTCTACAGCCTCCTCTGCTCATCCTTGGATCTAATTACTTCATTTGAGCATTTAATGAAGTACATGGTCCGAATGACCTCTCTCTCTTATTGGCAGTGTTGGGGGAGCTATCTGCTCCCTATTCAAGCTTCTATACCCCCTCCATCTAAGAGAGTAGGGGAAAGAAAGTAATCCCACAATGCTGGAAGGCAACTGTGTTTGAAAGCCTGTTCTCTGGAGGACAGGTTTACAATGCAATGGTAGCAAAGCTCAGTTAGACATTTAACCAGAATCTCATGCTTTTTTTTTCCCCGCCTGATGCATGTTTCTGCAATCTAGGATTAGTAAACTCAGGAGTGCTGAGCCAGTCACAGAACAGTGGGCCTCATGCCCAGCGAATGTGAAACTGTACCAATCTACTGGCATTGCTCATTGCAATGTAGAGTTCTGACGTAAAAATGCAACACAGCCCTAAACCAGGAGAATTTGCAAAAGGCCACCTCAAAGAACAAATGAGTTCGTTACAGGAAATAGCCCGGAATCCCATTTTAGACTAAATTCATTATACAAAAAATTGAGCTAACAAATCAAGAGCCCATTAAAAAATAATTCATTTTATGCTTCTCTTAAGTTTCTTCCTTCCTCTGGGACATTTAAAGTGCAATTGATTAAGTACTAAGGCTATAACCACAGCAGGGCTGAAAAAAAAATCTTCCTTTCCTACCCTCTATCTTTTTCACATTTTCACCCCTCAAAACAAATACGTGCCATTTGTTTTCATTTTTAAGTAATAAAAATTATTTTTAAAATATGGTGTGACTTTTTAAATTGGCGTATTTATGTATATATTTATTTATTTATCATTTTACTTTGAGACAGGATTCCTTTACATAACTCTGGCTGTCCTAGGACTTGTTCTGTAGATCAGGCTAGCCTTGAACTCACAGAAATCCACCTGCTTCTGCCTCCCAAGTTCTGGGATTAGAGGATGGGTGTCCCCGCTGTCCAGGACAGTGAGCATTTTTTAAAACAGATTTTTTTATCCACAGCATTTTGCATCCACTGCCTGCTCCACTTGGTGGTGATTGCATCTGCATTAGCTTTTGTGGGCTAAGAAAACTGAAGTCCGGGAAAAGGGAGTTAATGGGCCCACTACATGCAATTCCTTTCTGGCAGAGGTGTGCTCGAAGCCTCATACTGTTCCAATAAGGCAGGGCTCTCTAAAATGAAAATGACAAAGAACATGAATAAGAGGAAAATTCTGGCTGTGCTTCACCTTGAACCGACACAATGAAATACCACAGGCTGATGCAACAGAGATCTTTTTCTGTTGGGTCTGGAAGCTGAAAGCGTGGTCCACTTCGGGTGAGGCTTCCATTCTGGGATGCACGTTGCCATTTTCCCACGGCCTCACCTGGAAGCAGACAACTAGCTCCCTCTCCAGCCTCTTCTTATAAGGTCATGGGTCCTATTCATGACATCATTATCTTGTAAGGGCCTGATCTTTTCATACCATCACACAAAGTTACTATTTGCCAACATATGGAACCTCAGGGGATAGAATATGTAGTGCTTTTCAGGTAGTGAATGTTGACTTGAGTTCCTGAATTCTAGAATGTTTCTATTGTTTTAGATAAATTATGGTACCCTTTTAATCCCTGAGGGCGATGGATCCTATGGACGATCACCAAACACATGTCCTGGACTGGATGGCACATAATAACACTAGATAATAGTAGTTTCCATCTTCATCCACTCACTAGCAGGTGCTGACTGCACTGAGTACCCGAGACAATCACAGTTACGTATTTCCTTGGGAAAAATTCCAACGCTGTGCTCAATTTCCTACCTTATGAATTCCAAAGCCGACTTTGCAGCCCTGTTGTCTAGTACAAATCAATTCACCAGCTCTTCCAGCAGCAGTTTTCATGGGGAAGAAAGCAATTAAGATTTGGAGCAGGTGCTGCTTTGACTATTAATTATAAACCCTATGGAATGCAATGCAGTGAACGGGATGATGCCAAGAAACATCTCACTTTAAATTGGAAAATGTTTTCTTGCTTTTTAAAGGGGCAGTCTTAAGCAAATTAGAAGTGTAAGTGTTTTCATATATGCAAAAATATAAAAAATCGAGACTTTCTGGAACTTAGATCATGAAAACTAGTCAATTCTTAATTTAATGACTCGAGGAATGAATCTGGAGCTTGAAAATTATTCTGAGCCACCAAGTTTAAAAAGTGAGATTAAAAAGAAAAAAAAGGAGATGAGAAACAGTTAAATAGGATAAAAGCAACTCAAATACTGACAGAAGAAATCTAGTGTCAATTATGGTTGTGGCTCAAGGGCATTTTCAGTTCCCAAGGGATGTAGGGAACAGCAGAATGGAGGCTGGGTACCATGAAATAATGAGTGTGACTGCTTCTCCACTGTGCATGGTAGTATAGCTCCTAAAGGCAGCTCACAGTTGGAATGTATACACCCCTCAGCATAGCAGCTGCTGTCCTTCTCAGCATCTTGACTATACGTCCTGCCTTACCCTGCATCCTTTGGTACAAGCTTTGTTAAAATACAGCATTTCCAACAGGCAAGAGAAAGTCTCCAATGCAACACAAATGCAAAACCAAGTCATATAGTCTGTCAGGAAGCCAAACCCTAACTTACAACTGGGACAGATGAGACCAGGGAGAGCAAGAAACACAATGGAACTGCAGAGGAAGATTGTCTTTGGAGGACAGGGGAGACCACACATTCCTCAATAGAAACACAGGCTGAAAGCGTGACAATGAGAGGGTTTGGAAATGAAAATCATGATCAGTCAATAGGTGTGCTAATAGCACAAACAGACATTACACCATAAGCCAAAAACAGAGCTATAAAAATTCTCTGAAATGATAATTCAATGGACACAAAGATAGACAGGCAGAAAGGGAGTACAAGTTGTGGAGAACAGATTCCCCCAGGGGGTAGCATCTATCAAAGGAAGGGAATGGTCAGAACAAACAGAAGAAAATCTTGAAGAGAATAGAACAGTTCTGCAAAAGAATTATAACATTAATTGATTAGATTTTATATCTACTCTTAGAAATTAAATTTAACAGTAATTTCAGTAAGTGGATTACATTCACCTGATAAATACTGATGCATGGGGGGAAAATTCCCAACAGGATGAAGCTGCGGTATGCTGCTTTTGAGACATACAATCATGACAAAACAAGCTTGAAAAGATGGAGAAACCAGATGCTAATAAAAACCTTCAAGTGTAGCATTAATGTCATACAAAATAGAATCCACACAAAAAAGAAAACAAACAAAAAACCATATTTTATTGTGAAGAGGTGCAATTGTGGAAATTCTAACTGGAACCCACATGTTACCCTCATGTCACCTGAGCTATGTAAACAAATATAGTACTGCACAAAGAAAAATATGCAAATGTATTGGCCACTGAAATAGATATATAAGATGTGAAAAGCACAATTAAGATATTTAAACTAATGCTCATAATTACTGGCCACAGAATAATATTTAAACACAAAAGTGTACAGATATAAGTGTATAATTTTAAGCACACAAAAATGTCTAAAACTTTCCTTTTTTTCAACATAGAAAAAAATGTAAATAAATTCTCAAGTTCCCAGGCGAGCACAAATCAGACAGCTCCTACATGCAATAGAATACATAACATTAATATTTACATTTCAAATTAGTTAATTTAATATTAATAATAGAATTAAAATTAAAGGGTGGGAAACAAAATTTAAATTTAACTGAAATTCAAGAACTCTAAAGCATCTCTAGCTAAATTAAAACAGAAATGACTATTTAGATATCACACTATCCCTGTACTCAGACAAAAATACCTAAGATGCATATCAAGGGAGGGCTGTGCTGGGGGAGGTCCCTCAGCTGGAACAGGCCTTGCTTTGAGTGCTGGTGGCTCTGTGTTTGATGCTCAGCACAGTCAAAAACAAACAAACAAGAGGAAAGACTGATGTTGGCCCATGGGTACAGAAGCCTCAGGCTTCGGTCTTTTGACTTCATTGATTTTAGACCTGCGCTAAGACACCAGGGCAAGGTGTCCATGGAGAACAAAACTGTTTATCTAATGGTGTTTGAGGAGGTAGGAACAAGGGAGAAGCAGAGGAGGAGAAAGAAGAGGAGAGGGAGAGGGAACAGAAGAAAGAACAGAGAGGGAAGGGCGGGATCCCAAGACATCTTTCAAGGTCATTTCCCAGTAACTGGTAACCTTTTCCCACTAGAGTCTGTCCCCTCAGGGTCTACTACCTCTCAAGAGTCCCATGAAACCTCTGAGGGCTGCTTACAATCCTCCAGTAGACCCAACAAGCAGAACACATAGAAAGAAATGGCAATTTTTGGAGAAAGATGACTAGACCTGCCCAGTCATTTTGTAAGAGAAGGCAGAATTCTTTAGTACCCAGGGTTTGAAACCTGATTCAAATGGCTCATCAAAGTGGAAAACATACCAACTCTGTAAAAAGTCCAGGGTAGACTTCAGATATTTTTGGACCTCCTACTCACATGTTATCATCAAGTTTTGTTTCCTCTGTGTTTTCATCATTTTCTTGTAGTCACCTACAGTGCACAGGAGTGAGTGTCCTTGCAAAGAGTCGTTGGCTTACTCCAAATGGTAGACAGAGGCAGGCAGATCTCTATGAGTTCTAGGCCAGCCTGGTCTACAAAGTGAGTCCAGGACAGCTAAGGCTACACAGAGAAACCCTGTCTCATAAAACATATAAACATATGTGTATATATATATATAATATATATGTGTGTGTATATATATATTATATGTGTCTATACACATATGCTTATATGTATGTATATATTATATATACAGGTGTGTGTATTATATATGTGTGTATGTATATGTATATATATTATATATGTGTGTACACATATATGCTTATATATGTGTGTGTATATATACATATATATACAGTAAATAGAGGTGATATAAAAGAAATACAACTCAATCGGAAAGGTTGAAAATGGGTAAACAAAGCTATTATTTTTAGGATAGAAGAGGACAGCAAAGAAAACACTTGCACAAGTCAGTTCAGCAAGAAGCACCAGGAAAGGAAAGAGCAGTGGAAGTCAAGAAAACAAAGCTTTTGTACTTCATAGAAGATGGCTAAGAGAACATCTTTAGCAAGCCTCAAAGAGAACTGGGCAAAAACAAGCATGAAGACATGGACCTTTGTAAATAGAAGAGGATCTTTTTGGCGACTTTGCCAAATAAAATAATAAAAGAGGAATGGAAGCAAAAGAGATGATCTTCTGTGAAGAGTCAAAAAATAAATTAATTTTAGATCAGATATGAGGATTTCTTTCAAGGCATACTCAGGCACACGTACACACATGTACACGCACAAAGATAAAAAAGTGTCTTAGAAATGCCACTTGATTCAGCATTATGGTTCCTGAAAACTTTCAAAGCGATGCCTCTAATGAACTATCCTGAGTGTAAATATACCCTTTCCCAGTGCTTTTCACAAGCTTGATATATTTCTGATGTCAAGAGAAGCAGGGCTATAAGGCCTAAAGAAATTCATACAAACTGACTCCTGCAACTAATAAGAAAATACAGTAAAGAATACAGACTCAAGATTTATATACAAAGGTATGTTATATTCCCTGGTAATCACCTATTAACAATTTCTGTAAACAAAGCCTATTCTTTTTTTTTTTACATTTTTATATTAATCACAGGTTATGTACTTTGTGTCCCAGCCGTAGCCCCCTCCCGCATTCCCTCACTATCCCCCCTTCCCTCCCTCACCTCCTCCCTGCCCCTTTCCAAGTCCACTGATAGGGGAGGACCTCCTCCCCTTCCGTCTAACTCTAGCTTATCAGGTCTCTTCAGGAATGGCTGCAATGTCCTCTTCTGTGGCCTAGCAAGGCTGCTCCTCCCTCGGGGGGTGGGGAGGTCGAAGAGCCAGCCATTGAGTTCATGTCCAGAATAGTCCCTGTTCCCCTTACTAGTGTACCCACTTGGGTATTGAGCTACCATTTGCTACATTACAAGCAGGGGTTTTAGGTTATATCCATACATGGTCCTTGGTTGGAGAGACAGTCTCATAAAAGACCCCTGTGCCCTGATATATTTGGTCCTTGCGAGCTCCTGTCCTCTCCAGGTCATACTAACTCCCCATTCTTTCAAATGATTCCCTGCACTCTGCCAAAGGGTTGGTTATGTTTCTTAATATTTACAAAGCCTGTTCTTAATAGAAGGAAAATGCTTAGGAACATTCTAGTAAGACAAAAATTGAGGGTGAAAGAGAAAGCTCAGACATTAAGAGCACGTGTTGCTCTTCCAGAGGACAGGAGTTTGCTTCTTAGCACTGGGCTATGGGACAGCTCACAGCTACTTGAAAGTCCAGCTGCAGAGGATCTGACTGATGCCTTCATTAGGCATCTCCTGCCACCCCTACACATGCGTGCACACACACACACAAACACACATACACACATTGTTATAAATAAGAGGAGGCTTACAACAGGTTTCCTATGAAAGAGGTTTATTAAGTGGAGAGAGGGGGAGCAGGGAGAGTGGGCCATGATGGGGGGAAGAGAGAGAGAGAGAAGAGGAGGAAAGGGGGACGCCCCGATAGATTTATAGAGAGTAAGAGTAAGAGAGAGGAAGAGCAAGAGAAAGAGTAAGAGAGAGAACATGTGTCCAGTTGTCCTTTTTAAGGTCAGGTAACCACTAACCATGCCCCCAGGTGTGGCCACCTTGCTGGGCTATACAAGATGACATCATAAGTTGCTAGGTAACCCAGAAGCAGGTTGTTTCAGAATACTAACACACATAAAGAATAAATCTTAAAGAAAAGAAAACTGCAGGCCGCAAAAGGAAAAAAAAAATTAGCACTCACAGAAGGCAGACACAGCAACTGAGTCAGTTGACAGCCCCAGTTCCCTAAAGTAATGTTCAGTCATAAGCTGCCTTCTTCTAAAGCTCTGCACCTCCTGTCTTGTCCAAACTAGCCACCTGTGTGGAAGGGAGCCTCTACTTTATAGGGAAAGGAAGGTTCTCAAGTCTAGGTAGTTTGGGGAGTGAGATCCAGAGTCTTATGCGCTGAGCTATTAAACAGCCTGAGCAAGTGCTTCGGCTGTTGTCACACACCCAGAGCCAGCTGCTTCGCTGTACACACACACACACACACACACACACACAAACAAAGACCTCTGTCCTTTTTGAGAGGCAAGTCTTAAGTGACAAAGGTCCCACTCTCAGATTTTCTGTTGTCTGTCAACTGCATGCTCATCTGAGAGACAAAGCATGCTTCATTCAGAAGCCATCTTCAGGGACAAAATCATTGCATAAGGGCTTGCTGTCTGTCTTTCTTCTCCCCCATCAACTGTCTTGGACACTAGCGATGAGTGGGAGCTAAGGCAGGCTCAGGAACTTCACTCCTGTATGGAGTGTAGCCACTGAAGGTCTGAAGCAGTCATTGACCTCATCACTTCCTGCCAGGAGTCACACTGTCAGCTGCATCAAGGAAGTGGCACTATCTACCCTTTGATCTTCGGCCGGCCCCAGTTGCTACCTTTTGGGTGACAAATCTGACTCTAGAGGCCACTGACCACTGGTAAAAACACAGCATCTGTGATTTTTAAATATTCAGAGGTAGGCTCTCACCAGGTAACCCAGCTGACCTGTAACTTCCCCTCCTCCTGCCTTTGGAATGCTGGAATTGCAGATGTGACCCTCCACACTGGTTATCACTAATGACTTAAAAACAAGACAAAACGCAATTTGGTTAGCTTCCACAAGAATTCCTTAGAGACTTCTAAACAGTGGGGATTCGTGGTTAATACACTGGGAACAAAGGTTTCTTTAGAACAGCTATGTGCATCTGTCATTTTGGTTTGGTTATTGGTTTGTGTGTGTGTGTGTGTTTCCTTATCAGTTGGTCTTCCTCATGCCTCAAGGTTTTGGGCCACTCCTCATCTGTTTTTCCACCCTCTTCTTGAACCCCTCCTTGAACCCTTGCCGAACTTAACACCCACAATGTCCCTTTTGGTGTTAGCGCTCATTTATATTTCCATCCCTTGCCTGCTCTGCACCACAGACAAATCAGTTCTGAAGTGGGGGCCAATAGAAATGTCTCTTTGAAACATGTATTCTCAGTTCCTTGGAGCCTTTTCGCCAGTCTGGTCTCCCTCAGGCAGGATTTTCTGGGGCCAAAGAGGCAGCAGAAGAGAGCTGAAGAGGAGACCCGGATAGCAAGCTCAGTGCCCCTAGGGACCAGGCAGTTGACCTAAGCAAGCGAAGGGGCCAGATGGTAGACTGGCACGCGTGGGGCACCACTGAAGGGAGCAGCTGTTAAGCAGCTCTCCTGATTGGAGCCAGGTGGGAGCGCAGACATACTGTTGCCAGAGCTCTCCGCTTTTAAGGGGAAGCCAGAAATATCTCTGTTATCAGAAGCATAGCAGGCTGCCCAAACCCTGTATAATTCAACAGCGAGGACTTGGAAAACTGCAGGAGCTAATTACTCACTGCCACTTAAATCTTTGAGCTCCGGGAAGATTGCTATCGCCCACCTGGGGAACGCCCCCACCCCCAAACAAAGCAGAGAACAGATGGGAGCCAAACCCATAGCCCCCTCCTCAGGCTACCGCCCTCTCCTCTAACCACCTCACCCCTAACCCCGTTTCTACCCTCGCTTTACCCACTTCTCCTCGCTTCCCAGCAGTCTCACTCTTCACCCACCGCATTGCCTTTCGTTCTCTTCTGCTTTCCGGCTCCCAGGATGGACTTTGTTGGAACTGCTGGTATCCTGCAGCAACTGTGACAGGCATAGGGTTAAATCCTTGACATGTGCTATCTCCGGGAATCCTCACACTGACCGTGAAAGCTATTTGACAAGATTGAGCGAGCAAACACACAAAATACCCCGCTTACATTTGCATTTTTTTTTACTTGAGATTTGTTTATAGACAGTGTGTTTTTGTTTTTGTTTCCCAAAGTTGAAAATAACTGAGCATGCAGAATTTCGTCGGGGGACCTTGCTAGGAACAGAAAAGTGGGTTCTTCAGCAGTGGGCCAACGTCACCCAGCTGGAAAATGGGTGTCAGGAATGGAGAGGCACATCCTCAGCGGGTTTGACTTTCAATCTCACACTTCTACCTCCACGTCAAATTCTCTTCAACTTTGAGCTAATGGTTCTGTGGGCCGGAGGTTTATAGTAACCCCCAAGTTGGGTTTCTTGGTTCTTAAGTGAGAGACTTGTGTAGCCCAAGCTGGCCTCAAACTTCCTATGTAGCTGAGGCTGGCCTTGAACTTGTGGTCCTCCTGCTTCTACCTCCCAAGTGCTGGGATTAGAGGTATACACCACCACATCCGGTATTATGTGGCATGCTGGCAAGCACTATAACCAGATGAGCTATGTTTCACGTCTCCCTAAAACCTTTCTAGGCTTCTTTCCCCACCCAGTCATAACCTGAAACACTTGCTTATTCACCAAGCATACAGAGAAAAAGTTGAACCCTAATCTGAACAAAGCAATTATTAGAAATATTTATCAGACATTCTGAGGAATTTGAACAGAGTCAATAACTGAAAACATCGAAAAAGTAGAGATAAGGATGGAATTGTTAGTCTCTCTTTTTTTTTCTTTTTTCAAAATTCTAATTTACTCTTTAGAGATATGGATACACACGTTGAAATATTTAAAGGAAACCAGAGGACCTGTAGGAGGTGCTTCCTTAAAATGTCACCAAATACAAGTGAAGGGTCAGAGCAAGACTGGCTGCGAGTTCATTTCTGCTGAGCCTGAATGGTGGGTGTGCAGATCAACTGCACGTGTTACCTGAGCCTATACTTTCATGCTTATTTTTAAATATATAATGTAAAGTTTTTTTTAAAAACTTACATGTTATAAAATGACGATTTTTAACTAAGAGATATTTTCATGAAATAGACTAATTCCTTAAGTCTGCATCTGTCAAAGTCAGGCCTAAGTATTCTTTGGGATTCTTGAGAATTACGTTTTCTTTGGATTAGGCACAGGCAATTTTCAAATCTGAGAAATGCTAAATGCTGCTTATTGTCAAAATCATACAAGCATAACCGAAATACTCCAAGCATTCAGGGATGTTGGAAAACTGTTTTTTTTTATATTAAAAAGAATCAAGGTTGCCAGGCTGTTGAATAAGTTGAAAATCCCAGCACTCAGGAGCCTGGTAAGTTTGAGACTAGCCTGGGCTATCTGACCGAACCTTATCATAAAAGGAGAGGACAGGGATAAGGTGTTTTTACTATTGTTTTTAGATTGTGCTTTTCTCCTTACTTCTGCGAGTGGGAGCAAACTTTCTAGACCACACATCTCGGTAGATGTACATGTTGTTAATAGGAAAATCTCAAGGCTAATTCCTGTTTTAGAAAACAGGCTTGTCCTCAAAGCATCTTCTGAAGTAGCACTAGACAAGGAGAGGATGAGGCCGGTGGGCTCCAACTTGTTCCATGTGTCCAGAAC
Source organism: Pachyuromys duprasi (assembly GCA_028658305.1). Classification (NCBI taxonomy): domain Eukaryota; kingdom Metazoa; phylum Chordata; class Mammalia; order Rodentia; family Muridae; genus Pachyuromys; species Pachyuromys duprasi. The sequence continues at coordinate 94,051,125 of CM053764.1, forward strand.
AGCTCATCACTGTAACAGTTTCTAATCGCGGGATCCTTAGCGGGAAGAGCCAGTGCAGCACCGCTTACCTGCCGAGCTCACGCAAGCTGTGTGCGTGCCTGCGAGCGTGCGTGTTTTCCAGCTTTCAAAAGTAGGAGCCACTTTGTTTTTCTAAATGTTTCACATAGTGTGCCTCTTCATTAGGATTTCTACCACTGTGATAAACACTATGACTAAAAGGAACTCTGGGAGGAAAAGGGTTTGTTGCACCTCACAACTCTGAGGTCAACCTCCATTGCTGAGAGAAGTCAGCCCAGGAAATCAAGGCAAGGCAAGAACGTAGAGGCGGGAACTGAAGCGGACAGCCACAGACCAACATTGCTTACTGGCTTGCTCCTCTTGACTGTCTGAGTTTGCTTTCTTAAACATCCCAGATCCACATGCCCAGGGACGGCACCACCCACAGTGGGCTGGACTCTCCTACGTCAATCATTAATTTAAAAAATGCCCTGCAGATATTTGTACAGGCCAAACTCATGGGGACAATTTCTCAATTAAGATTTCTTCCTCCCAGCTAGGTCTAAGTTTGTGTCAAGTTGACAAACAAGCAAACAAACAAACAAAAACACAATAGTGGGCATAAGCAATGTTCTTGGAGAGAGAGAGAGAAGGAAGAAGACGGGGAAAAGAATTACACTGCATGAAAAGCAAGAGAGATAATAATAGAGAAAGTAAACATGGTCAGCAATGTCAGGAGGAACAATATTTTGAGTGACACTTGGTGCTATTTGTGCTGTGGAGAACAAATATTCCTAGTAATGTGCCTAAAGCACTAATAATCTCCCCGTTGTCAATGGCCAAACTGGATCCAGCTGACTAGAGACCCATGACTGTCTTCACTGGAGATAGCCTTTGTGTGAGATTCCAGATTAGCTACAGGTGACCTCAGTGTGCCTCACAAATGCTTCCATCTTCAGCGCCTTGCATGATCTCAGTATCAGCCTATAGAGTTTTCATTTTACACTTTCTCAGAAGCAGCCAAAGAGACCAAGACATTCTCGCTGCTCATCGCTGTCTGGGTTGTGCTTTCCATCGAAAGATGACTGGCAACCTGACTCACAGGCAGAGTGTGGGTTACCATGCAGACTTTATGCACCATGGGTGCAAACATCAGGTAGCCACAGGTAGCCATTAGATGTGCCACACCCTCGATGGGGCCCTCCCCACTAGATCCAGGAGAATCAGAAGCCCACTACACTTGCTCCATCCTATAACTCAGAGGCTAGGAAATGATTTTGTATTTGTTTAAGTATTTGAAAGTATCTTCAATGTTTGGGCAATTTTAGAAACCTAACGGTGTTGCAAGGAATTAATACAGCGGATGGCAGATACCTGATAGGAAAGGTACAGGTGACTTCGGCTAACCAGAGAAAGTCAGGGATTCTTATCCTGTGCCTGTCATATGCATTTTCTTAGTCTTTAGGGAAAGGGCGGTAGGAAAGGCAACAGGAGTTATTATTAACACCTTGTCTGACAGCCTGGGGGGAGCAAGCAGTAGGAGCTTGGGGGAGGGAGCTGTCTGCGCACAGCCGGGAAAGGATGCAAGATCATGAGATTAGTGAATCTCTGGAAAACATACACAGCCCAGTGAGGTCAGCCCCACCACTTGCTGGAAGTCAGTTTCTCTAGCATGCTTGAATTTGCATATGGGCCAGGCTCTCCACATTCATTTCTGAGCCCTTCAGGAAAGTGAACAGGAATGAATTCAATGGGTTCGCCGAACCCACTAGGAAGGTGCATTGAGTCCACAGCTTTTCGGGATTAAAATCAAGTGAAAAAGAAGACAGACGGTGGGACCCCAACAGAGAGGTGTTGCTCAGTGGTGCTACCAGAGAGATCTGAGTAGAGGTTAGCCGTAGTCCAGTCCACTCCACTCCTGGCTGGATGCAGGGAACCTACGGTTAGCAGATGCCATAACACTAAAGAGGAGCAGCAATTATTTGAAGCCTCCTGAGTCCCGGAAATCCTTCATGCCAAGGGAGAGAGAGGACCTAGCAGACCATAAGTTTAGCAGAAATCAGAGATAACAGATAACAGCCCTTTAGCTCGTTATCAGAAGATTCAGCATGGCCTTCCTTCTGAGTTTCAGAGGAAGTCTTTCTTGTTGGACTAGGTGTGTGCGTGCCAACTGTAGCATTGTTTCTATAATGATGACACCCGAATGAATCAGCTAGAGGTCTTGCTACAGTCTGCAATAGTGACTCAGTAGCTGTGTTGGCTGGTCTTCTGTCAACTTGACACACAAACTAGAGTTATGAAAAAGGAGGGAACCGGAATTGAGAAAGTGTCTCCATAAGAGCCAGCTCTAAGGTATTTTCTTAATTAGTGACTGATGGAAGAGGGCCCAGCCCACTGTGGGTGATGCCATGCCTAGGCTGGTGGTCCTGGGTTCTAAAAGAAAACAGGCAGAGCAAGCCCTGGGGAGCAAACCCATAAGCAGCACCCTCCCATGGCCCCTGCATCAGCTCCTGCCTCCAGGTTCCTGCTCTGTTTGAATGTCTGTCCTGACTTCCTTCAGTGATGAAGAGTTGTATGGGAGTGTAAACCAAATAAACTATTTCCTCCACAACTTGTTTTCTGATCATTGTGTTTCTTCATCACACCCTGACTAAGACAGTAGCTCTGGAGAAGGCTTGAGGTACTACAGTTCTAATGAGCTCCCAGTAGTACTGACATTGCTGACGACTGTGTTCCAACCAAATTGCACAAACCGGAAATATTTTTGAGCTACAGAGAGGTCAAAGCCAATGAATATACTAGTTTATTCTTGGACTGGGGTATGGCCAGCTTTAGATCAAATAATGACTCTTAGCAGACTGAGAGATATCATAAAGATAACAAATTCTGTCCAGATGTTTGCATTTCTTTCATATTTCCCTCAGTGGTGGTCAGTCTGTAAGCATGTGTTATGTCTATGTTTATTTCCATTAGAAAGAGTCAAATTCTTTCTTTTTTGGTTTCTCTAGACAGGGTTTCTCTGTGTATCTCTGGCTGTACTGGAACTCACTCTGTAGACCAAACTGACCTCAAACTCAAAGATCTGCCTGCCTCTGCCTCTGGAGTGCTGGGATTAAAAGCATGAACCACCACAGCCCAGCTAAGAGTCAAATTCTCATTCAGTTAATGTTTATACTTACTGAGTGGATTGATGAACCAATAAATAAACAGGCAAGCGTCCATTGTATACCCTGACTTGGCCTGCTAATGGGTAGTGCTTTATTTCAAGTCCAAATGCCATCACCAAAGTAATCATTTCTACATGAGGTCAGTGACGGGGTTTTCCCTGACTAGGAATGCAGCCCTGTAGAGGCCGCAGCGCTCTCATTTGCCTCCCAAGACTCAATGAACTAAAATACACCAATGTGTCCAGATATATATAGCCCATGTTAGCTCAGTATTCAAGTGGGTACCCTAGTAAGGGGAACAGGGACTATTTCTGACATGAACTCAATGGCTGGCTCTTTGACCTCCCTACCCTGCAAGAGAGGAGCAGCCCTGCTAGGACACAGAGGAGGACTTTGCAGCCAGTCCTGAAGATACCTGATAAAGCAGGGTCAGATGAAAGGGGAGGAGGTCCTCCCTATCAGTGGACTTGGAAAGGGGCAGGGAGTAGATGAGGGAGGGTGAGATTGGGAGGGAATGAGGGAGTGGGCTACAGCTGGGATACAGACTTAATAAAATGTAACTAATAATAAAAATAAAATTTAAAATAAGACAAGAAAGCAACCCAAAAAATAAATAAAATAAAATACACCAATGTGTACACACATACGAACACACATTTCACGTAAGAGAAAACTCCACCGAGCACTGCCAGCTGGGAGTGATCGCAGTAGTCTTTCAGAGGTGCAGCCTGAAAATGTCAAAAGAAGCAGGACATTGGGGTGATATGAGGGTTAGAAGATATGATAACTGAAAGCTGTCAGAGGAGGGAAATATCTGCATCTGCCAAGGGAAATTCATCCTCAGCTGCCCAGCACTAGGTGACAGTGAGGGGAACTTCCTTTCTAGTAGTTTCCCATCCCCCTTTTCCAGCAGGCACCCCACAAAAAAATTCCTCTGTCAGCACTTTTACTGATACTATTTCAAGTCTCCATGAGTGGTGTGGTGAATGAACATAATTCATTCTCACAAATATATTAGAATGAAGCGTGAATTTCAAATCAGAAGGAACAAGCCCATCATTAAAAAATTAAAATTGGATGTGCATGATTAGACTTCCTAATCTTCTACCCACGACATTCATTGGTATTAACGACTTGGTCCCCTCCTGGATGGCTTTATGTAATGTCTTTGAATTAATGGACATTAGGAAGTAGGGCCTGAAAATGCTTCCCCTTGCAATTTCCATTAACGGAGTCAGGATGAGGTTCTCATCTTAATTTACAGCTGATCCGATTTACAGCTCTGTAAAAGGCAAAGGCATTGGCTTCTCTGGCTAACATTGTGCTACCTGCAGTATGAGTGGACGCTTAAATAAAGCCAAGACAACAACAGCACAACAAGAAAGGAAGATACCCTGGACAATATGCAGTTTGGGTTCAGGGAAAGGAAGGAGAGGTTGCTACAGGAACCCCAAATCACTGATGAGGTTGACCAAATAAGTACATGAGTACAAGGTTTGTTATCCTGGCTGAGCACCAGAAGAACACCAATGACTTTGCTTCCTAAGTCAGAACAGTGACCAGGAAACAGGAAGGGAGGCAAGATTCAGTAGGTTTTTTATTCTGTCTTCAGGATTCTGGACCTATTTGTTCCTAGGACCAAGACCGTCTAGAAATGATGAGTCCCCACATGATGCTGTTTTTGATAAGGATCCATTGTTTGACACTTGAGATCCTTCCTAGGGGTTTTGAAACTAGTTCTTCTGTGTTAGGTGAAGACTGTAAGAGCCCTTGGTCACCATAGTTTCATGTGAGAGGTGGTCAGCATAGAGATGTGACACAGGGTCTGGACCACCTCAGTCAGCTTCATGTACTGCTAAGGCCCTGCTCATTCATCTGTCTGTACTTTAGTTTATTTGTTTCATTATTAGATTGTTCTGTGAGCCAAGTAGATCTTGATTTTTCTGAAGTAAATCTGGGTTATAATTTTCTTGCTTGTGATGAGGGGATCTGAGACTTGGGGATATAGAGGCTATGCCAAGCCTTTCACTGGCATGATCAAAGATCATGCCAGCCAGGAGTTGAAAATGGCCAGATTCTGACAATGATGAACTGCAGGTGATACTATGCCATGGCAAGGAATGATGGGTTTGGGGTAAGCCATCAGGAACAACCGGCACAGCGCAGCAAGGAACAGCTGTAGGATACAGGACAAGTGGCTTCATCTGAGGATTGACTTCTTTATAATATGCACCTTTGAGAAATGATGCAGAAAGGCAATTATAGGTGTTATGATACTGAAAGTCTTCTATCCCTGTAAAAGACAGAGGTGATTTGCTTGTTCAGTAGTGTTCCCTGCAAGAACAGACCCTTGTACTCCACAGCAATGAAATTGCAAGTACAAGGCTGACAGGTTTTCAGTGGTATTGAGCCCAAAAGAGCCAGAAGAGGACACGAAACAGTCACAACTAGGCCTAGGCATGTGACTTCAGGAAAGGATCATGGTGTTTACTCAGTAAGTACAGAAACTGTCTGTACTTCCTTGAAGTGTGCATTTTGTGTTGTTGCAGTCGTTACAGAGGGCGTTGTGTAGCTCAGGCTGACCTTGAACTCATTAGGTAGTCAAAAGTGGCCTTGAATTCCTGATCCCCCTGCCTCCACTTCCCAAGTACCTGAGTTACAGGAGCGTGTCACCAAGCCTTTTTATTTAAATATGAGTGATTGGGCTCACCTAAACACAAAACCCACCAAGTGTGGTAATACCCTGGCTGCCTTCCTTTCACACGTGAGGAGGGAAGGCCTGTTGTGACGGTTTCTACTCAAATCCATACAGTCCCACTCTAAAACCCTTGCTATTAAACTCTGAAGAGTCTCAAAGCCCTACTTTCCTCATCTACAGAATGGAAATAGTCACCCAAATCATGGGGTTTTGTGAAGGTTGAATGAGATGATATGTGTTAAGCATTTAGAATACACAAGCTATATCCTTGGCTGACAGAACCTATTTCATTTCTTTAACCCTTCAGCATCTATGTCGTATTGGGTCTTACCCTAGGTTCCATCTGGTGTCTAGTTCTTTCCTGGGGCAACATCAAAATTGAGCCTTCTGCCAGAATGAGGAGGGTCCTGGGTCTGGAGCTGTGGGTGTCCCTGGCTCTATGCCCCAGAGTTGATCTGACTCCCCAATGCCCCTGTAGATATGGAGTCCAGGCTGGGCTTCTGACAGCATTGGGGGTGGAAGTGCTCCTCTTTACCTTCTGGATTGGTACCCCTCTTTTCCTGATGGGCCATGCCTTGCCCCACAGGAACTAGAGATGCTTCTGTCTTGGTCCCCAAGAGTACATGATTTTGGGGGAAAATGGTTCTCCCTACTTATCCTCCACACACTGTTTCTATCATAAGAAGGAGACTCCCAAGCACCCTTCTTCGCTCAGCCTCTGCCTCACCTGGACTCCCTTCCCCATCGCCCATCCCTAAACTCACGGTGCACTTCTGTCCCACTCCCAGAAGCTCTGGGTTTTGCATCCCCAGCTTTATCTCAGAAGCTCTGCTACATCTTCTTGCTCTAGCTGTGTCACTGCTGTGCCTGAGGGCCCTGCTGACCTGCTGGAGGAGAAGCTCTTGTTTCCTAACATCCTTCCCAACAGAGTTTGTGCCATTAGGAGGGAGATGTCCTGCTGCCTGTTGATGTTCGCAAACCTTGAAGTTTCTCTCCTCTTTCTTGATGCCTGAGCTCTGGCTCTCGCACCACAGCTCCGTAACATACTCTGTCCTTGTCACTTAAAGGCTTTAGTACAAAATTGTTGTCATGCCATCTGAAGGGAACACCAGCCCATTCCAGCATGTGGCTCTGGCAAGCCTTGCCCTTCTCCCCCATTCCCTCTGCCTTGTTAAAACCCAGCGGATTGCATTCGTAAAGCTAGCCACCAAGGTCTATTCCATTATTTGGCAATTCCTCCTCCTCCTGAGGCTGATTATGAAGATCCAGGCATCAAAGTATTGAAGTCCAGCAATCAAAAGCCCCCTTTGGCTCACCTAATTAACATACCCAATTAAAATTAAGTACCTCATCCTAACACGGGGGGTTGGTTCCCCTTTACCTTTATAAACCATCATTTTTTCTACAGGCCTTTGTTCCCTCTCTATCCGGGAGCAATACTTTGCCCCATTCTGAAACAAATATCCTTCACCCCTCTTCCTTGCCCCCTTTCCCCTCTCCTTTGTTCCTCTCCCCCTTCTCCCTCCTCCTATATCTCCCGTCTTTGTCCCTTATCTCTGCCCTTTGTCTTTTTGAGGCAAAGAAATCTCCTTTATGCTGAGAACTTGGTCTTTGGGGTGTCTTCAGCCAACTCAAAGATTCCCTACAGTATCCAACCCTGATACTGCCATCATTCTTGATGTCTAATGTAACTGATGGCCACTGTAGCAGCTGGTCTCTTTGTTTCTTGAACTTTGTTCATTCAAGTTCTTCCCCATCCTCCCTTTCCCTTTCATTCCTGATACTGTCCCCTCAGCTCATTTGCACTGGCATAAGCTAATTAAAAGTGTTCCACTCTCTAAGAATTGCCCTCTTCTTGGACCCAAGACATGTCTGTGCCCTACCACCCAGAGCCTGTGAATATGACTATTATGACTATTAGGCTGGGCCCCAAATCCAAGAACAAGGGTCTGCATGAGAGAAAGAAGAAAACAGAGGAGAGCATGATAAGAATATAGAGGCCAGGACCAGAGAGATTGGAGTAAGAAAGCCACAAACTAAGGGACTCCCAGAGCCACCAAAAGGCCAGGAAGACAAGGAAGCAAGCTTTTGTTTGAAGAGAAGGTAACCGACATGATTTTGGATTCTGGCCTCTCACACCATGAGAGACTGAATTGTGGTTTTTGAGCCAGGGTGCCTGTTGTGATGTTGGATCTCAGCCGTGATGAAGTAATGCACCCGCCTCAGCCCATGGTCACTTCATTTCTCTGCAAACCCCAGGCCTGAGCCAATCTAGCTACCCTGTGTTTCTCACCACAACTCCTGTAGTTCTGAGAGCTGGAGAAGAGCTCTTTCTGGAACCACTGAGGCCATCCCTACGTCCCTGCTTTGGCCTTTCCTGTCCTTTACCTCCAGCCACTGCTCATTTTCTCAACTCTGCAGCTGCAGTCTATTTTCTTAAAACTATGTGACACCCTGGTACTCCTCTTTTCAAAGCCTTCCGGTAGCTTTCATAGCACCCAGAGACCTTGCCAAATCCTTGTCCTGGCCCACCGGGCTTCCTGGCTCCACCCCCACTTATCTCTGCCACCATTCAGCTCCAGTCACCTGGGCTTCTTGCTCACCACATCCCACCGGGAGCAGTCTGCATCTCTGCTTCTATCTGTAACCCTCTCCCCACACTTCCATTAGGCCTCTATTTCCTCTTCCATCAACTTCCTTTCTCTCTTTCAACCGATTCATATTTACCTGAATGCTTGCTTATCATGTAGGGTTCCCTTAGCATACTCTGGGAGCTTCATTTTGTTCCCTATTGGATTTGGACTCTCTGAAGAGAACATGGCATGCTGCTGGTGCTGTATAAGTCTCAGCTGAATGAATTAATAAACAAGTGAATGAATGAATGATTGAGAAATCAAAGAGAATAAGTCATACTGTCTGACCCGTAAGATGAGTACCCAAGAAGGCCTCAGAGTTTCTATTGAATAGACTCTAGGTGGTAGGACCTCTCTCAGTAATCTAGATGCTTGCTGTGATGTAGTCTCTGGACTACCTCTTGCACCCTACCTCTCCTCCTTCCTGGAGTTCATTGCCCTACTAATGAGATAGGACACCTTTCAATTGAACTCTATATCTGCCTGGCTGAGAGCAATAAATAGATTTCTAGTCCCAATTGCTGGTTCAAGTTAAGAAAAAAAAAATCAAATAGAAAACAAGAAGAATTAAGAGAAAGCATTTCATTATTTCCCACAAGAATAAACAGCATAGGAATGTGCAGGAGTTAAGGAGATGAACAAAATGTAATTGTCACATCAAGAAACTATTTTATTTCCAAGATCAATTGTTACCCTTTAAAAGGTTTATTTTTATTTTTTTTGTCTGTACTGTGTGCTTCTGTATGAGCGAATGCCACATGGATGTGGAAGTTTTCAGAAGTTAGAAGAGACCGCAGGATTCCTTGGAAATTGAGTTGCAGGTGGTTGTGAGCTGCCTTGGAGTGCTGGCAAACAAACTCTGGATTAGTACCCATTGTTCTTAGCTGATGAGCCATCTTTCCAGCACAATTACGATTTGTTTTTTTTTTTTTTTTTTTACAGTTTTGTGTTTGTCAATGTCATGTCAGTATAATAACTGAGGCTTGTGTGTTTTAAAAAGAGAAAAAGGTTATGTGTTCCTTGGTTCTGCCGGTCCTAGTCCAAGATTAGATTGCCCCAGTGCTTTGGACTCTGGGCAAGGTCAGCAAAGCACTGTGGGAACAATAGATAGAACAACTGCTTACACCCTAAAATAGGAAACAGAGAGGGTGACTCAATCCCTCCAAGGCCCTGCCACCAATGACTTAAGGATCTTCTACTAGGCCCTTACAGGTCCCATCTGCTTTGCAGTAGTGTTACCAAGGGAACCAAAACTTTAACACTTGGGAATTTGAGGAACACTCATTTAAACCATAACAATTTAAAAATCTTCCCACCGTTCTATTTCCTTGGCCTAACTTGCCGAGTTTTTGTGTATCTTAATGTCCTCTTCATCTCTAGGGGTGGTAACTAGTGCCTCCACACCTCTTATGAGGTCTGGTGAGTGGGAAGTCTCTACTCGAACCTTCCTGCACTTCCCAGTGTATGCTTGCTAGATGAGGAGACACTCCCGTTGATCTTTGCTAAAATCTGTAGCCATGAAAACGAGAACCTGAAAGATGTTGAGACAACCAGGGGTCTTTGAAGTACCCAGAACAATGGATAAGTTTCCAGTGCATTTTAATATTCCTTTCACTGCCTCCTTCACCAGGCCCCTCTGTCCCAATAAATATTTGGATGTAGAAATTTGTCTTCACAGATGCCCTAGTTAAATTTGCTTACAAACATGCATCAGCGAGCTTAGGGATTTGGTTGGGAAAGAGACACCATCTTTTGGGAGGAAATACCTCCAACTCTTTTTCCAGGCAGAGCCAAAGGCCTGAGGAGCTTTCTTTGGCAGGATCTCCTTGCCTTGTGATACTTGTATGAGAGATGGTGTCTGAGTGCTAGGACAGTCAGCACATCAGGAGATGGTGGGGTCTGTAGGGGTCCAAGAAGAGAACAGCTCTCTTCTCTCAACACTCACCTCGTACTTCCAGCATAATGGCTGACATCTGGCAGTCATTCTGCCCTGAGAGTTACTTTCTAGGGAAAAGCCGTAAGCACTGTATCTGTGAATTAACATGCTTTCTATGCAAATGCCTCCCCACAGTATGACATGGACCCTTCACAGGACTAATTAATTGCACAGTACCGACACAGGTGAGCCAAGCCTCCCCCTATCAACTCTTTTCAAGAGATGTAAGTAAACAGAAGCCTTGTCTCCTCAGAAGTCAAGCTGACTATTAAAGTAAAAAAAAATTTTTCAAGGCATTTTATAAATTTAACTAAGCCAAAGGAAAAAACAATCCTACCTGGGTGTCTGCCAAAATATTTTTAATCAGCAACACAAAAATATTGTAAGAAGAAAGAAGGCATAAATAATGCATAAAAAGTATCTTTGTTCAGTCAGAGACAGTGCTTTTTAGGTCTCTCTATAATGTTGAAAATAGCACAAGAGCTATTTTCACCACAGAATGGAAACATCTCTGCTAGAATTGGACGTGAGTAGAACTCAGATGTTCTGAGACCACAGTCTCCACTCAGAGATCTCTCATCTCCCATGGCTCAGGATAGAAGGGCACAAATTGAACACCCCTTCCGCCAAATGTTTGGGACCAGAAGCATTTGAAATGTCAGTTTGGGAACATTTACATCTTACCAGTTGGACATCGGAGTTCTGGATTGTGAGTTCAAAGATGCTGAACCTGTAGCACAGTCCAAGATCCACTGCACACTTAGAAACTAGGACTCAGAATGAGCTAAGCCACTACCACAGGCACAACAAATGGGAATACTGCATGGAGAAGGGGAAAGATGGGAATGTCCTTTCTCACACATTTCATCACAGCATTAAGATATTATTTATCATAGTTAAGTTTACAGAAAATATACACTAATCTTTACCATTTTATAAATAGATACCTATGTTTTAAAGTTCATGTTCAAAATCTTTTTGTTTGTTCATTTAAGACAAGGTCTTACTGTGTTGCCCTGGCTGGCCCTGAACTTGAGGTAATCTTCCTGCTTCTGCTTTCTGAATAATATGATTACAGCCATCACCCCTAACAATGCTCAAAACCTCCAAGACAGTAATGATAGTTACACTTTTGAAGATGAAGGCAAGAACCCAGAGTCTTTGTTCCAACTCTTTCTGTTTTTTTTGATGACCGTCTCCTTTATGAAGTTACCTTGTTTAATCAAACTATGTCAAAAGAATCTGCAGCTTCTCTTCAATAACCTCTTCCCCCATTAGTATTCTACTCAACATTTCAGCCTCATGAGACTAATTATGTATTCCAAATACCCACTTCAGCTCATTCCCAGAGTTGTCACACCTTCACTAGGAGGTTCTCTTCTTCCTCTTGTTACTTACCCTGTTGGTTAGATATAACTGTCAACTTGACACAATCAAGAATCACCTGAGAAGAGAGCCTCAATTGTGAAAATACCTAGACAGGTCGGCCTGTAATCATATCTGTGGGTGAATTGTCATTGTTAATGACAATGGAAAGTGCAGCCTACTGTGGGTGACACCATTCGCTAGGCTGGCCTGAGCTGTATGAAAGTGAAGAGACCGAACAAACAGGCAACTTAGGTACACAAATTTCTCTACCGTTTTGACCGTGGCCATTCTGTCTCAAGTTCCTACCTTGAGTTCGTCTCAATGATGGACTGAAACTTGGGATTGTAAGTGAAGTAAACCCTTTTCTTCCCAAAGCTACTTTGGTCAGGTGTTTTGTTATAGTAACAGAAATGAAAGTAGGACACTTACTAAACTTGTACTCAATGTTTAGACTAGAGCTTAGATTTCATGATCTTGACCTCAGTGGCTGATCAGTTATCCATTCTGTCTGATCTAGTAGGTTCTGTAATGCACAGTTGTGGGAGCATATCCTGAGTAGATGTGTATTTTTCGACAGGAGCCTGGTCATGTCAAAAACCCCAATGCTTTAAATCCATGGAGTAGCAAATTCTCACCAGGGTGAGGATTGAAGGAATGGCAAAAATTCTCCTTGTCCATCTGTAGATGTTGATAATATGTGCAGAAAATGTTTACCTTAGCCTTTTCCCTCCTGTATGTTTATGGCCTAAATTTTGTTCCACTATAGATACCGTTCCTATTGAGATTAGGTAATCTTGCCCTCTTCTTTAGCTGCCTCCTTGTTTATTTGTTCACAATGTCCCTGCAACTCCTTGTTCAACTGTACGAAATAACCGGGCCTCTCTGTCAATTGTATATAATAAACACTGCAAGCTTCTAGGGTGCTGTGGTTTTTTTTTTTTTTATCAGAGAGTCCAGTCCACCCAATCCCAGCGTTTCTGTATCTGTGTGTTGTTTTATCATTCCCTCACCACCACTAGACAGGGTTCTGGGACTCAAGCCTTGGAGGATCATATGATGACTTATTCTGCTGTACTGTTGATGCTTTCAGGACAGGCTGACCTGGTTTATTATTTTAACTCCAGTGCCTAGCATATTATAGCCATTGAACAGAAGTGGAAACTATTCCATTGTTATTTTTATAAACAGTAAAAATGCCTTCCTCCCCCCCTTTGATGTTGGGTCATCCACTCCACCTTTTATGATCACAAAGAGCAAAGGAATTTATAGTTTCCATGTTTCCAAATATTCAGGCCCAGAAAATGAAACTGTATAAATAAGATAAAAATGGTGGATATATAAATCTCTCACCTAGGCTGTTTTCATCAAAGGATATTTTGGGCATTGGGAAGAATCAAAGAAAGAAAGGGAAGAGAGAAGAGGCAACAACTCATCCACTTTAATTTATGTTGAAATGAATGTTAGACCATTTCTCTCTCTAACCACAGGCACTAATACATTAACTACATGGCATTTAACACAGAAAGGTCATCTATGAAGATGCTTTGCATACAACCTATAATGCAACAAGACAAATCGCCATGATTCTCACCCAGAGGAGCAACAATTACTCCTATCCAAGGCATTGTCATGAGTTTCTAGTTTAAATGTGTAAAAGGAATTTTTATTCGCCTGGTTGAATTGTTGTCTGGAAGGCTAACTGCCTCCTTCTAATAACCAAGGCCTAGTCTTGGAAGCTTCAGCCTCCATACAATCTAACCTAGGCCTAGAATATTTTCATCCTCTGAGACTTACTGCTTAATAATCTTACCCTCTCTAGTTCTTTCCGAACTCTGGCTGGCTGGTTTAACTCAGATGTTCTATCTCAAACTCCTCTTTCAGCTGACATATTCAATCTCACTTCTCTCTTAGCCTCTGAATTGCTCTGCTTGGTCTTAAACTAACTTAAGCAATCTGCTCTAATCTTCTGTCTCCTTCTCATTCCCTGGCTCATTCAGTCTTCACCTGGGTTCTCTCTCTGCAACATGTCTCTTATTTTATTGTCCCAGTAAAACTGCTTCCTCTGTCTCTCTGTGTTGCCCCTTAAGTAGCTTCATTTTTCTCTGTCTTGTTATGAGAGAAGGGCATATCCTATTTTGTCAAGTCTTTCTCTGATTTTTCAATGCCTCTGCCATTCAATTAAACATTATTTTCAAACATGGGTGCTTCCTTCTACAAACTAACTTTACCTTCATTGTTTGGGATTAAAAGCATGTACCTGTGCCTGTACCTAAGCTTCTGTTTATGTGAAACTTGCTCTATACCAGGCCGGCCAGGCTGCTTCCTCTGTCTCCTGGATTAAAAGTATTTTTGTATTTCAGCTGGATCACACAGACCTAGTAGGACTTTGGATGTGATCTCCTGCCAGAAGAGCCATGTTCTGAATTAAAATTCCTCTACATATATAGGACCCTGGAATTACACACCTGGATGAGTAAAGAAGGTTCTCCTAACACAGCTCACCTACACTTGGGGCTGGGGCTGGAGGAGAGTAGTAACCCAGATATAAGTCTCATATTTCAACACTGTAACTTGAAGAGAGTGCATCCGGAAGCTTCAAATTAATAAGTGACTCTTGGAGCCAAAATACTTACACTGAGTGCCCACTTAACTTCTCAAATCAATCCTTAGATTCTTAGTGAATTAATGTGGAGAGACCCCTTCGGGTCATTATCGACTCAACTCTTATAATCTCCCACAGGTTTGCCCTAAGGTCCGTATCTCAGGCAACTCTATATTCTGTTGAGTGACAGTCGATTATCCATCATGCTTAGGGTCTTTAGAGAAAGATGTAAGTCCTGGACCGCTACTCTCTTTTGTTCTACCCTGTCTTCAGAAGTCAACACGATCTTAAATTATAGATACTATTAGATTCTTTGTTAATTAACTGGGCATGCCAGTGCACAACTTTAATCCCAGTAGTTGAGAGGCAGAGGCAGGCAGAATCCTGTGAGTTCCAGGCCAACCTGGGCTACATAGGGAGCGTCATGCCTACCAGGGCTGCACTGTCAAACAAACAAAAATCAGTAGTTTGCCCATTTGTTGTCTGAATGAACACCTTTGAAAGAATGTTTCATGTTAGAGACCCTGTCCATTTCATTTTATAGGTTTAAATGACATGACCAGAACCCCACACATAATGAAGGTTTAATTGAATTAATAAATTGCTAAATCGATGCATTGGATACTTTTTTTTTTCAGTTCTTGGGTGAAGTATATTCAAAATACCATACGGGAAATATTTGCTAAACTCCTACTCTTGAGGCAGAGACTTTATCACCAACTGAGGGTATATGATCTCTCATGTTTCCCTGACTAAACGTGATTTCTAGTCTCACAGAGAAATACTGGCAAGTGGAATAAGACTCACGAAAGGGGAAGAAAGAAAATCTACAGAGCACCCTGCCCCCGCCCCCCCACCCAAGAGTAGGCAGCTCTCTCTAGGGCCTTAAGAGAAGATTTCCAGAGACAAGGCTGTCTGGGATGGCTTCTGTCAGGTAGAACATGATTTACAGGGCTTGGTACAAGGGTGAGGACCTGTGTTCCAAAGTTACTAAGAAGCCGGACAGTGGTGTCACACATCTTTAATCCTGGCCCCCAGAAGGCAGAGACAGGCAAATGTCTGAGTTCAAGGCCAGCCTGGTCTATAGAGCAAGTTCCAGGACAGCCAGAGCTACATAAAGAAATCCTGTCTCAACCCTACCCCCCCCCCCAAAAAAAGAAAAGAAAACGTTACTAAGAATTTCAAGATTAAATCCAGTATGGTGATTTCTGAACCAATCCCCTGTGTGACTGCAAGGCTCACAAGTCCTTAAAGTAGGTATTGCTTTTCTGGTTCCTAAAACTCTGCCCCTAGGCAGCTCCACAACCTTCTCAGTGTCCTGTCTGAGGAAGCTCCTAAACTATCCTCTCATTTAACGGTACATTTCTAGAGCTCAGAGAGTCAAACCCCACAAAGGCTCTACAAGGAAGTCAGTAGCAGCAGCAGCAGCAGCAGCAGGCTAACAGATCCATTCTTCCAGAAACGTCTCTCAAGGACAAAAAAACAATACCCCCACCCCACCCCCTCTCTCTGTTTCCTGTGCATGCTGGAGAACTTGGAGGAGAAATGAAGCCCACGTACCCGAAGCATCCTGAAAACCCCATTACCTTGCCACCCCAGTGAGCAAACACCTGGACTTTGCATGCACATTATCTGTCAGTAAGAATTTCTGAGTTCATCAGACTGGCAGAATTTGCCTCCAACAGCATTGTTGGTACCTTTCCTGATGATTCTTCCTTCCTCTACTGCATCTGTCTTCCAAAAAAAAAAAATCAAGAAAATGAAGGGTGGCAGAAGCCTTTCAGGACCCCTCTTTTATAGACTTTGGACTCTTTTGTGGTTCAAGATGTCTGCCATGACTGTCCAGAACCCCACACAGGCAGCACTCTGTGTACTCTCTGCTTTGGTTTACATCTGTGTCTACTGGAAAACTTGTATTTAAATTTAACCACCAACATGTAAAGGTACATGTTAGCAATAGTTAGAGTTGAGGATTTTAGGCTACTGTGATTTGATCAAGTCACAGGACAGAACCTTGTGATTGTATTAGTGACATTATGATAGAGACAGGCCCACATTAGCAAGCTTGCAATGTCACCAGGTGGAGTTCTATGTCACCAGAATGGCCCCACACCTGCCATGCAGACGCCGGCACCATGCCCTTGAACTTCACAGTCCCTGTAACTGTGAGCCAAATAAACCTCTACTCCTTATAAACTACCCAGTCTGGAGTATTCAGACACAGTAACAAAAATCCAGTCACTACGCCCAAAGAAGGAATACCCGTCTGTCTTCTTGAAGACTCACCTGGGACTCAAAGGCATGTCCATTGATGATGTGTGCCCATGCCAGCTTAATGAGGACAGCTTGTCTGAGAAGATGAGTTTGCACACATTGCTAAAAAGGAAAGGCTGGAGCCTTGCTCTGGGTAACAGACCAATTCAGTCCTCCTCTTCCTCGTTGTGAGAGTACAGAACAGAGAGGCAAAGCAGCTGGCCGACATCATGGATGCTGTGACTCTGGGCACACATGTCTTTGTCTGGGGTGGGTAGGATTCTTTAGGGCCTTGAAGAAAGAGAAGGCACACCTGTGACTTTGGTTTACTTTCTCGGGAAGTCAAGGGCTCCACACTTCAGGCCCCTGTGGGTGACTGTTAACCAGGTCCCGTCATAATTGAATGTGAGTGTCAGGAAGCGTTCTTATGTTTCCCAGCCCTGCAGCTTCGTTGCCTTCTCCTCAGCCCCAGCTAGCTGCCGAAAAGTAGACGAGGAAAGCCAGCATCTACCACAGTTGTTGGTACACACTAAAGAAATGGAATGGAGGCTGGCATTTAGTTCACAGATGAAGGAATACAGAAATGGTTGAGTGAATCTGCTGCTCCCGGGCTTGGCCCATCACCAGATGGAAACAGATGAAGGTGTATTGTGTCAGAAGCCGTGCACTAGAACAACCCCACATAACTGTGAGAAAGCTCACCTCGCCTGCATGTGCGAACTAGATGGCTCATATTTTTGCATAGCAATGGGTTTTATACAGTCTATTATACAGTGCATAAATTTAAAGAGAATTCTTTAATGAACATAGTTATCTATTTTATCATAAATGATATAATGTACAAAACCCCTGTGATTGACTAAGATGAAAGCAAACAATATAAATGTGAGATATTATTATGCCTCTTATAATTACAGGCTGTATACACAACAGTTCATTATACACTCTCATCATACAAAATACCCAGTCACGCTGATCCAACAAAAGACAATTGTTGAAAGGGTTCAGTGAGGCCACAGGAGGCCATCTTAAAAGGATCTGTGTTGGCTCCCTGTTTATAGTATCACTTTGATGTGAGTCAGGTGCCTCAGATCCCATTGGCCAAGGCATGACCATGTATTTGTTTTTAACAAGTTCAAAGAACAAAATGTATCTCTTCTCAGGAATATATTTATGCTATCTCCTGAGCTGGTAAGTATCCACAGCATGAGAAAATTCTTTATCTTTCTCATAAGCAGCCTGACTTAGCTTCAAACTGGAGCGTGGGGCTAGAGGATTAGGGTGAGAAAGCAATCGATTCTTGGTATTTCTCATTGTAATCTGGACCACAGACTTACACCCCTCCCCCACTTTTTTTTTCTTTCTTTGTTTTTGTTATAGACAGGGTTTCTCTGTGTAACCTTGGCTGTCCTGGACTCACTTTATAGACCAGGCTGGTTCCGAACTCACAGAGATACACCTGCCTCTGCCTTCCTGAGGCATGTGCCCAGCTTGGACTGCAGTCCTATATTGACTCTTAAAATGCTTATTCTGACCTCAAAGAGAAAACTGTCTCCAAGGAGTGTATCATTCAGCTTTCCACAATTAGAGCAAAAACTCAAGGCAATCAATTTATACATAAAAGTTTTGGCTCACTGGTCCAGAGGTTGCAGTCTGTGAATGCTTGGCTCCTTTTAATTTGGGTCCAGGCTATGACAAAGCTACACATCATAGTGAGAATTTATAGTGTGGCAGTAAATCCAAACCCCTGACTTTATGGCCATGTGTCAGCATAGTAGTCGAGGAAAAGCCAGGCTCCCACAATTCCCTGCAATGGTACTTCATTAGTGATCTAACATTCCTGGGTCCCAGCTCCTAAAGGTTCAAACCACCTCCCAGTAGTGCTAAGCTGAGGGGGTCAAGATGCCATACCACATAGACCCCTCCCAGACATATTCAAGATCCAAATTGTATAAGAAGAACAAACAAACAAACATTCCCTCTTACTGTGGATAAAGCAGACCCGTGGTGCAGAATAGAATAGCTTTGAATAATGTCCTGTAGTTCTAAAACTTTATGGGTGAGTGCAATGAGGAGAAACATCTGCTAAGGTTTCTAAAGTGAGTGATAATGAACCGATGCTTAAAAGTAGTCTGCTTGTTTTCTAAGAAGCAATCTAATGGGTAGCAGTGTCTCCATTCTGAGGCGCTTCACAGTGGCTATCGAAGGCTAGGATGCAATAAATTTCCCAGGAAGCCATTGTGCTTTCATTGAATGGCAACCTAGCATTTCACTAGGATGGATTTTTTTTTCCTTCAGACTTGAATGGATTCTTTGTTTGGACTGGTCTGGGAATTCACCATGTGTCCCAGGCTGGCCTTGAACTCACAAAGCTCCATCTTGCCACCTGAGTGCTAGGATTATAGGTTTGTGGCAGTATTTGTACTCTTGAATAGCCAAAGTGAGGGAGGGGAGATTTGATTTTATTTCTAGACTTATTTATCTTTGAATTTCTAACCTCAAACGAAAGCACAGACATTTCGGGGTGAGGTCACACCAGACTGAACCATCCTCTTTCATTTCCCTTCCTAAAATTTTAATGAAGTAAAAGTAGAGTGGCATTGGAGGGAGGGAAATGGGGAGGACTGGGGGACTCTACAAAAAAGAAACTGAGCTCAGCCTGTGAAATTGGTGACCAGGAACCTTGCTTATGTTCTAGAATGCCAGTGCTTTGCAGATTTTGTTCCTCTGAGTTGTCTTTTTTTTTTAAACAATCATAGTCTCTTTAGAATTCCAGTTCCTGGAATTGGGTGTGAATCCACAGCCAGCAGTGCAGTGAGTGCTAAGATTTGGGACTGGTGCATGTAGCTGTCACAGGCCTCTGGGATTGGTGCAAGCAGGTCAATGTTGAAAGCTGGGAGCTGGTTGACACTTTGGCTCCATGTCCCCAGGTGTACCATAGTGACTTCGTCTTACACCTGCCTAGCCTTCTAGTCCTAGTCACAGGTTCCCTACTGCTGTCGTTACCGGAACCTAGCCAGGTCCCCACATCTACCACCACTCCACCTGCCTAGTTTGGTGTGACACAACATATTACAGAATTTCCAGTATCCAAATTCCCATGCCTCTTGTCTAGCATTTCTCTCTAGTGTAGTCCCAAGAGGGTCTGTCTGTTTCTAGGCTTCAGCAGCATGTAATTTTCCCAAGGTCATTGCTGTTCCACCCTTGATCAACGGGCTCTTTACAGGATGGGGCTGATGAACAAGAGTTGAATGGATTCCAAATGTCTTTGCTCTGTGGTATCACATTTTCTGTGAGTCAAAGCCTGCAGAGTGGCCAGGTTGACAGGACAGGGGCAGCCAAGGTAAAGAGGTGCAGAAAGCAGGTACTATTTCAAGCATTCAACAAGACGGAAAAAGATATACCAGTTTTACAACATATAGATTGAGGATGGGTGTGATGCTACATTCCTATAAATCCTAATACTCAGAATGCAGGGGCAGGAAGATAGTAAGTTTGAGGTCAGCCTGGGCCAAATGGAGAAATTCTGTCCCAAACAAACAGAACAACAACGCAGCAACACACACGCTCCAGAATGAAACAAGGAATGAAATTAATCTACTATCTACCATTACCATTGTATTAGAAAAAGAAAACACAACGCATTGTATCATATAAGAATATCCTTTACATTGCAAACCCAGTAAGGACTTTCTTTCTTTCTTTCTTACTTTCTTTCTTTCTTTCTTTCTTTCTTTCTTTCTTTCTTTCTTTCTTTCTTTCTTTCTTTCTTTCTTTCTCTCTTTCTTTTTTCTTTCCTTTCTTCCTTCCTCCCTCCCTCCCTAGTTTTCCTTTCTCATTCCTTCCTTCCTTTCTTTTTCCCTCAAATACACTATTGGCTTTGTCATGTATGTCCAAAAAGACATTAACAAAATTGTGAGTTTAGTTCCTGAGGTGAGACATGACACACATGACTAACACATAATTTTAAGTGTCGATTTAGATGCAGAATAAACATTGCTGAGTGATTTCACTTGCAATAGGAACAAGCTTATTTTAGATGTTGCTTCTAGATCAACAGTTTACAAACTCTTTCTAGTGGTCTCCGTGACTGTGACAGCGATGTCTGTGTGAAGTGAGCAGACGTGGCAGGCTGTGGCTGCAGTGGCCATGTGAAGCCAAAGTCTGCAGTAGCAGATGCCCAGCTCCATCTGGCTTTTCCTGGGCACAAGGGAGTGTTTGCCACCATGAGTTTCTGAACACAAAATGACAACAAATTTAATTATGCTTTGAATAGACTGTTGTCTGCTGTAAATCAAGGCCATCCTTGGAACCAGGTCAAGTGCAGAGACCCTGCTGCCTGTATGGTGTTCAGACAGTATGCATGGGCAGAAAAGCAAGTATATAGTGAGGAAGGTGTAGAAAACAGATGTGAATTGAGGATTGGCCACCTGTGATTGCCTCAGCTGCTGTGACTGGCTGAGACTTACCTACTTGGGGTAGTTTCAGGTTTTTTTTTTCTTGTGTGTGTGTGTGTGTCTTTGTGTGTGTGTGTGTAGACCAAGTTAGCCTGCATTTCATCATATTGTAAGCAGAGTGAGACTGTGTCTTCAGGACAAGCTTTGTCTTAGGGATGCTGTGACCATGGAGTAAATATGCCCTTCACATAGATGGCTCTGAATTGACTTGATAAGCATGTCCTTTGTTAAAATGACAAGAAAAAGAAACACACACAGATAAACAACACAGGGACACACATAGATATACACACAGACACACAGATACATAGCACAGACACACACATAAACACATACACAGACACCCACAGAAATGCAGATACACAGACACATACACAAAGACATGCAGCTTATAGACAAACCCTACACATGCAGACACACATACATACTCACACAGACAAAGATACACACACATATACATACAGAGAGACACACAGACAAACACACACTCAGACACACATAGAGACACACACTCATGCATACACAGACACTCATAATCACACACACACACACACACACACATACACACACACACACACCTGGGCTTTCTTTAGTCTGGTAACCGGTACTTCCTGCCCACCAGTGTGAGCTCATCTCCCAACATGTCATCTTATTCTTAACCCTCTCTTTGGAGTCTTTAACAGGTGAAAATGAAAACAATAGCTCATGAGAGAGACTAGCATCGTATTTAGAGGGATAAACTCCTAGGGTTAGTAAAGTGATGTTTCAGTAGGCGGAATGAGAGTAAGCCTTTCTCGGTAAGTATTTCTTTTATTCTCCTAAGCCCCACAATGTGAACACAGTCCAGAAACAGGTTAGGTCTTTGCTAGTGCACTGGCGAGTTCTATGTCAGCTTGACACAAGTAGGCTACAATCATTTGAGAAGAGGGAACCTCAGGCAAGAAACTGCCCCCTCACACACACACACACACACACACACCAGGTTGTCTGTGGGTGAGACTGTGGGCATTTCCTTGATTGATTTGCTGATGTGGGAGGGCAGAGCTCCCTGTAGATGGTTTTACCCCTGGGCTGGTGCAGAAGCAAGCCAGTAAGAGGCTCTCTTCCACAGTCTCTGCATCGGTCCCCACCTCCAGGATCCTGCCCCGTTTGAGATCCTGCCCTGACCTCCCTCAGTGACAGATGGGGACACAGAAAGGCAAGATGAAATAAATCCTTTCCTCCCCAAGTTGTTTCTGGTCGTGGCCTCTTAGTACAGCAATATATACCCTAACTAAGATAGTTATTATCTTAGAACTTAGCTGGTTACCAAACATAAGACAAACAAAGGCCAGGACCATCAAACAAATGCACAAAGAGACAAAAACAGTGTGTTTATCTGACAGCTACATAGTTTTCAAAGTTTGGATTTCAAAATATTGCCACGCTGGCAGTTCTTCCCCTCTGAGGTCTAATGACAACCCTGTGCTTGGAAAGGCTGCCGGAAGCAAGGCTGTCATCCCAAGTCACAGAGAGAGCCGACTCCAGGCAGGCCTCACCAAGTCTGAACATGTGAAAGTGGCAATACCCTGAGACAGTCCAAATGGAGGGGAAGGAGCAGACGGACAGCTTGCTCCCATTGGACAAACCGGTCCTGGGAACCCAGATAAGGACTTAGCTTCATAAATACTCCAAATCCGTTTTCCATTTTCCTCAAAGCCCTGGCAGTGATTCAAAGCCTGATCACAGAGCAGACAAGGGGCCTGTTTTGAGCCAGAATCTAACTGCCGAGTCTCTCCAGGCAGAATTCACAATAAGCATTTTCTTTCAGAGTGGTGACAGGTCTCCTACACAACCTCTTGCCTGTAAAGCCAGCTTCAAGACAATGCCGTTAAGCTGGTGAGCTAAAACCCAACATTTCATGTATGTTCTTTCTTTTGGGGGGTCAGTGTACATCTACATATGTGTACAGATACATGTGTGTGTGTGTGCACATGTATGCATGTGGAGGCCAGAGGTTGAGTTTTTTCAATACAGGATTTCTCACTTAACTTGAAGCTCACCAATTTGGTTAGCCTAGCTAAACCACCAGTGGGGCTGAGGGGTGGGGGGCTCTTGTCTCTGTCTCCTGAGCTCTGGAATTACAGGCATGCACAGCCAAATTGAATTTGGGTTCTGAGGATACACACTCAGTTCTTTATGCTTGTGTGGCAAGCACTTTGCTGACTGAGCCATCTCTCCAGCCTGAATGCACTTGGTATGAGGGTCGGCATTTCAGGAGACTTTCAATAACATCACAAGATGGCAGAACTACCCCTGCTCTCATTTTGTTGACGGAGTGAATGAAACCCGTAGAGGTTACACACATTATACCCACAGACCTGCAGTTAGGTAGCATAGCTCCTGAGCCTGTGTTCTCAGTCACTATGGTAATCACAGGTGCTTCCTTCCTCTGTGAGTGTTTACATCATACACAGATTTTAAAAAAAGGTGAAGCTGTTCATATATCCCATAATTGTCACTAAGTGTTAGACTAACTGTGACATTAAACTAAGGAAGACAAGGCTCAACAGAACATCTTTAAACGCTCTTGCATCGTCAGTGATATATGAATGTTGGAATTCAAGGGGAAACCAAATAAAACAATCACTAAACTTTTTGTTTGGAGAACAGAATAATCCCACCAAAGGGTAAGTTTCAAGGGTTAAAAATTAGAATTCCTATGAACTGGAAAATTGGTATGTGCCAAATATATTGTTATTCAAATCATTTTCTAGTGAGTGAGCTAGAAAGATGTTATGAGTCTAAAGGGCACTTGGAAAGCTGCATGAGAGATTCAATAAATTCTTGAGTTAAATATAAAGCTGGTTAATCTCCAATTTAATTTAAACTGTAACCTTTAGGGCTATCTCTTCTCAGAGAGAAATTGTTTGCATTTCTCTTGGACAGAAATTTATCAGTTGATTTCTTTCCCTGAAAGATATAAAACACAGCGGTAAACAGAAAGTCCAGCCTAACACAGCTCTGAAAACCAAACAAAGGATACAAGTGACCAGGGTCCCCAGTGCCAGCAGTGACAAACCGAAACCAGCCAGAGAATCTACCTGCAAGTCCTTCACCCCTTGTGCAAACTTCCCTTTGCCTGGGATCACCATGGCAACAAGGGACATGGAGCTGCTTGGCAGGGAACGTTTTTGGAGGGACAGGCTCTCTCCATCACAGGTCCTTTTGCTGTCCAAATAGGTGTCTATTTCAACACATTTGAAGAATACAAAGTGAAATACGTGTATTACCCACAATGATAACACTCCAGATCCATTTCCCTTGATCTTGTCCTCAATTTCATTTGTATTGCAAGTTAGAAAGACATTCGAGGCTCTTCAGTAATTAAATATTTACTGATTCTAAAGGCTGCACAGAACCCCCCCCCCCCACCTCACCCCATGCTGGCACTTTGCTGTGCTGAAGATTCCTGAACATTCCAGGAGATTTGTGAGGTTGGACTTTTAAGAAGCCAATAGCATATTCTGTGCTTAGGACGACAGCTTCTCTACACTGGCCTGGTTTTTATTCAATTTTTACAGACCAATACAGCAGTATCCCCCCCCCTTTTTTAAATTTCCTTTCAAGCAAATAAAATTTCAGATTTTCCTTAGCAAGAAAACAAAGAACAACATCCAACAGTGGGAAACAATGGGATTAAGCTCCATGTAGCCAAGGCTGAACTGCATGTGTGTTTAGTGTATTCTGGGATAACAGCAGATAGAGCCATCTCACTGCACAGTCAAGCCTTGCCCTCTCCCGGTTCTAGACACTTGGAAACTGGGCTTGGAAAAGAATAGTTCATCAACTCAGTTGCACTTAAACTTTCAACTGGAAATATCAGTTAGTAGTGATCATTTTTCTAAGATTTCAGGGTAATTTTATGTTTTACAATGGGCACTTACTCTGTCTTTGTTTTTGTTTTTTGTTTTGTTTTGTTTTGAGACAGGGTTTCTCTGTAGCACTGGCTGTCATGGAACTCACTTTGTAGACCAGGCTGGCCTCAAACTCTGAGACCCACCTGCCTCTGCCTCCCATGTGCTGGGATTCAGGGCGTGTCCCGCCATGCCTACACTTTTAGCATTCTTAAAATGGAAAACTGGGTTAAGATGGTCATGCCACTGATTTAGTCTTTAACAACTTTTCTTTGTTTGAGATGTGGTCTTCTTATATGGACCAGGCAGCCCCTGAACTTAGGACTCTCTTGTATCTTTCAGGTAGCTGCTACACTTACAGATGTGTACAGATGTATACCCATAAGAACCAGCTTTTGTCTTAATAATTAACTTTGCAATATGGAAAAATTAAAGTGTGCAGAGTCGGAGTAACTATTGAAACATCTACTCCTCTCTAACACACCGCCCTCACTTCGCTCTTTGTTTGGTGTGCATTGCTAATAGATAAGGCACCCCTCAGGGGCTAGAGGCATAGCTCCATGGTAGAGCACTGCTCAGTATACATTAAGCTCTGGCTACCAAATTCTAACACAGAAAAGGAAGAAAGAGGAGAAGAAGGAAAAGAAAGAGGTGGAGGAAAATGAGGAGAATTCATCAAAAATAAAATAAAGCCTTTATTATCATGAACTCTTTCTCAATTAGCAATAATTTCTTAATATTGCCCTGTTGTTGATTATTAATATTTATTATTGATTTATCTTTTAGTTAAACAGTGGTTATTTCTAAACCAGCTGTATACCCAAATCACCACACAGAGACTAGGATTTATTTAATTAACCTAGAGCACAATGCTGAGCAATAGTTACTCCATCCTTAACCTCCAAGCCCGCACAGTTTACTCCCATTTAGATTTCCCATATTGTACTTGCTTTTAGTCATAGCTTAGGTCCGGGTCATCTCTCCTCATGGTTCCAAGTCTCTTCTGCCAATCTCTGTTCTCCTACTCCTCCCACTCGCTTCCTTCTCCTCCCCTCCGGACCAGGATTCCTATCCTATTCTCTCCATTGCACAGCACTGGCTGATTGTTTTATTGAAAATACAGAGAACAAATGGTGACATGTTTACACAACCTTGAGACAGGTGATACTTAGAATAAACATCACAATGCAATGTCCATATTGAAACCAGATAGTGGGATAGAGAGATCAGCATTTGAATGAGCAAGGGTAAATTGTATACATTCCATAAGAACATTATACCAACATTGTCCTTTGGCTCTTGAGGTGTAATGCTGAAAGCCATCTCTTCCCCTCATCTTCACTGAAATCTCACACAGTGGTATTCCAATCACTCAATTCCTTGTGCTGTCTCTAATGGCCAGTGGATGGAAAATGCCCCCAATTACCTACTTAGTTACTGCACGATGCCAAAGGGATGCCAAATTCCTCCCCCACGGCATCACATTTCAAAATAATAATCTGATTCAAGGTAGAGAAGTTGTGTAAGGCTTTAACATCATTATTCACTAAAAGACATTAATACATTGGAAATTCTTTGGTTTATTACAGTCATCAATTTCATTGTTCAGTGGTTTCAGCTTTGGCCAGTGTGGGCTTCCCTCTTCAATGAGCATCTATGTCTTGTAATCTCTCTGTTTTGGCATGCTTGTGTTCTTATGAGGCACTGGCTCATTTCAGTACAAGTATTATTTAGAGCCCCCAGAAGCCTCTATCCATGAAGCTTTCTACCCATGGTCTTGGGGATGAATGAACTGTTGGACAGACAGATTCCTTGATATTGGGCCTGTAACAGAGCTGTGTGGTCAGTTTAAGAGATAACATGGACATAATGTGCTTTTTTTCACAGGATTCTCATGGATCAGCTGAGGTCAAATAAAGAGATGAGGATGCACTAATGAGGTCTGGGAACAAAACATTCTAAGGTGAGGCCAGCATGACAGGCAGAAAAGGAAAATGCTCCTGATGGACTATTGAGGATCCCAGGAAGGTAGCTGGTCTCACGGACCATTGCTTGCTGTGCCTCTCTTTTTTATATTCCATACCACCTTGAAGATAGTCTTACCTTCACTTCCTCAGAAACTTCTGCAGTCTCCTGCCCCCACATCTAACCCCTGAATACTAAAAGATCAAACAAGTTATGAATAGCACACTAATGTCCCTTCCTCCTTGGTTTCCTTGTATGAAAAGTCAATATGGCTTCGTTCTGACAGATATCTGAAAGAGCAAAGTCTGCAGAATGGTGAGTAGTATTTGGGCTGATTCTGGTTTAGAGCCAAGGAGAAGGCAGGAGAGAGGGCCTTGAGGCTTTTTGTGTTTAGTCCTGCTGGGTAATTTAGAGAAAGCAGGATAAAAACCTTAGGTAGGAATATCCACAGGTATCTGATGGGCTGGGACCTCTTTCGTGTTTCTCAGAAAGCTCATCCTGGTTGCAGATGGGCATGTTCCTGACAAACTTCACCATCTGGCACACCTGATAACATCAGGGTTGGCAGCACTGAAAGCTAGAATTAGAGTGCACACCCCCTGGAGAACCTTCAGTGTGTGTGTGGGGGGGAGAACAGTGACATTTCTCTGGACTTTGTGTTTTGCAGGGAGAGGGTGTGACAATGCAGCCTTTGCAGAGGATCTGGATTGATTGCTAACCTGTGGTGGGCTTGGGCTTGCTACTGTACCTGGAGATCCAGGCAATGACATCAGCTACGTCATCCTATTACAGAATTACTGTCATCAGTGCTCATAATGATATTAACCATAGCATGATTTATTACCTATTACACATTATAAGTAATATAGTAATTATTTGAAATATGCAATAAGTATATATAATATGTAATAACCAGGAAATATATATCTCTATAAGGAAGAGGTCCATAAACATACTGTACATAGGGAGAAATGGAGGCACAGAGAAATTAGGCAAGTTTCTTGACAGTACACAGCTACTACACCACTTCTTTCTTTCATTTTATGTTCCTCAGCTAGCAAAGAGGGATAGATTCACTATTGTAGAGTGTTCTTGTATTTTACAAACAAGCATCTAGAATAAGGTAAGTTTTAGCTATTCATATGGCTTTGCTGAGTGTTTTCTAAGGTACCTGACTATGAGGGCTTTTTTAAAAAATTGATAAGCCAACTTCTCATGCTAGACCAGAAAAGGACATGCTAAGCAAATATGCAAAAGACACATGACTTGTAGGCTCTGTTGCTGGCATGGGGTTTTCTCCCCTCCTCAGGCAAGGGTCTCCTGATTCAAGGTTCTCAGATAAGCCAAGAAAGCATTGATCAAAGAGTTAAATTCCCCAAAGTGAGATCAAGCAAGCATTTAATCAATGAACACATATTTCAAATGGCAGGAGGGGTCCCCCTTAAATGGGGAATTAGCATTATTTAGGTTAAGAAAAATGTCAAGAAATTAGCAGAACTTCAAAGCTAAAGAGAAACCTCGACAATCATTTCCATGGAGTCCCGTGCCTCTGAGAATTAACTCGGTTCAAATTTAGCAGATTTCATTTACTGGAGATAAGACATCCTTGGAAAATGCATAGAAACCCAATTCGAATGCTCAGGAGATCGCTGGCTTCAGAAAGAAAGCATTCAGCAAAACACTGGATTGAACATAAACTCACATTTATGTTATCATGCATGTGGTACTTGTTACATATGGAGATCTACATGCAGCTTAATGCATGACATGCTTCATTGGCATTTTAAAAAGAGTTTACTTTGTTTCTCCTTTTAGATGTTTGATTGTTGAGGGGAGCATGCACATTCCATGGCATGTGTATAGAGGTCAGATTTTGGAACATCAGTTCACTCCTTCCATTGTGGGTTCTGGAGCTCAAGCTCAGGTGTCAGACTTACACAGTGAGCACATCCACCCACTGTACCCTTTCCCTGGCTCCCCTGCCCCCCTCCTGAGGTAGTTTGAATGAGAAATGTCCCCCACAGCATTTGAGTACTTGGTTCTAAGGCCTTGCTGGAGGTTCCTCACTGGGGTGAGTTTTCAGAACCGAGCTCCTCCCACCAACTCCAATTCACTCATGCAGCTTCATGCCTGCAGCTAAGACGTGAGCGCTCAGCTTCCTGTTCCTGCTGCCTGTTGCCACGTCTCTACTCTATCACCATGGACTGTTATCTCTCTGGAACCCTAAGTCAATATAAACTCTTTATTTTTTTTCTTTAGGACAGTTATTTCCCTGTGTAGCCTTGGCTGTCTTCGACTTTGTAGATCAGGCTGGCCTCAAACTCACAGCACTCTGCCTGCTTCTGCCTCTTGAAGTGCTGGGATCAAAGGCGCATGCCACCACCATGCGCAGCTAAACTTATGTTTCTCTTCTAGATTGTTGTGGCCTTGTAATTTTATCACAGCAGCAGAGAAGTAATTGACACACATCTCCACCCAGGGGCATAGATTTTAGTGTTGTTGTTCCTAGGTCACTTTCAGACATGTCAGGGTCTCTCTTTGGGCTAATGGTTGCAGTCTGGTCTAGTCCACCTACAGTACAGTGGAGAGTATTTCCAACCTTCCACTTTGTCCACTGGTTTTTCTCATATACTGATTTGCAGCCTCTATGTAAGGCCTGCCAGACCCCATTCTCTGCCCCACTTCCCTGTCTCACACAGGAAAGAAAAGAGAGGGACAGAGACACAGATACTACTAAAAGCTAGCAGGCTGGGAGATAAGAGAGTTCTGAGTTCTGATTCCAGGTCAGATGATGCTCAGGTGTCTGATGCAGCCAAGGTGTTAGATTAAGATGCCAACCACAGAGGGGGAGTGATCCTCAGGAGACAGCTCCCAGAAAGAACACTGTGAGAGTAATATTGCTCATATGCACATGGAGGCCAACATTGACCATCTTCCTCAATCACTCTCTACCTTCATGTGTGTGTAGTTTATGAGTGTCTATGTGTTCACCTATGTGTACATATATGTACATGTGAAGGCCAGAGGTGGATGTCAGATCCCTGCCTCATTCATTCCTTCATATATTTGTTTGCTTGTTTGTTTATTGAGATGGGGCTTCTCACTGAACCTGGAGTCTACTTGTTCAGCAGCAGTCCCTGGGGCTTCTCCCATCTCGCCGCGCCTTTCTCCCCCCCCCCCCCCCCCCCCCCCCAGTGCTGGGATTACAAACTTGTCTCTCTGCCTGGCTCTTTGAGATGGGTACTAGGGATCAAACTCAGGTCCTCCTGCTTATGTGACAAGCACTTTACCAACTGAACCATCTCCCATGCTCTCTATATAACCCTTTTCAAAGTCAGAAAACTGTCTCTGAGGTCTGACAGTTACCAGTCAGCGCAGAAAGCAGAGGAGGAAGGTCCAGAGCAGGGTTCGAGCCTGGCGTTGTGGCTTTTCCCTTTCGGTTTCTTGTGCTGGCTAAAAATCAAGGGGTTTGGAGCCATAAACTGATGGTTCAGAGTAACAGTGTAGAGACAGCTGGTTTGGGATGAAGTTGATATCAGTGCAGACAGCAGAGGAAGCACTGCACATTATCTTAATTTCAGAAATGAGACACACTCCCGAGGCATGGTGGTTATGGTAAAGGGCGTGTGGCTAGGCAGCTTGCGTCTCCTCTCACAGAGGTACCCTTCCAAGCAACTAACTGTGCACTGGCCACTGGCCAGTAGCTTCCCAATGCAAAAAAAAAAAAAAATGCAGGTGACCAAGGTCATGTACACTTCCATTACTGAGAGCTTCTAAATAGCACTGAAGATGGGGCAAAGCAAGCAGTCACCAACATGCTGAAACCTTAACAGTCAGATTCAGTGCTCCTCTACAGCTCTTACTTTAGACTTAAAACCTTCCTCTGGTTTCTCCTCTCCCTCTTCCTTTCAAAATGCCTCCTTCTTCTCTACCCTTCTGTCTGTGTTCACGTCCTCCATATTTAACAGAACAAACGTTCATTCACTTCCGTAGTGAATAAGCAGCCACATTAAAATATTCCCAGGACAACCATTCACTCCACTGCATCAGACAGAATATGTCTGGAATCCAGATTAGCATTGCAGCTATGGAAAAGAATTTCCAAAGAACCTTGACCCAGCGCTCAAAAGTTAACATATCTGGAAATTCCTCTGGGTGATGGAAACCAATTTGAGACAATTTCACTCTTCTGGAAGCTAAGAGGACCCAGCAAGTCCTCATGAAACTGTCACATTCTCTCCAAGATTACAATTCCTCCCAGGATGCCATGGTAGGAGGTTATCAGCGCTTCTCCTGAACAGAAGAGGAGGATGCAAAGACAGCTTGTAACAGTTCTCAAACAAATGAAAGGGGGATAGAAGGTTGAACTCTTTCTCCTCCTGGATGAGGCCCCGTGGAAGGGGCAAGAGCCTGCATCCCAGAAGCCACTGGAAGGTTCCTTCCTATAGTACAGGCAAGTCTAGCACAAGGTGGGGCTGTGGTAGGTTGGAGTGGTAAGTTCCAGGCTCACAGCCAAAGGGTGAGCTGGGGCACGTGGAGAAACAAGCCAACCTGGGAGGTTAGAGAAAATCAAGTCACCTAGTGGACAGGCAGACTGAGGCTGCTAAGCTGCCCAAGGTTCACCTCAGGTACCGTTTTCAATTGCTCTCCACCTCATATACGGAAGCAGGATCTCTCGCAACAGCCCAGAGTTTGCTGTCGAGCTAGCGAACTGGATCTGGGGACCCCTGCACTGGAGTTATTGTAACGGGTAGGCCCCCACACCTACCCAGTGTGGAGATGAGTGCTTGAGGGGCTGGCCTCCAGGCCTCATGCAGGACCCTTTGAGCCAGCTTATCAGTTCCCACCCCATTTTTATTTAAAAAATAATAATAAGATGTGGCCTGAAGAAGCAGCTAGGTTAACTCACAGAGTGACTGTGCAAATGCTTTTCCTCAAGACAGCCCACATAGTCCTATGGCTGGCCACACGGTCATGATGCTTAAAATTCATGTTTTTATGACTCCATCAAAGACACTTTGAAGCACATCTGGAGGGCTTTTAAGTGAAGCCGTCATTTCATTTATTTCAACCCCTTTCACTCCTATTGCAACTTCATGTTTACAAAGAAGTTGACAAACACTGATTTTTGCCACTTTTTGGCTCCCACTTGATACCATCAGTCTTACCAGTGTTACTTGGTAAACTCATCAATATAAAAGCGGACACAGAAACATTGTCATTGTTGTGAAAACAGTGACTGTGTAAGCCCCCAGAAACACTCTTTGGGAGCTCTTGGATGCTCTCTGTGAGCTACTGTTTTAGAACTGCTGTCCGGGGAGGCCTGGAGAACCTCTCTCAGTGGATTTAAGGTACTCCCTCCTCAGTGAGTGCTGGGCGCCCCCTTCCCTCTTAAGGGCAACATCAGTCCATCAAAGTCCAGCTGTTTACATGCAGTGTGGAACTATTTGGACACAATAGGCAAGTAGCCTAATCAGGCTTGCTCTTAAAACACCTATTACTGGAGAGATACAATGAATAAATGAAACTGAGCATCTATGAAGCAATGCCTGTAGAAGTGAGGGTTCGGTGGAGAAACATGCAGGAAGTTTAAGAGACTCCGATGGAGAGGAAACTTCAGGGTTTCAGAAGCACGTTTAACCTCAACCTCTTGAGGATATGTTTAGATGCAATGGGTTCACATCTTGGTGAGTGCAAAGGCAAGCAAGCAAACAAACAAAATGGCCAAGAAAGAAGGGTAGAGAAAGACACTTCTATTAGAGAAATCATAGCCACATGGGCTTTTACATATAGTGAGCAGGCCCATTCTCAAGCACACTGAGTTTGAGAGATCCATGCCTGGGCATATCCAGTTTAAGGTCACAGCTCAAGAAGGAAAGTAGCTGATGCATTCCTATGCTTGCTTTGTTTCAAGGTCAATGAAACATGACACAGAAGGAAAGACTTTAGGTGCCGCCCATGAATGGACACCTAAGAGTTTGTCTCTAAGGATACCTGTCTCCCTTAGCTGGATATTAGTCTTAGACAACACAACAACAATGTTAATTTAGTGAGTGAACTGTAGAGTTCTGGTCAGGGAGATAGGACAATGGATTTCCAAATGAGAATCAAGTAGCTGCCTTAGAAAACCTTAAGCTGTGTGCTGCAAGGAAAATCCTACTGTGTTCGGTGAGACCTTGAGTTGATTTCCTCTTAGACCTGTAACTTCTCTTCATTTATTCTGTAGTAAGCATTCCATATGTGTGTGTGTGTTCTTCGTTAAGTGCTGGGAAAAGACAAGATTCTCTGTTAAAATACTTTAGGGCTTTAGAGTGCACATTCCAGATACAGGGAGATCCTCCCATACCCCAACCTGCTGGATCAGGAGTAAACACAAATACACACACACACACACACACACACACACACAGAGAGAGAGAGAGAGAGAGAGAGAGAGAGAGAGAGAGAGAGAGAGAGAGAACTGAGTCCTATGTCTGTGATCCAGAACTTACACATCATATTAAATAAACTTTAAAAGTTCCTCTTCTGCAGATATAGCTTAGTTGGTAGAGTGTTAACCTTTCATTTTTGAGTTCCTGGGTTCAGTCTAAAAGGACAAAAAAAAAATGCCACAGACTGACTATGGTAGCTAAGAAAGCAGAGAAACTACAAAGAGTAACCTCTTGAACGCTAACATCCACACCAAGAACACATTGTGATATTTTAGAGAAGGGAACCGAGACCTGCATAGTCTACCTGCTCTACTTCTCACCCATTACACCCGGCCAAAGCAAACATGCAGCTGGGACGGCTTCCCAACCAGAGAATTCATCTGGTCTCAGCTCTGCCCAGAGGCGAGCACATATCATCGCTCTTTCTCTTTGCTTCCCGCCTTCCCTCTGATTCAAGACGGTCCTCTCTTTCTGGCTGAGTCTTGCATTCCTCAAACACTTGCTCACCTCTTACAAGTGACAACAGATTTTGTGCCTCTGGTTGACCCTTCAGTGCTGGTTGGCAGCCTTTGCTGTGGCTCTCTGCTCCTGGCTACCTGGGTCAAAGTTTTCCTCATGCAGCTACAAAGCCTGGGTCCTTCTGGATCAGTTCTCTGGCTCAGGATCCTGACCGTCAGCCGCTTCAAGGCTCGTACAAGTCCAGGGTAGACTGAGAAGGCTCTCCCTCAAAGTTCATGCCACTGTTTTACACCCCTGATACTTAACATCAGAAAGTCTCCTGCCCCCTCCTTGGAGAAACTAATTTCTGTGCAATAACACATTAAACTTCTGTAATGATCTAAACAATGGATGCTATAACATCACACCATGCAACAGATCTCATGCAGGAGGTTTATTGGGAGGGTGGGTACAGTAGGAGAGAACACCTAGCAGAAAGAGGTGGGTCACTGGGGACATACCCTTAGCTAAATTTTGCATGGATGGAAAGAGGGGGGGGGGGCAGAGAACTGGGCAGTGGGAATGTGTCACATCTTGGCAGCTAGTGATGACATATCTTGCTGTTGCTGGGTTTCTGGGTCAGGTCTTGGAGATGGCTGATTGCTAACAACTTCCAGGAAGAGTTTAAAAATCAGTAGTTTTCTTTGAATCACAAACTAGTTTTCTCATGCATTCACAGCTCATTCTTGGATTCCTTTCTCCTACTTCATGTTCCTCTTGAACAACCAAATTTTCAACAATTTTTTTTGATGACTCACGGAGGATAAATCCTTGATTCATTCATTGGATGGTTCAAACGTTTCTTAGCACCTCTTGTGTGTAATGGCAGCTGGTTTCTGGTTTCTGATAGTCAGTCAGTAATTGAACACGTAAGATGTGTGGAGTATAGTGTCAGAAGCAGATTTACAATGATATCCCTGGAAAACATGGGTCTGCCCTGACCCTGGAAGCACGGGACAAATGGCTAACTATGATGTCTACTAGCCTACCAAAGCACATGTTAGCCTCTAAACTATCTCAGCAAGGGCTCCTTACAGAGTTCCTTGCTGGCATTCTGGCTCTTCTCAGCCCTATCACCCACCCCCTACCCTAAACCTCTCCAGCCCACAGGCTTTGTTCCTTCACCAGCTTCTGATTCCTATATAACCATGCCATTCAGCCATGTGCCCTCTTTGCTCTCTTGAACCTCTTTCCCTCTCTTCTCCTCTTTCTCTCCTGCTCTCCCATCTTGCCACCTCATTTCACTCATGGCCCAGTTCAGTCTGCTGGTCATGTTTAGTCCACTCTTTTCTCTCCTTGCTCTGGACTCCTCCAGATGCCTCTGACTATTCTCTCTCCCATAGCTACAACAAAACTCTTCCTCTCAACCATTCCTTGGAGTGGCCATGTCCTCATTTCATTCAAAGGGCTGTATTCCTTTCTACACATTAGGAGGAGTTCCAACTTAAAGCTATTTTTATATGAAACTCAGACTTAGTTCTTTAGTTAGTTGTTTAGTTAGGATAGGTGGCTTTGATCCTATGAAAGATCTCTTAGACCTATCAGTAAGCACACTGAACATGTTCTTCTGGAAGCTTTTGAAATCACAGTGATGGTCATGCAGAAATCGCCCATGTCACAAGTTCTACTTTATGACAGGAGCTGTTCGTAAGTCAGGTTTATTTCACTTGGCTCATTCCTCCCATTAGGACTAGACATAGCTCATTTGTGTCAATACAGCCAAACACAATGATTAATCTTGAATTTCAACCTTTCCCTTGAGAAATAAATTTGGTTAGAGTAAGAAGCAAATGCTGGAGAGAGATTGCATGCCAACTATGGAGTTGAAGGGATGAGAGAGCAGCCTGAGTACCTGGGCTCAAGACTTCAGGAAGTTTCCACAGTGAGTTCTCTGGCTAATGAATGTTCCTTCCCTTTGGGTCTTCAGCACTGTGGCTCTCAGTCCCAACTCTAGTCATCCACTTCTCTTCAGTTTGCTTTTTGTTCCTGGCAATTTGGGAGGGTTAACTCATGTGCTCTTCACAGATCTTTTTATTGAGCCAAGTATTTACTGAATAAGTGGTAAGTAAACATGAATGAAACGGTACGTGCCACCAACAGTTCTGATCTAGTTGGCAACGAGAAAAGCAAACAAGCCACTAAATCTAGTATAAGGCAGAATTAAGCACATGCCAAATAAAGGCGAGAGCTGCGGCTCAAACAACGTAGTGAGAACTTTGACTGAAGGACGAAGAAAGGCTACTTCTCTTTGAAGCAAATGCAGTTCTCAGAGGTAAACAAGTGAAAGAAAGAATTTAAACCCGGGAAAACAGCCCAAGGAGAGGCTATGACAAATATAACAACAGCAACAACAACAACAACAAAGACTTAAAAGTGAGGATATAGACAGGATATATAAGTCAGGATATAATTTGCATGTAGAGCTGAGTTGCTCAGCACTGTGGCCATTAGCTTCCTGTTGCCTTTGAGCAAATGGCATGTAAGTGCAAATACACACCATACTCTTATGACTAGGTAAAAAGGAGCATAACATCAAATGCTAAAAGGATTTTTTGAATATAATAAGTTACATGAGACATACTATTAACACATATTTTATCTGTTAAAACATTTTTGGTGTGGCTGCTAGAAAAGATAATAGCATCCACGAGGCTCACTTTATATTTCCACTGGACAGTGTTAGAATATCAATGGAAACACCAAGAGCTTTAATGTTCTTTTATGGACTATGGGAGACACTGTACAAGTAATTCGTGGTGTATCATCACTCCAGTAAAACCATGGTTTCTAGATCTTGTCTGTTCTGATCCCCGTTGGGATTTCATATTTGTTTAACAAATATCTCACCAAATCTACACACTTTATCCAAGTGGATGTCGATCAAAGCTGCCTTAAATATTTTTATGGTTTTTCTTTAACTCACTTATTAGAAGGTTATTAGAATAACCCTGACCATTTGGTTTCTTCTGTTCCCCCTTTTCCTCTCCCTCATCCCCTCAGCTAACCACTAGTACCATCACTAGAGGTTGGTCCCTGAAACTGTTCGATTCTTGACTTTTAACCTCAACAATTGTGAACTAAAGAAGCAATTTTTCCTTTTAAATTTACACAGCCTCACATATTTTGTTATACCGTTGAAATACAAATAGCATAGTTATCCCAGCTCCTCCCCAGGGATAGAACTATAAAATGTACATGTGTATATTTGTATGTTGTGAACTGCAGGGCTTGCATCCTAAGACCCTGGCTAGAGGTGACAAGGGAATGAATATGACAGGCACAGGTATGTGTAGAAGGACAGGTGAAGTTCTCTAACTGCTACAACCTAGAACGGCAGAGTGTTTTTTGAGTACAGCATTGGGTATGGGGCTAGGGTGTTAGCTAGTCTCTGTAGGGGATATGGAGGTCTGAATGAAAATGGGCCCCATAGGCTCACAGGGAGTGCCACTATTAGGAGGGGTAGTGTTGTTGGAGTAGGTGTGGCCTTGTTGGAAGAAGTGTGTCACTGTGGGTGTGCTTTGAGGCTTTAGAAGTCTAAGCCAGGCCCAATGTCACTCTCTCTTCCCGTTTTCTGCTGATCCAGGCATAGAACTCCTCAGCTACCCCTCGAACATCATGTTGGCTTGCACGTGGCCATGCTTCCTGCCATAATGACAGTGACAGTGGACTAAACCTCTGAACTGTAAGCCAGCCCCAATTAAATGAGTTGCTGTGGTCATGTTTCTTTTCTCAGCAACAGAACCCTAGCAAAGACAGTATCAGGCTGTAAACATCCTGCAGGAGGAAGCCACATTTGCTCGTCTTTGCATTTACTCATCATTCATTCATCAACGTTCAGACTCAGACTCCTGGGGAGAGCTTTTCTGCCCCTCTTGAGCCTGGCTGCATGGGTAGAACTTTACCAGTATCTCATGGGTTTGAGGACTTGGAGTCAAAAATACACATTTGCTCAGCACTTTACTCACCCACGACTTCCTCAGCCCTCTACAAATGTAGTTACTTCCTATATTTATTTCCATAGCTATCATATGTCAGAAATGATGACATCATCATGTGGCCTCTAATTCCAATGCAACCGCAGGTATCATTTCTCTTTCTTCCTTTGTGTTTTGCAATGCCCTCTCTAACTTCACTTCCCTTATTCTTAACTTTACATATACAAACTTAGTCAATCTTCCCATAAATGTAGTTGTTAACTGTTGCCACATATATTTTCTCCAACATAGACAGGTTTTTCTTTCTCCTCCTCCTCCTCTTCCTCTTTCTCTTCTTGGGCATCCTGGGACAGGATCCGTTTGCTCTCAGGGAATGAATTCTCAGCAAAATGAATTCCTTCCGGTGCTGTGCTTCCCACCTTCCCACCTCATTCTTCCCCTAACCCTGTGTGGTCTCCACCACCAACAGTTTCTATCTGAACCGTGATGGTCCCTCCATTTTACAATACTGTGGCTCTTGTTCCCTCTTTCATAGGAATACCTACTTAGTAGCCATAGGGTATCTTGATCAAAAATAGAAGAAAAGGGGGAAGAGTAAGATCCCAACTACACTTGATATGAAAATTTCCTTGGGGATAGTTACTCCCCAATCTGAGATACTAAGAAAATATGTGCCCTATCAAGAGACAGATATAGTAAGGGACCCTGAAGACACCCGTTGGGATCCTACATTTTATCTTCATTAGACTAGATGTAAACTATAATTTGTTAACAAAAGGCTGTGGGAAAGTAAAAATTACCACACGACACTGACGGCAGAAAAGAGGGAACGCTAGTCTAGATAGCATGAAAGACGGGAGAGTGAAGCAAATCTGCTCCAGCATGGAAGACAGCACATCTGATTCCCATTTGACTTTTGAGCAGTTGGTTGGAAAGGAAGACTGCAAGCTTAGCATCTCTGTCCTTTGACTAAATGGGAAAAAAGAAAGACAGCCCTCTGTAGGCTCTTAAGGATTTCCAAAGCTGGCCTGGAAGGCTTTTCTACCATAGATTTTACAGGGCTCAGATTCCTTGCACTGCCTCCTTTTCTGTCCTCTAGCACACGTGTTAGCTGTCATGTACTTCTGGAGTCTCTTTGACCAGAGTCCGCAGCTCTGTTATCCCCCAGGCATGGTCCACTCAGAAGAAGGCATTCTTGCAAATGTCAGAGTAATTAACGATCACTCTAAACTCTTGCAGTGGGGGTGTGTGATCTGCTTTGGGGGACCAACTGTTTTCTCCACACCCTCCATGCCAGCACTTCTCAATGCTGAATCTTGAGGACATGGCCTGGAGCAGCAGCCCAATAGCTTCCCCACTCTGACCAGAAAAATGTCTACAATGCAAGGCCTTTGAAAATTGAACTTGGTCAAGTTCAGTCATCAATGGGTGCCACTGTGGGAACTTAAAAATAAACCAAGAGCCTTAAGCTTCAAAGACTTCCTGGAAGGTAAAGAGGCCAGAGGTCAGAGAGGGCAGCAGATGACTCTGCATTGCCTCATGGAAGTCCTCAGGAATTCTCAATTTGCCAGGAATGTCACTAAGTTCTGCCCTGCGCTGTATTGAGCAGGGTAGAGCTAAGCACCAAGAACACAATAGGTCTTCAGTGTTCAGAGCAGAAGGGAGAGGGGAGGCTGGCAGGGTCTGCTTTCTTCTGAGGTCTAAGATAGGCAGAGGGGTAACCTGCCAAGAAATAACCTATCAAGTACTTTGTAACTTAGAAATACAGACTGTCACAACTGGCTTGCAGTTATACTAGCATGTGTGTTCCTTTTACCTCCTTTGTCAAATTCATCATGTCCAAATCACTCAAAGATTTTCCTCACAAAACCTGTATGGATTCTGGACTTTTCTTCTGGCAATGGCAGTCATAAAGGTTTGAAAATCTTCTTGGTTATATGCTTCAGTTCGGGAACTAGAAGGGTGCTTTTGGCACACTGCCAACCCATAATGTCCTACAGCTTGCTTCTTAGGTCAGGTACCATTGTCTCGTGAAGACGCCCCTATTTTATTTTGTTCTGTTTGTTTTTAATGTGTGTGCATTTAAATCTGCTTCCCAGAGAAATTTTCTAGGTAGGTGATACAGTCCATGAGTCATCATACTGAATAATTAGCATACAGTTCTCCTCTCTGCTATACTGTTGGAGTTCATGTGAAGACGTGCTCTACCACGGAAGTGACAATTTATACAAATTTTAAGAAAAGTCTTAAGAAACACACAGGTGTCAACATTTTCTAATCTAGTGACATTCTTCATTACCCTTGACCATCTGAGTGAACAAACTGAACGGTAAGGTCATAGGACATGGGCTTCCAGTGACCAATGTATTTTCATACTATTTTGACCCATGCCTGGATGCTTGTTCAACAGTTACAGGCTACGGTTTACTATCATCAAATGACCGCATTCTTGCTTGTAGTGTTTTAAAAATTCAGCACAAATTAGAGAAAAATCAGGACTTTCTACTGTAAAGGGCATCTTCTCTTAGAACATCTGCCTTCTTATCTTAAACTTAGTTGTAGAACCAGAAGA
This sequence comes from Pachyuromys duprasi, assembly GCA_028658305.1. Classification (NCBI taxonomy): domain Eukaryota; kingdom Metazoa; phylum Chordata; class Mammalia; order Rodentia; family Muridae; genus Pachyuromys; species Pachyuromys duprasi. Next base: position 94,091,533 of record CM053764.1, read on the forward strand.
ATATGCAAAAACAGGCTGATGGAAGGGAGCAGGTTTGTGCAAGGCACACTGGGAAAAAACACATGAGCTGCTGTTGCTTCACCCAGGGTTGAGCATTCATTACTGCTAGGAATAGTTAATGGGTAACAAACAGTAAGACCTGCTGATGGCATTGATGGAGTGACACATACCTGACTGCTTTTATTTTCAGTATTTTCAGTACTATAGAGTGGTGACAATAAATGAAGGTTTGTTTGAAAGTCAAGGTATCCACATTTAGAGCCTGGTGTGGTGGCACACACCATTAATCCAAGCACTTGGGAGACAGACAGATCTCTGAGATGGAGACCAGCCTGATCTACAGAGTGAGTTTCTAGACAGCTAGAGCTATTGAAAGACACCCCCCCCAAAAAAGAAGGGGGTGAAGATATCCACATTTAAGCTGTGCAATGGAAAGAAATATTAATTTTCAAAGTTCTGTTCCTACAAGCATCTTTGGAAAGGTAACTAATTGACTAGTCTATTTGAAGATCACACAAGAACATATTTACCACTGCATAGTCATATAAATTCTCTTGTGACCCCCTTGAGAAACTACAGTATGAAACAATAAATAAATGTTAGATTCCATAAATAGAATGCTTTAACTAGAAAAAAAACAATAATTTTGACACATTTTAAAAAATAGATATTATATTTATAAACATATTTGTGTGACAGTCACATTGGAATTTCCTTGATAGGCATGTAATATTTTTAAAAGTGCCTTTTAGAGATTCATTTCAAATTAAATATTGTGCAGTGTATAATGGAATTTTTAAATAACTACTTTTATTTTTAAAGCTGCCTTTATGTGTTAGCTAAGTGTTTGTGAGACTTAACTAGTTATTTTAAGCCTTAAAAATAAGAATTGCTTTGACCTTTCAGGATATTGTTTTAAATTTTGTTATCAGGGTGTGAACTTCAGGGGAATGGTTTTTGTATTATCAAACACCTCCTTCTTCCATACTTATAATAAAAAACATCACAATTCTTTGCTTCAGTACCAAATTGGCAGGGGGACTGCAATTTCCCACAAAGAATGAGCTTCAAGGTCAAAATTTAAAAGCTACAAGGAGAATAGATTGGCACAAATGAGTGCATGTGTGAATTCTATTCAGCTGAACAGAGTTAAATTATGTGGGGTGTATGGTGTATCTACATCAATGCATACATTCGGGAGGCTGCTTTTTCAGTTATGAATTAGCCATGGTTGCCTGGGCTCGCAAAGTTATTAAATGAGCACACAATAAGAACTCCTGCTTAACCTAATTCATAACCGGGATCAGTTGTAGGCTGTTAATGGCTGTGGATGGGGAAGGTCCAGGTTGAATTTCTCTGCACACATACACCTATAAAGGATGACAGACAGTGACTCCTGTTCCATCTGAACTTTAAAAAATATTCTGCAAAGAGGAGACAGGTACAAAAAACGACCAATGAGGTACTACTTCTCGCTTCAAGGCACCCCAAATCACAGAGGCTGCCTCAAAGCCTCCCCACTGCTTACCAAGAGACAAGTCACTTTCTGAGACCCTGTTTCCAGCAGGTAGCGGGCGCTGCACAGCAAAAGAAATTCACTGCAGAGGAAAACAGGGCAGGTGCTTGTTAACGTCTGAGAGAGTGAAGTCAGTTCTTCTCTTCCCAGGGAATGAAATGAAATCCCTTTTAGGGACGACTTCTGCCTGAGTCAGCTTTAGGGAAGCATAAAGCCTGCCTGGCGGAATGGGTGCGGGGTAACAGTTTACATATAAATTCTTAAAATCTGTCTCCACGTAAATAACAAGTGCCATACAGAGAGAAACCAGGCCCTATCACACCCTCCCCACAGAGATAATTAACAGTGACTTTAGAGCAGAAAATGAGTCTATTCACTTTCAGGTTGGCACTGACTGACTTCTACTTCTATTCTGCTCAGACAGTACCTCTTAGAGGAAGTCTGCTCTGATTGGTTGACCTTGCAACTGTAATTCTTTTGAAAGTAATACGTGTTGGAATTCTCTTCACTGCAAAATATAAGCTACCTAGGTAGTTCACAAGACACTCTGAGCTATAATTACGCTAGAGAGATAAGAAAGAGGGAGTTGGTTACATATGTTGGATGCAGATTAGCCACCACCACCTCCATTCCCAGTGGAAAAGCATTTTCCTCGAGATAGAGCCAAGGGCAAGGGGAAGAGAGAAAGGAGCTGGGGGCCACAGTTTAAGGCTCTAAAGCAGCTTGGCTCACTGTTTCGTACACCCTCTTCCCTCACATGTAAAGCCCTTCTCTTTAGTTTACTTATGTTTGAATAATCATTGTCTGCTTTGTACACATCATTTTACAAATCTGCATTAGATCAAGGAAGGCAGGCAAAGGTCTATCATACTTTGTGTTGTCTTTGTTGCATTCAGTATTTTGGTATAACAGTTGGTCAGATGATCAATAAATACAAATAAAAATTTTCTTCCTTGGTCGATTTGGTGTTCTCCAGTTAAACCAATTTAGACACTAGACTATCTTGGGAGTTTCATCACAAGGAAAACCTACTTTTGTATCCATCCTTTCATCCTTTGCTGTTTTCTGACTGAAGACGCTGCCTTGGCCTCATCTGGCTCCGCACAGACTATGAAAGCTCAGTAGGGACATGACAGTAGTGATGAATGGATTGGGGTGGCAACATGGCCGCTCACTCATTGTTTCCCACAGAACGGCTAATGTGCTCAGGTAGGGAAGGCGCACATTGTAATTTACTTGAATACCTCCAGGGAAAGAGTGACAATCATCAGTGAGCAATTTCAGATTCCCAAAATATTTTATGCAAACAGTTCTTTTCAATATATCCAATAAATAAAACCAGATAATCTTGAATCCCTTCCTCCTAGAGATGGGGTTGAGGTGAATACCATCACATATTCCTTAGCTCCTTAGCTTATAGGTAAAAAAAAAAAAATCAAACATAAAAATGGTTTGTCCAATAATATTTTGTCAAGGTCTACATCCTGGAAGTCACATCTGAACTCTATAAGATGCACAGGATCTGGAGACACAGGCAACCGCCATCTGGCTGTGGGGATGTGTTTGGTCTGCAAGAATAAAGGAAAGTGTCAGAAAACAAAATTTGATTTCCACAAAGTCTTGAATGTCCTGATTTGGGTGTTGAGGTTAGGTTGAGTGGGATACAGGATGGATTTGCGCAGGTAGATTTTTTTTTATTACATTTTTATTCAGTGGTGTGTTTGTGTGTATCCATTGCATCACACACGTGTGGATGTCAGAGGACAGAATGTGGGGGTGGCCTATCTCTTTCTTCCATATGGGTTTTGGCTGGCAATGGAACTTGGGTTTTTAGGCATGACAGCAAGCATTTTTATTTGCTGAGCTGTCTTGTTCTCTGTGCAGCTGGTTTTGATGTTTGAGGTGGGGCTGTGAAAGGAATTGGTAAGGCTGAAGGACAATTTAACCCTTCCTCTTTCCCTTAAAGCACCCACCTCCTTCCCTTCTTCAATTGGAAGAGCACCATACTCTGAATCCGTGGCTCCTACCCAAAGAGGAACCATATAAAATAGCTATGAGATTGTCACTGATGAGAAATCCATGGAAAGTAGGCCACCCTCCTTAGGCGTCAGTGCCAAGGCCTTGAAAGAGCCCAGGGCCAGAGTCTTTGTTACATTTTACTCTCATTGTTGCATAGAACTTTCAGAGGAGGTAGGAGTTTAGTTTTGTTCCCATTGTGGTTTTTTTTGGGGGGGGGGGAGTTGTTGTTTTATAATGTGACTCCTTACACTTAATTTATCATCCCTCTATTTCCTCTTATATCCTCCCACCTATTTAAAATTGGAAGGGAAATAGGAAAGGAGGAAAAAGGAAGGGGAGCCTGGGACAGGCCTCAAGCTGAGGAGACAGCTGTCTTCACTGCATGCCACCTAAAGCTCTAAAACTTCCCCAGGCCTTTCCAACCACCACTCCCCCAAATGTTGACTGCTACAGAAAATTTCACCTCCTTCCCCTTCCAGTGGTACTCTATAATGGATTCTTGTCTTTCATTTTTCTTGATCTTTGTGTGAGGGATTTAATTTCCTCCACCCCCATCCCCATGTACAAAAGAAATCCTTCAATATAGTTTCACTGCTTTTCTAGTAGCCCCAAATCACGTGAGTCATAATTGAGGGAGCTAAAGCTAGAAAGGAACACTAGTGTTTTGTGCAGGCACAGGGCTCATTGATAGAGCAATGCCCCACAGAAATAACTGGTCTGTAGCTCTGAAGTGAGGTATTTGAGCTTCATAATATTTAAAAATGATAACGATGGGGATGAGGGAGAGATACAACCCCAGGCTCAGACTTCCTTCCGTGTCCTGTTTAGTTACATGACAACTTGTCATAAGCTAGAGTCATCAAAGAGGATAGGATGCCAATTGAGGAAATGTCTCCAGGAGATCTAGATGTAAGGCATTTTTCTCAATTAGTGATCAATGTGGGAGAGTCTAGCCCATTGTGGGTGGGGATATCCCTGAGCTGGTGGTCCTGGGTTCCATAAGAAAGCAGGCTGAGCAAGCTATGAGGAGTAAGCCAGTCAGCAGCACCTTTCCATGACATTTGCATCAGCTCCTGCCTTCAGGTTCCTGCCCTGTTTGAGTCCCCGTCCTTCCTTTCTTCAGTGATGAACATTTAAATGGAACTGTAAGACAAATAAAATCTTTCTTCCCGGAATTGCTTTGGTCATGGTATTTCATTACAGGATCAGTAACCCTAACTAAGACACTCAGTAATATTCAGTCTCTTGACACCTGAAGGAAATTTAATTGAGGCTGCTTTCTTCTGGAGGAATAAGCACAGAAACAGCTGTTGCAAACTCTGAGCTTTTATCCTGTCAAGCTTTGCTGGCAATATTTAAACATTGTGCATCTTCTGCAAGCTATTACAAATTGTCCCCAGAAAGGTCTGCAGAGCATTTCAGGAAGAAAAGAGGGATACCTCATGTAGATTATTATGTAGAGTCTTGATGGGACCAATGTGCTACAGAATGATGGAGAAACTTCACTTTCCTCCCAAACACATCTGTGCCTGCTAGAGCCCTTCATCACTTCCAACTCCACTAGGGACAGCTGGAAGGTTTCAAATGTAGAACTCTGAAAACTGTCATATGCTACTACTGGTGTTTTCATAAATTCCATGTGAGTTTTCAGAGATAACAGGTAATCGAGGAGACGCCTGCTGCTAAGTGTTTATCTCTCTAGAATTCTAAAGAGAATTTTTACTGCCAACAATATTTAAGAGTCAAACATTCCGCTAATTAAAATAAAACCAATGGACTGAATAAATGATTCATCAGGTTTAAGAACATTGACTGCTCTGGCAAAGCTCCTGTGTTTGATTCCCAGGACCCATGTGGTGGCTCACAACTCTTAATAAGTCCAGGGAATCCTCTTCTGGCTTCTACAGGCACAAAGAGTGTGCACATGCACACACACACAGAGAGAGAGAAAAACAAAGAGAGACAGAGAGAGAGACAGAGGCAAAATATATATTTAAAATAAAAAAATTAGAAAATGGAAAAGAAATAAAAGCAAGAACAGTGGATTTAACACGTTAGCTGCGTTAAGAAGTATAGAAAGTCAAACTCTGCTGGGCTTCTTTCACTTTTTAAGGGGTTCAGTACTTAAAAAAGAAAAAAAACTCACTTGTTCGGTTAGTTGAATTTTATCAAGTGTCATGGAATGCTTGTATTTTGGGCATGTGACCTGCTTGGCGTCACTCATGTTGTGCTGGTTTGAATGAGAAAGCCCCACCCCCATAGGTTCTATTTGAATGTTTGTTCTCCAGTTGGTAGAACTGCTGGGGAAGGATTAGGAGGTGTGGCATTGAGGAGGTGATGCGTCACTGCAGGCGACATGCCACTCTCAGTTATTGTTCTCTCTCCTTCTCTTTCTCCATCTTCGGCTTGTGCATCAGGACATAAGCTGCATGCCAGCCTGACTGCTGTCACCATGCTTCCTGCCACGATGTTCATGGACTCTAACCTTCTGGAACTCTAAGGCCACATTAAACTCTTTCCTTTATAAGTTGCCTTGGTCACAGTGCCTTCTCACAGCAACAGAAAAGTAACTAAGACAGATGCTAAGGAGTAAACTACCAAGACTAGTCTTGATCTCATTCCCCCTGCCGCCGTTTCTCTTTTCTGAGATGACCAGTACTTTTTAAGGAATTAATTTATCTCCAGGCAATCGCATGATTTCTCATTGCTCCTGCTCTGTTCTTGTGACTAACTGGTTTTCTTGTGCTTGCCCTCTCTCTCTTACCTATGATAAGGATGCACAACACTGGTTTAGAAACCAGAGCATTTGGACACAAATCTTAATTAAGAAATTCAGTAGGGACCTCTGGCAAATCACAGTCCCATTTAACCTTAATTATTACAACTGTGAACTATAGTATTGAATTAGACAAACTATGCTGTTTGTTTTAGCTGAACATTCATTGTATGAAATAACAAAGAAGAACAAGAGAAGGGGAGAGAGCCCAAATAAGTCGCATCACAACGTCCAAGAGTTCCTCATCTGATTTAACCAATCACGGATGGAAAATATTTGAATAATAATTTTTTAAAAAATGAATCCGTACTGAACACACACTGACTTTCCCCATTCTCTTGTCATTATCCCTTAAACAATCTAGTACAATAGTATTTTTGCAATCCATTAGCATAATAATAAGCACCTTAACTATTTCTAGACAGAGTTTGAAGCACAAAGCAGTTACACACAGATTATATGCAAACGTTGGTGCATCATTTTATGTAAGGGGCTAGAATCTGAGGCTCTCAGCTTCTGTTGGGGCCAGAGAACCTGGAAGGGATCCCCTGCAGAGACTGTTTCATGCTTGCAGAGCTGTCAATCAAATCCTATCTGCCAGAATTATTTTAAATGGGAGTGACATCATTCACTTCCTTGTCAGAGCATGATCTTATTTCACATCAAATATGATAATTCCTTAAAAAGCTAAATTTGAATTAGTCATAGTTTAAGAATCCCGAGGTCTCACTCTGATCAGATCACAACCCCAATTCAAAGTGAATCACTGTGTCTAACTTTTTCCAAGATTATTTTTTCTTCTCAGCTTTTGAAGCTTGTATGTTGGATTATCTCCTTTTAGACTATCTTTTAAGTATTTTAAATAAACATGAACAAACCTGCAATTATGCACTGTGCAATTTAGCTAAGAGCATTTTTTAATCATTTAGTGCTGTGATATATATGTGTGTGTGTATATATATGTGTGTGTGTGTATGTATATATATATATATGTCAGTGTTCCTACGCTAGAAATCCATCCTTAGCTCTTTCCCTGGTATCTCACAAAATCATTTTCCCACATTAACTATGTTTCTGGCAATCAAACCCAAAATAGAGAGTTCCTCTATAGTGAGGCCATGCTTAGGACAAATGCCATCTACAAGATCTCGCAATCATAGCTGTTCTGTGAAGCTCAAGAGAGGACTTGCCTTTGGCACCCACAGGGAGAAAGAACACAGCATACTTCTGTCAGTAGCCCTGGGGCCTTTCATCTTGGATCCCATGCTGTTCCTCTTGAGAAAAGCACGCTGATTAAAGCAAGAATCAAAAGGTGACTGACTTGATACCTCTTTCTAAAATCCCCAACATGGAAGGTGAGCCAGGCCTGGAAAAGTTAATTTCGTTTGACAGCAGGTTATGTGCGGTAAAACTCCAGGGTACTTGCTGCTCAGCCTGCAGCGAGCCGTGAGCATGGGTTATGCTCTTATGGCAATACGATATAACTGTGGACCTGGAGAACATCCTGCCCTATACTACATTAGGTATCATGCAATAGGGGTACTAAGTTAATCTTACACGTCGGTCTTCTGCCCTGTGCCAGCTAGGTTTATGTCAGTTTGACACAAGCTAAAGTTGTTTTGGAAGAGGGACCCTCCATTGAGAAAATGCACCCACTGGAATGGCCTAAGGAAAGCCTGTTGTATGTTTTCTTGACTTTTGATTGATAGGGGAGGGTCCAGTTCACGATGGGCAGTATCACGCTAGGCTTTTGGTCTTGAGTGCTATAAGAAAGCAGGCCAAGTAAGCCATGAGGAGCAAGTCGGTGAGCAACATTTCTCCATAAGTTCTGCTTCAGTTCCTGTCTTCAGGTTCCTGTGTTGTTTGAGTTCCTGTCCTGATTTCCCTTAGAAATGGGCGTGACCTGAGAGATATAAACTGAACTAAACCCTTTCTTCCCCAAGTTGTTTGTGGTAATGATGTTTAATCATGGCAATAGAAACTCTAACACATCTTCCAATAGCACTCTAGGATCGAAAAATAAAATCTTTCTGGAGTCACTGATGCCTGCGGTGAACTTTGGGACAGAGAAGACTTGGCTATGGGGACAATGCAGGGACCTAAGAGAGGTGGCCCTTTGCAAGACAGTGAAAGCAGTTTGGAGAGAGCAGACAGTTCTGTGAAAGGGCCACAGTCAATGTTCCAGGGTCTATGACCCAGAGGCGGCTCCTATAGGATGACAGTAACTATATGGATTGGGCCTAGAGATGTCCTAGGAAGGCAGTATTTTCCAAACCAAATGGCTGCTGCTGTTTGGCCCATAGGCCACAATTCACTGGCACCTGGAAAAGCATCTTAGTGTACACAGTTAATGAGCATGGCAACCAAAAAGGTCAAGGGCCTCTCGCCAGGGAATGAGGAGGGCTCTGGCAGGTCAGAGTTCTGGATATTAGAGAAGTAAGGGACAACTGAAGGCCTGAGCTGCTCACGTGAATTCACAGGCTAGTTGGTCTTAATACTGTGCTCTCAACCTCCCTAATGCTGCAGCCCTTTAATACGGTTCCTCATGTTGTGGTGATCCCCAACCATAAAATTCTTTTCATTGTTACTTCATTACAAAATTTGTAACAAGGCAATTTTGCCACCGTTGTGAAATATAATGTGAATATCTGATATGTGGCATAGCTGATATGTGACCCCTGAGAAAGGGTCGTTCAGCACCCCCACCACCACCACCAAAGGGTTTGCAACTCACAGGTTGAGAATCTCTATCTTAACACCTCTTTACTAACACTACAAAGGAAAGGCTACCCCAGGCAGAAGCATTGGTGACATCATCACTCCTTGCAGAATTCCCAGAGGTCCTAAGATGTCTTCTCTAAACCAGCAGGACCCAGCTGGGCCAGGCTCTTTTTGTCTGCTGTGCCTGTCAGCCTCACAACAGGTTTCTAGTACTCTCTACTGGCCTCGGGAGATAAGGGCATTATGGGATGTGCTTATCATGCTAAGATGCAGGAAAAAGGAGCAGGAGCCCCAGGCAACACTGAGAAGCTTCTCCACAGAGTACATGAGTTTGCTTCACTCTCAGGGACCTGTGGGAAATGGCATGCATTTATTCGAATGTGATTCCCATTCATCTCCATGTTGCTATTTCTTTTGTTTCCAGATTTTCACATCAATAGTGTTTCCTCTGAACCTAATTGAGAAACATTGAGCTTGTTTCTATTGTTAGCACAGTTTGGCTGATTCCCTGCCACATATTCAGAGTATACCATCCTCTACTCATTTTGCAGATTAATAAAAATACTGTTTATCTATGCATCTATATATTCTCTATATTCTCATCTACCTACCTTTCTACCTACGTACCTATCTATCTTCCATCTGTTCAGCAGCTGTTTATCTATCAATCATCTATCTACTATCTATTTATCTATCATCTATTGCTATCTATCTATCTATCTATCTATCTATCTATCTATCTATCTATCTACCATTTATCTCATATACCTCTAAGCAAATTATATAGAAAAGAGGAATTCAAAACAAATTATCCCCCAGGATATTTAGCTCATTTCTCTTGGTGGCAGGATGTAGGATAACTTATTCTTATGTTATGTAGAATAACAGTCTTTTTTACTGATTTCCTACATTCAACAAATGTTGCTTTGAGTTAGAAAAAATACTTTTAGAATGCTGCTATCAAAATATGAAAAAGAAATAAAAATAATAAGTAAAAAAGGCAATTAAGCTTACTAATTAAAGGATACATATTAAAATTATTTTTTTTATCATTACACTGGCTAAAACAGTTCTAATGTGAAAATTTTGGCAAGATTTTTCAGGTTATCACACATCAGCCATACCTGTTTCTGATTAAATTAATGGAACACATTTAGAGAAGAATCAGAAGGAAATAAAAAAAATTACATTTATCGAGTAATTATAATGATAGTGACTTTTTCTGAGGAAATCATTTTTAAGAAACCATACACAAAATACCTACTATTCTTAACAAGAAAACAACTTCCAAATATAAATTGGTTTATTATTTCATAGGGTATTACTTAGTAAAATTTTAAGTAGCTGTTAGCTATTAAAATGTGCATACTTCAGAAAATATGAAAGTTATTTATAGCAATACTGTTTTAAAAGGAAAGAAATGATATATAAAATATGATTAAGCATGTAAAATATGTATATTATGGTAATAATGAGTGTGTATGAGTCATGAGATTATGGATAGATTTTCTAAAAAGTTCAAGATTTTATTTTGTAATGGAAACTATTTTTAATAAAGTTTTAAAAAGTAAATCCCTTCTTTCACATATGTTTTATTTGTTATTATTGTGTAAAGTGAGTGTGGGTGTGTATAGGCCAGTGGACAACTTTCAAATTCATGGTCCTCCTGCCTCACCCTGATAAATGCTGGGATGGAGGTGTGCAACACAGTGACCACCTTCATTTCCTGGCAAAGAAACTGCTGCCAAGAACAGAACTTTTCCCTAGTCAAGAACTCCCAGAGGTTGTTAGGGGCAGGCGCTTGAAATGTCAGTCCAGGTGCTTTTGTTACAGTTGATAGCTTCTTGAACTGAGTGTTTATGCCTTGGTTTAGAAGCAACAGAATCTCTCTGCATACAATGTAAGGTTCCATATTGTATAAAGCCTTGGTGCTCTGAGGCTGCCTGACTCATTTATTTAGCACTGAGGAAGCTAAGGTCACAGGCTCGATCAGGAATGAGCAGTTAGACGGACTCAGGATCCAGTATTGGAGCCATAGACACAGCTTCAGATTCAGAGTGTAGTGTGAAAATCATGGCTAGCAATGCTGTGCCATGGGGTCCAAGGCATGTGCATACAGATATCTAAGGAAGTCGTACTGGGAGCCTTCTGCAGGGGCTCACATCTAGAAGGGCTGAAGAGAAGTCAATGGCATCAACTGCATGTGTAGGTGTAGATACTTTAGACACCGAAGCGTGCAATGCACAACAGACACATAGAGGTGGAGGGAGGGTGAGAGGAAGTGGGGAGGAGAGAAAGTAAGAAAGGACAGGGAAGAGAGGGTAAGGGAGGATTCAGAGAGGAGGGTGAAAAAGGGTGGGAGAAGGCAAAAAATTATATTATTAAAACTCTATAGCCTTTAGGAAGCAATTCGTTCTTGTAGGACATGGGCCAGGCTAGGTATTGTTCACTTGAGAATTGTCCTGTTTCTCATCTCTGTACTCTACACCAGGCCTGTGTTTTTGTTTTGGGGTGGGTTTTTTTTTTTGGTTGTTGTTGTTTTGTTTGTTGTTTGTTTGTTTCTGTTGTTTTGGGTTTGGGTTTGGTTTGTTTATCAAAACAAGTGTCCTTCATGAATTCTTGACTGTCCTAGAACTTGCTCTGTAAAGCAGGCTGGCTTCTAACTCAGAGATCCCCCTGCCTTGGCATAATGCTGGGATCAAAGGTGTGCACCACCAGCACCTGGCTTCAGACCTGTCTTTTAAAAGAGAGAAGGAAGTCAGGCCCAAGAACCTTCCAGTATCATTATTTATCAGACGTTAGCACTATCTCACTGATATCTTATTAACAGGAGAAGCCTGGAGAGAACCAGGAATACAAAATAAAGCTATGAACAAGACATTTCATAGCAGAGGAATATTTCACTTATGTCACTTTGGGCCTGTGAATTTATTGGAGGAAAAACACTGTCTCTCAGTGAATGGGAAAGAATGGAATGAGGAAGGCTGTCAGCTCCAGGAGACAGGCCCAGGCCAAGGAGTGTTCTGGCATATCCTAAGTGTCCTGCAAAGAGCAGAGAGAGTTTGAAAGCAGGTTAGTCCACACTGGGGACTGTGGTGACAGCTAAGGTCAACAGTTCCCTTTTTCATGTTAGCAGCAGGGCCTGTCTGCAGCCTTTCTAGCAGCTAGGAATGTTAGCCAAAGCTGTGCCAAGGAGAAAAATTCTGGGAGAGGGCTGGGCAAGAGGAAGGCTACAAATGTCTTTGTTTCAGACAAAAGTGATAGAGTGGGAGAAAAGATTGGTCATCCAATGTCACTACTCTGAATGGGTCATGAACAGAGAAAGCATTTTTTCCCCTCTGATGGGAAACAGCTATAAAGTCCTGACTGGGTCCCAGAAAGTACCAAACCCCACTGCCCTGTGGAATTGTAATGCCAGGATCACGGGACCCTCTGAGACCACCAGGAGACGACTCCATGCAAGAGCAAGAGAGCTTTATTATGAGAGCGATTGAACTTGGGACCCAAGTCTCACTGACACAGCAGTAGAGAAGTGGGACCCTGAGCCCTGAGTGAGCAGGGTTTTCTCTTCTAACAGTCACCTTCCTTTCCTTTCTTCCCCATCTCCACACCTGCACATCAGCAATGGGGCCCTAGTGGGGCAATGGGAAGGAAGCAGTCTGTAGACACACCCACATTCTATGGTAAAACCTGGACTACACAGTGATATAAAGCCCAGCTTCTTAAACCACAGGTCTTGTCCCCACAAGGGGTCAGATAGTTGCACGGGGAAGAGGAAATATGGAAAGTTTGAAAAGTGGGAAAGGGTTCTTACAAGCAATGATGACAAAATAATTCAAGACAAAATGAATGATAAAGTCCGGGGGTTCTGAGGAGTGCTTGCCCAGGCTGTGTCACATGGCTCTACTGCAGCCTTGGTTCTGCACACACACGACACACACACGCTAAACACCACATGCCATATAACCCTCACACTGCAGAGTTTTTCCTATACTTAAAAGTATCCTGCTCTTGTAGAGACATCATGGTTTAATTGTAGAAAAACAGACCTATAATACTGTATTATCCATGGCTCAGCAGGCAAGTGCCAAATTAGTGTATCTTTGCCTTGTATTATGATAGAATATTTGATTTTTTTTTTAACATTTCTATTTGAGTTTCTGGCTTGACTTTCATTTAAAGATATTTGCTAAATGATTTTTTTTTCTTTACGCTTCAACAAGAATCTCCAGCAATGTTTAAAATGGTTCAATACATGCTTCTACCATTTTCTACTGGATCTTTGTGTGGTAGAGAGTTCCCAGCCTTGACTGTTACAAAATCAAAATATTTATCAACTTTAAAAACATTGATCCAGGCATGCTGGCACATGTCTTTAATCCCAGGACTGCTATACAGAATATCTTCAGGGACAGAGGCAGGTGGATCACTGAGTTCAAGGCCTGCCTGGTCGAGAGAGAGAGAGAGAGAGAAAGAGAGAGAGAGAGAGAGAGAGAGAGAGAGAGAGAGAGAGAGAGAGAGAGAAGTTTTAAGACAGCCAGAGCTATACAGAGAAACACTGTCTTGAAAAACTAAAAAGGGGAAAATGTTGGAAATGTTTTATTATACCTCCTGCAGTGTCAGACACACACCCATGATTTAATTCTTTATCTAAGAATTTTCATAACTTTTAAAAAACGTATGATTATCGAAAAGTTATTTTAAAATAAATTTATTTATGATTCATTACCAGTAAATGTTTGATCTGTGTACCTACTTTATATTCCTTGGGTTGTGTAAAGATTTCTTTATTGAAAACATGGTTGTGAACAGAAAAAGTTTGAGAAGCTCTGATAGAATGAATGGGGGTCCCTGCTGGTCCATGTACTTGCTGAATTGTCTTATCTGAGTTAAAATGTCCCTGAGACCAACACGTAGTCTAAGACATTTTATAGAATTGATCTTATGTTTGGCATTAAGGTCTATTTATTTCTGTAGAAGTCTTCCTTACACCCTGGCACCCAGCCTCCATGTTTTAAGTAAACATCTTTTATTTTTTTTATTATCACTTATGTCCAGTGCATGCTTGTGTGTCAAGTAAATTTTCCTTGTCCTAGGTGTTTATCAATACTGACCTGCTGTTCTCTTAAGCCCAAACAAAGAGAATATCCTGAAATATTAGTAGGAAGAAAAGGAGATATGAGGATTTCAAGCATGCTTGTGAGGTGGACATAGGATGACAACCAGCACACTCAATAAGACAGGTACAGAGAAGGGAGTCCTGGGTCTTTGACCTCCAGAGATCAGGGCAGAAGCAAAGAGGCCAAGCCAGCTAGGAGGAACGAGTCTGGTTCTGCGGATCCTTGGTTTCCAGTACACAAGTGCCACCAGCACAACTGCCTATTTCTGTTTCTCACCTAGCACGCCCTATAAGGCTCACATGCTGCTAAGTCTCACCTTTGGCACTCCCTAACCTGCACCTAATCCTGAGACTTTAAAGGACAAAGGTGGCAAGAACATTTCTCATATGGTCGTGGACCTGCTTGAGTTCCCATGGGTTTATTATCCGATAAGCTCCATCCCTCAGGAAACAAGCCAAGTCAGTGGGGATCCTGGGTGGAAGCTGGATTTCTATAGAATCCTAGGGGAAAGGAAGAGAGCAAAAGAATTCTGGACTCTGCTGCTATCAGAGGACTGTTCTTGGCCACCAGGAGCTTGGAAGGCTCCAATCTATGTCCAGAGCATTCAGGTCCAATCTGTGGTTCTCTGGTGGGCTCTGCCCACTGACCTGAGTGTGTCAGGTAGGAACAGACATATAAGGAAGTATGATACCCATGACTCTTTCATAGGGTCACTTCCAGGTAGTACATGGGGCAGATGCCTTTGAAATGTATGAATTATAACTTGTTGCTGGACACAGCGGTTTCCTCACAGCCCCATAGCTGGCAGTTTTCCTTCTACAGAATTGAGGTAAAGAAGAAGTCAGAGGGCATTCTGTAGAGCAGTGTGTCCTGATTTGCCTCCAACAGAACATCCCCTGGCTTTTCCTGGACCTTATGGTGCATGTAAAATTGCCTGGGCAGTTTTGGATCCAATCCCAAAGCCATTGGCACAGCAGTTCTGCCAAGGATGTCTTCAGATCCCTGCAGGGTTACACCCTGATGGTTCTCTGTGTTGAATTACATCTGGTTTCCCCACCAAGGTCTGGCTCCTCACCTTACTAAAGACAGGAGCCCATGGTATTTCCCCGTAGTGGGTATGGTGCCCGTGATGGTACTAAAAGAAGCAACCCAAACCCTAGTCATGAAATGTATGTGTGAGATAGCACCCTTGGGCTCACCATGAATTCAAGGCTTTCCAGGAAAGAGATCCTGTCTCTCAAATACATAAGTAATCAAGTAAGTAAACAGGCAAACAGCAGACTTTAAGACAGAACTGCCAATCAGGAATCTAGAATGCCCAACAGGGCAAATACCTCGAGTCTCTAAACAATACTCCTTTGTTCTGGAACATTCTTCACTCCTGTGCCTGGCATATGCTCTTTGGGCCTTTTACCTAGACAGTTAAATTTGTCCCTTCCCACCTATGGTTCCTCTCTCCCTCTTGTTGTTGTTGTGGTTCTCCTTCTCCTTCTCCTTCTCCTTCTTCTTCTTCTCTTCCTCCTCCTTCTTCTATCCTCCTCTGTTTCTTTACTTTATTGTATGGAGGTGGTTTCTGCTTTATTCCCTGGCGCTCAGCCAGATATTTTTCTAAACAAAGGTGCAGTTGTTTCTTGTAATCCAAGAGTTACAGTCTATAAAATCATTCTATGCATAGAACTGAAGTCTTAGGTCCCTGCCAATCTCTGGAAACAATATTTTGCCAACTGATTCACACATATCTTTGTTTTATGTGTGTTTCTGCTTAATAAATTGTTTAATCTATAGCGTTGACTCACTGGCACTGAACTTGTAACCAAAAGCACTGCAGTCTCATCCAGAATGGGGCTTCTCTAATGATGCATTTTCTCTATAAGTTACACCCCTGCCTCTTTGCAGCAGCACAAGTAAGAAGAATGGGAATGCAAAGGTTGTAGGTTCTAAATAAGTCAAATAATGGGTGCCTATGTACTGCATTAGTTAGTTTTTGTCACTGTGATAAAACATCATAGCCAAAACCAATGTATGAAAAGTAGAGTTGCTCTTGGAGTATGTTTCCAGAGAGTATGGTGCTGAAGTATGACACTAGACAGCAAGCATGGTAGCCATGAATGTGAGAGCTCAGATTCTTAACCACAAGCAAGAGGCAGAGAGAGAGAGAGAGAGAGAGCAAACTGAAAACAGGATGTGGCTATATAATCTCAAAGCCCTCTCCCAGTGATGCATACTCCCTCTAACAAGGCTTCATCACCTAGACCTGC
This sequence comes from Pachyuromys duprasi, assembly GCA_028658305.1. Classification (NCBI taxonomy): domain Eukaryota; kingdom Metazoa; phylum Chordata; class Mammalia; order Rodentia; family Muridae; genus Pachyuromys; species Pachyuromys duprasi. The sequence continues at coordinate 94,107,943 of CM053764.1, forward strand.
ACAAACAGGACACCAATTGTACCGGGTGGTTTTGTGTGTCAACTTGACACAAGCTAGAGTCTTCAGAGAGGAAGGAACCTCCGTTAAGGAAATGCCTCCATGAGATCCAACTGTAAGACATTTTCTCAATTAGTGATCAATGGAGGAAGGCCCAGCCTGCTCTGGTTTGTTCCTTCCCTGGGCTGCCCTGAGTTTTATAAGAAAGCAGGCTGAGCAAGGCAGGGAGCAGGCCAGTAAACAGCACTCCTCCATGGCCTCTACATCAGTTCCTGCCTCCAGGTTCCTGCCCTGTTTGAGTTCTTGCCTGGACTTCCTTCAAAGATAAACAGCAATGTGGAAGTGTATGCCCAGTAAACTCTTTCATCCCCATCTTGCTTTTTAGTCATGGTGTTGTGGCAATAGAAACCCTAATTCACCAACTGACAACCAAGTGTTCAAAAACCTGAGCCTATGGGGAACATTTTTTTTTAAACCACTCTAAGCACTAAACCAAAAAAGGCTACTTAATGTTTTATTCAGCCTCAATCAGGAGTACCAGGAATGTCAAGTGTCTTAATTTTTTCACTGACACATCATGTCTGCAATTTCTCCCCAAAGCACAGGTATTTGGGAGTTATAAATACAGTTTAGCAAGTAAGCAATTTTACAAATATGGAGTTATCAATTTATTTGAATCAAGTGGACCCTCTTCCCTAAGATGGATGATGATGACAGCTCTTAGATAATAGCTTTTCCATTCTGTCACAGACCTGTGATTTTATTTGGAAAGTTGGTCCTGCTGGGTGAAGGAGATTTGGAAACCAGAGCCAAAGGAAATTTGGTCCCTGGCTCGTTAAAGTTGTGATGTCAGCCTTCTTCGGTAGTGAAAAACTCATCAACCTCGAAGTCAGAGAAGGCCCAAGTTTGGGCCTTGTGCTAAAGGGAGCAGGTGCCCACAAGTACACACAGAAAAGGGCAAAGGTGGGGCAGGAGACGCTTTAGGTGAGTCATAGCAATCTAACCTCCACCCCCCTTAAGCATCCCAGGAATTTCTGGGACTTCTCAGCATTTCCAGGAATATTATCCACATTAGTGAAAAGCTTAAGAACAATGTGGTATATTAATCAAATGACAAGAATGGCTACAGAACAGTAAACTCCGGTGTCTGTGTTGACAGTTACCACTAGTTTCTGGGGAAGGGATTACCCATAGGCTCTCAGGTCTGTGGTTGTGAAAAGCAGTAAGCTTAGACCGGAGACGCGATAACTACTACAGGTTTTATGCGTTTGGAAGCACACCAAGATTTCCAGGGAGGGCTTCTCTGGCTGTTTGCACAGCTCCTCTCTGCTTTCAGCCGTGAGGTATAATTGATGGATAGACGGGTAGGTATGCGCCTGGGGATGCTACTTTTGTTTTAGTTCTTTGAACAGTGTTTATGAGCCTCAGTCCTTTGTGGTCCACAGACCATGATTCTTGGCCATGGAAACCTGAGATGGTTTTCCCTCCAGTCCTGCCCGGGTCATGTTGACAGATGGCATCTCGATCACATATCCTGCTCCTCCCCCGGCTTCCACTGTCACCACTATTCTAAGAGAAATGAGTCACATTGGCTCCATTTTCCAGGAGGACAAAAGCCGTTAGTGGCTGGTCAAGTTTACAGTGGGTGAGGGCGGCACGCACAGGGGCCAAGATGAAAGCACGTGCTGATCAGAGTATGGCTTTGTGGACCCGGAAATTACGAATAAAATTGTTAGTTGTCTGCAAAATATTATCCAATATTTATAAATAAAGTGGAAGGGATGCAAACTTCTACCTCTGCTCTCTCAAGTTTTCTTTTCTTTCTTTTTTTTTTTTCTTTTCTGGAGGGGGCCTTACCTTAGAACAAAATTAATACACGGTAGATCAACAGAAGCACATGAGTGCGTATTGAACTCAAGTCTGACACGGCAGCGGCACTTTAGTAGGGGAATAAAATAAAGACCGTGGGGGCAGTTAGAGCGAAGCATTAGTCTACTGCACGGGGTGTGTATGACAATGTGACAAGGCTCAGAGGCTTGGGAGAGGAGTCCCCGGGGTTGGGAAGTGGCCAGGAGCAGAAGGCCAGCTTGACAAGTTTTCCCTTGTCTCAGACTCCCTTCCAGGTAACAATGACACTCGCCTTCTGGCCAAAGGAGGGCATCGTTCTCATGTGAATTCTCTCTCTGGCTTTTAAGAAGGGGGCTTCTGTACCTCCTGTTTTTCAAGTGCTTTAACCTCAGAAGAGCCCATATTCCAGAGAAGCGCGTGGTGGGGAGGCATGTTAACTCCTATAGGAAACACAAGAAAATGTCTGCTTAGTGTCCCATTGGAGGACAACGAGGTCACCCAAAGATTGGGTGATTGCTCAGGGCAGCGGCTTCAACTCTGCTTCACTCTGGAAACACCTAGGGATATTTGAGCCAAAACAAAAACAAAAAACAAACAAACAAAAACCCCAACACTGCTGCCTGCCTCCCTGTCCTACTTATCCTGATTTAATGCTTAGGGTGGAGATGTAAATAAGAACCTACTACAGATGTTCATAGCTTTATTCTCAGAATCTGTGCACGTGCCTTTAAGCTTAACGTGGAGGGATGAACATGGTTTATCTAGGTGGTCCTGAAGTGTTCTATAGAAGATAGAGCTGAGAGACGTAGAGGAGAGACAGGGCAGGGTACACACACACACACACACACACACACACACACACACACGATTCACATGCCAGGTAGTAGCTTTCTCCACTTAGCTGTTCAGTCCAAGAAGACGGATGCCCTGGCTGAAGGGCTAGGGGTTCATCAGAGAGACACTGGTATTGAGTCCTTATCGGGAAGGTCAAAGGCCCACAGCAACAGGGACAGACATCTCTGCAGAAGAGCAAGCAGGTGCCTGCACGTTGCCATTTTCTTGGACCTCTTTATCCCAGGACCACTCTTTGGCAGGTGTTGTCAGGATCAGTGGGCCTTTTCCTGTCAGTCACTGTTCCAGAATCTGTTACTGATAGAAATGTTTTTTTTTTTTTTTTTTTTTTTATCTTGGGTTGGCTTAGCTCAGGAGTTAGGGTGCCAGAAGCTTGCAAATCTGAAGAAGGAATCTCAGGGACCACAGGGAAGGCACACCTTTCTTACAGGTTGATAGCTGAGAGTTTGAGAGAGAGGAAGCTCCTGTCCAGCTAGAGCAGGGCACAGGGAGGTAGACCACTGAGTGATTCTGTCTGGAGATTAGTAACATGTTTCTAGGCTGAGGACTGGGTGTGGGCTCTCGGGCTGAGGCCTAGTCAGTCCAGTTGGTCTACCCACGATGTCCAGGTGCCTCTCAGGCCCAGCGCAGTCCTCGTGGCTACCCTGTGTAGGCAGTGCTGCTAATGTAGGCTGTGTAAAAGGAGAAGAAAGATGACAGGAAACCGGTGGAGCCAGAGCCCCCTTGTGACATTTTTCCCTCCAGCCAGGGCAGAAGCAGGGACGCTTCTGGCGTCTAGCCAAAGGCAAGAATCCTGTCCCTAACCTGTCTGACCAGTTTCTGTCTCTTGCTTTCATTAAACCCTCTCTGGAAACCTCTCCATAGATGCAGGGGTCCATTTAACTGCCATGTCTCTTGATTCAACCAAGCTGACAAGCAAGACTGGTCCTCATAGATGAGAAAGGCAGAGAACACACCAAGCTGCTGGTTTTGAGAAGCCTGGAGGACAGGGCACAGATCAGAGGATGCTGGCAGCCACTGGAAGTGGGAATACAGATGGAAGCAATTCTCTCCTACAACTTCTAGAGCAGTGGTTCTCAACCTTCCTCGTGCTGTGACCCTTTAATACAGTTCCTCTTCTTGCAGTGACCTCCAACCATAGAATTGTTTTTGTTGCTACTTCCTAACTGTAATCTTGCTGCTGTTAAGAATTGTGATGTAAATGATTACAGGATATCTGGTATGCGACCCCCATAAGAAGATTGTTCAACCCCCCCCCCAAAGGGGTCATGACCCACAGGTTGAGAACCACTGTTCTGGACAGGACTATGAACCCTCCAACCTATTTTAGTCTCCTGACCTTCAGAACTGAAATGAATAAAATCGGAATGCTTTAAGCACTACATTGGAAGTGGTTTATTGTATTAGCCATAAGAAACTAATACAATTAAGAGCTCAGGCCTCAGGATTTCAAAATCTCAAGAGTTTTTTAATGTGAAACATAGTTAAGGAAGAAAGAAAATACACATGATTGAACACAGGAAATACACCTGATTGGTTTGTCGCTAACTGATTTTATTTTTGGTAGTGTTGGGGGTTGAACCCAGGTTGCAGACACCAGGTGACTCTTTTATGACAACTCTAACCCTTGTCATTAACTTTGGTCAAGGTCAGACACTGCTGTAAGATTGCTTATTCCTTTGTAGGTTTTTGCTGGTAAAGAGAATATCCTGTGGGTCATGATTGAATGGGAAAAAGAGAGAGAGAGAGAGAAAAGAAAAGGAAAGGACATGACTGCTCTTAGGTATGGCAGAAGAAGAAGTTTACAGAAGATACATGGGAGAGCATAGCCAGAGGCAGACACATCTGGGAGAGTCCAGAGCCATCACGACCATGAACCATGTGGGGACATTTGGGAGAGAAAGGGAGAGAGAGGAACTATGAGCAGCATCCAGGAATCCAAATGTGCAAAAGGAGCAAAAGGAGGGGCAGGAAACCAAAATGTCTGCATTCCATAGGGAAGAGCCTCTGGGGGAAGGGCAGTCCAGTCTCTCGGCTGGAGACTTCAGGGTAGAGGACAGGGTATGCCAGCCATACCCTGTAACAGGTAGGGACTGAAGAATGCTGGGAGAACCTGGAGGCCAGGTCCTCTTTGGTATTTTAAATAGGTGCCTCAGTTGCTAGTCCTGGGTTTGAAACTTAACAATTATTGTCTTACAGATCATTATATATTTAGAGAGAAACTCTCATTCTGTTTTTTGTTATTTGGTTGTTTGTTTTTCTTTTCTTCTCAAATGACTCCAAATATCTTTGGAAACAGCTTACCTATGGGTTGATTGTGTTTTTAGTAGGCAATCTGCAAGCTCATGTGGAGAGTCATGCTTTAATCTCTGAAAACACATATTCAGAGCTGGGTGGGATGATACCTGCCTGCAGTCACAGTGCTGGGGGTTGGGGGTGTGGAGGGAGGAGGATTATGAGTTCAATGTCATCTTGGGCTTCTTGGTGCATTTGAGGACAGGCTAGCAGGCTAGGCTTCATTGGATCATTTCAGAAAAAGAAAAAGAAGATATTCTTTCGCATGTACAGTAAGTACTTGTAAAAGATGGAAGACTCAAAGCTGTCAGTCTTTCTCTGGAAAATCTAAGCATGAGGTTTAAGAACTTAGGTAATGGCGCCTAAGGCGCCTAATGAGGATCTGTCACTGTCACCACTGGGTGTCCACGGCTGTGCTCACCGCTCTCCAGCTCCTCCACCGGGCTTTAGATGCTGGCTCCAGCAGTCTGGCCCCGGAGCCCATTGATCTTGAGAGTATTCTCTCAATGCCTTACTTTCTTCATCTGATAAATCCCAGTGACATGTGTGGTGCAGCACTCCTAGAGAATTCTGGGAAAGACCGCACATTCTGAACTCGGAGCTGAGTCTGCAACCGGGGCGTGCTCAGTGGAGAACATTACCCAGACTCACCCATCGGACTGTGTCCTGCTTGCACCCACACTCTTTCTCTGCCCCTGGGTGTGACAACAATGACAGTGACAGTTGCAAGGGTCAGCGGGTTACCTTACAGGGCTTCTAGAGTGCTGTTCCGAAGAGCAAACACTTGACTGGGTGAAAATGCCAACCACAAGCTGACCTTTAGTTTGCTGGCAGGCTGCAGGGCTGTGGGGGCATGTAACCTGCCTACTTCTCCCCTGGGCATCAGATGCCATTGTTGACCTATTTCCCCTTTGACATTTCTGCCATTCAGGTATTTTCCTCTGCTGGTTTTCTGGGCCTGGCTTCAAATTACATGCTGGGGCAGTTTAAGGGCAATTCACAGGCTTCCCATTCCTTCCTATTATTCTCTCACAAGGCATTAGAGATGGCCACTGGTTACAGATGGCAATGCCCTGGGGGCAGCCAGGCGTTGGGCAGCAGAGGTCACTGTTCTTTTAATGCTGCATTTTGTGTTTGTTTGTTTGTTTCTGTTTTCAAAGGATACCAGGTCCACATACAAAATCACAGAGGTCCTCAATAGAGCTGAGGACAGTATCCATGGGGGTATTGTCATCCCCTTTAGAAAAGTCTTTCCAGGGCTACAAGGTCAAGCTAACCTCCCTCACACTCACAAGTCAGAGCCAGCAAGGAGGAGAGACCAAGAGTCTAGAGATGCTGACTTCAGGGATTAAACACTTAGTCTGTGAATGAACCCAACTGTGAGTCAAGATCGATAGGAATGATAACAACGAGAGGAATTCTGACAAGATAAAGTACCAGATAGGCAAGGTGACTTAGGGTCACCAGAAATAGGTGGAGCCAGTCTAAACAAATCCCTGCCGCACACTGGCAAGGCGTGGCAGCCCCTCAACCCTCTGTGTGGGTCAGACATTCTGATTTGCAAATAAATTCCATAGCTCAATAAGCATCTACAGATGTCCCACAAACCCCAGACACCTGCTACCTATAGATAAGGAAGACCTTGCTTTCCCTGCTGTTAGCACAATAGCTGCTTCTCCAGAGGGGCATTCCTGGTGCAGGGATGCCATGGAAATGAGTGGCCTGCGAGGGGTAGTCAAATTCAGAATTGGTTGTGTGATTTGACATCAATTATGTAGTTAGGTAGCTAGCTTCAGACATTCAGAAACCAGCTCTGAATGTTGGGGTGTTCAGGGTGCTGGTGAACTCCCACATTAACCCATTAACATTAACCCATCGACGTGCACAGAATAATTCGCTACAGGCAAAAATGTCTCATGGTGGAAACGTTCTCAGAAGGTCCCTTACCCCATCCAGGATTTGATGGATTGTGATGGGGCTCCCTAGTTACTTAAAAGCTCCCCTGTCTCAGCAGACGCTAAATTAAGATGAGCTTCCGAGGGGTCAGGCAGTTCTAGGGGCGCAGCAGGCTTCAGAGAAAAACTGGAAAATGGACCTGAAACCTAGAATGCCTATGCTTAAACTCAAGAGTCTTGCAACATGTCATGGAGCTATTTACTGAATATGATCCCATGGCGTTGCATTCTTATGTCCAACACTTCACATACAGGCATACATGATCTTTCATTGAAAAAAATTCAGATTTCAAAGGGTATCTTTGAACCAGTACTAATTCTAAGTACTGAGGCTGAGGCCATCCCAATTGTAGCTGAGGGTGCTTGCAGGTGTTTTTGTCAACTCGGCCTGAATGCATGCAAGGATCCTGCCTAGAGCTTCCGGCCAAACTCATGCCTGAATGTGCACGCTGACTCTCCGATAAACAGAGTGTGAGAGTAATACCCCTACCGTGTAAGGTGGGCAGCTGGCTCAGAAAGAGCCTTCCATTGCCCGGGAAGGAAGCCCCGTGGAGACTCCTCCACTAAAGAAGTGGAGTTTCTGTGTCATCCTGGACCTGCCTCTAATATGGGATGGCTTTGCACACATAACCAACAGCATTTCATCTGTTCTATAATGCGATCTTCCAGAGTAGGGGAAGATAAACAGGTGGGCAAGAAAACACCGCAGCCTGTGACAAGATGACTTTGTGCATTTACATACAGCTTCTGAATGCAAGGTCTGCTGCTATAGGCCTGAATCTGAGTCTCTGGGCAGCTGCCGGAATATCCCAGGGCGCTGGCTACAGCATCCAGGGTTGGTACTGATGGTGAAGAATTAGATCAGGGACATGTGGCTGGAAATAGAATTAGAGAGAGCTTCCTAAGAGAGCTCTCCTGAGAATTGAGAGGGCTGGGACCTGAAAAGCTCAGGAAGTCACACTGTAATGCTGTACAAGACAATTACATTTACCTAATACTCCCCCCAACACACACATACACACCACCACCACCACCACCATCATTGGTATGGCCCAGGCTTGCCTCACTCATACTCTGCTGGGTAAAGCCCTGAAGATTGAAAGCTGCTAGCTCCCTGCAAACTGAAGCCCAAGGGCTTTCCCTGCCAACAGCTTTCTTCCTATGTGAATCTTGATGCCTGGGTTTCCATTCCTCACTGTCTGCCACCCCACTGTGGGAAAGGCGTAGTACTGGAGTTGTAGGTTTGTCCTTCCTACCAGAGAACTGGATCTGGAAGTCGGGTGTAGCACCAAATATGCTGTCTCCTGTTGCTACTCTTACGTGACAAAGCAACCCTCCCTCCCAACAGTGTTGTTTTGGTTGTTGTTTATTGATTAGATTTAGAGTGTCTATGCATTTATTTAATAAAGGTATATACTTATTAAATTTTTCAAACCTTACATTTTGATCATATTCTCTTCCCATCCTCCCAGCTCCTCCCCATCTCTCTACCAACCCAGCTAAATATTGTTTCTGTCCCTCTCTCCAAATAAATAAATAAACACAAAAAAACCAATAAGATGAAAGATTATACACACACACACACACACACACTCTCGCACACAAGGTCTGTTTTGTGTTGGCTAATTACCCTTGTGCATGGAGCCTGTCCTGGGGTGTAGTTGATAGACCTAATATCTCTTTATTGAAGAAAACAGATTGATTTTTTTCTTTCTCAGCAGGTATCAATCGCTTCTTGGTTACGGGTGGGACTTTGTATCTACTTCTCCATGCTGGGACTTTTGTCCGGTTTGAACCTATGCAGGCCCTGAGCAGGCTGCCTCTGTCTCTGTGAATTCTTTCGGGCATCAGTCCTGTGGTGTCTGGAAGACATTGTTCCCCTGGAGTCATCTTTCCCCTCTGGCTCTTGCAATCTTTCCACTTCTTTGCCTCATAGAAGCCCTGAGCCCTGTGGGAAGGGTTCTGAAAAGATTTAGGGCCAAGTGCTCACTCCAAAATCATTCTCTGCTCATTACCCAGTTGCGGGTCTCCTTGCTAATCACTATCTCCGGCATAGACTCTATGTTTTTAGCTGGATCGTGTAAGCAAGCTCTTGGGTCCCAGTGTTCCAGAACCAACCTGGCGTATTGGTCTCAGTCTAGGCCAGATACATTTCTTCCCCCATGTTAGTCTCTTAGTTTCTTTTATCCTGGATTCTGCCTCATTTTCCACATGTTAAATAGCTTTCCTTTTCATCTTTTCTCTGAAGAACAGAATGCAAATGAATCAAAATAAATTAAAACACCTCAAACATGAAATCATTTAGTTATCAATAAAAATGTTTAACTACAAAGATGGCCAAATGCTGCTGCTTTTCCAAACAGGTCCTTTCCTTGTGCCTGTGAGGGCTAGCATCTGAAATGTCCCACGATCACATTTTGAACACCTATTCCCAGGTGGTGGTGTGATTTTTTTTTTTTTTTTGAGAGGCTGTGGAGCCTTGTGGCGGTGGGGTCCAAAAGGCAGGGGATCACCAATATGGGTCTTTAAAGAACATAAGCAACTCCTGCTTCCTGCGTGCACAGCCCATCACGATGTGAGTGGCAGCCTCCTCCATGTGCTCCTGCTGCCAAGATCAAAGCTGTTCTGCTGTACCTTCCCCGCTGCGATGGTCTGAAACCATGAGCCCAAATAAATCCTTCTCCCAACCCACCCTATTTCTGTCAGGTACCATTCTCCAACAAGGCAACCGTTACTAACACAATGCAAGTTTCCTTTTTTTTTTTTCCTTCTAATTGCTAAAATGTTCAGTAGATGGGACATATGTGGAAGGTTAAGGTGCAGAGCTTCTCAGAGCAAGCACAAACTTCAGCCCAACTCTCAAAGCTCTATTTGTACCTTGAAGCTAAGATTTGTCAAATGTGTCTAATTTAAATACTCATTTCTGAAAAGCAGATCAAATTAGTCTGCTGGTTTTTTTAAAGAAAACTTGCTAGAGACAGTTTTTTAAAAGTATTAATTTATAACATAAATTAAAATAAACTGTACATTTGTGTTTTATCTTATGAATAAGAAGAAAGCATCAGTCATGTAAAAAAGAAAGGTCGGGGTGAAAATCATTAGAGGAAGTGAAAAACTGTGAGTCCAATTATTTGGACAATGTAATAGCTATTTACTGTGGCATAAAAATTATGCCAAAAAATGAGCTGCTTAAAAATCACAAACATGACTTGGGAGGGGCAGAGACCTAAGAGGAGCTGAGAACGTGATTCAAGCTCGGGATAGCTCATTAAGTTGAGGCTGAGCTGCCAGCAGGCACTATGCAGTATCTGCAAACTGAACAGGGGCTGGGAGCCGAACGGGGGTGGGGAAATCACTTCCAAAGCTCCCTCACAGGCGGCTGGCAAGACGCCCTAATTTTTCACCAAGCTCTGTAAGGGACTGCTTACAGAGCAGAACACGCCTGAAGAAAGAGAGCACACAAAACAGAAGAAAAGCATTCCAGAACCTACTCCTGAGGCATGCAGACCAACCCCACACAGTGACATGCATTGGGACTGTGACACAGGTGGCCAGGACCATTTTGGAGACTGGTTTCCTTACAAACAGCAGGTTAAACACATGAATTGCTTCAAAAGCTTGTTCTGTTCTTACTGAGAATTCTTATTGAGAAGCTAGTTTTCTTCATGCCTCGCCTAATCAGCCATGGGATCAGAATTATCTATGACCAAAAAGTAATCAATTGGTATAAAATGCATTCACTTAGAACATTCCACTGGGGCACCATGGAAGGTAGCCAATCCTGAGGTCAGTTTAGAGACACACAATCAATAATCAGTTTTTCAAAGGAAATAGCTGAAAACTGGTTATACAAGTCTCCTGAGCTTTCTGCCTAATGGCTATTCCCATAGACAAGGTACAAAAAAGGTCAGAAAAGACAGGAGCCAGGAAGATCATGTGAGAATGGCCCTGGAGGGAGCAGTTTACTGCTGAGTTCCAGCTGAAGGAGATTGACAAAATCAGCCCTTACATGATTGCTTGTAGAGCTTAAAACCTGTCCTTGGTGGCTAGGGAAGTAAAATGGGTGAGTATCTTACTTGGGCTGAGAAATCTGGAAGTCAAGGAAGATGTTGGTGAACTGGCAGCCATGTTGTGAAGAAGCTGCCATCAGCTTGGGACAGCTTGGGCTCTTCAGAGTTCTAGGAAGGTAGTGCATAAATCTTTCTTAAAGAGTAGATGAGGGTGGGTAGAAGGATCTCTTCTGGGTCCACTTAAATCTAAAGGAGGCCAGTCTGAAATGAGACCAATGAAGCAACTCCAAGATGCACAAACCAACAAAAACACAAGGGGCTAATGTTGAGACTCTAAGTGATGGAAGGGCACCAACTATCGTATTGGACAGGGGTCTCAAGAGGAACAACCAGCAGAATCAATGTGGCTAATGTACAGGGGGCTCTTGCATAGGCTTGCATGAGTGGCACTGAGTAGTTCAACAATGGCTGTGTGTTACAGAAGATGAGAATATAGCAGCTGCTAAATTCGGGAAACTGGAGGCCTCAGTAATCCCAAGAACTGAAAGCTGGGAAAGCCATGAGGAGAGTCACTGGTGTGGAGTCTGTGTTGTAAGGCTAAGAAAGTGGATGATAGCTGCTGGGGATGTCAAACCCCCCCACACACACACACACACACGCTCATTCAGAAAGAAAAGGGTTTTGCATGCTGCCTTCCTCTACTTGTCTTCCACCCATCTTCAGGCCCATCAGATGGTGCTACCCATAGTTCGGATGGCTCTTTCATCCCTAGTCACTGCCCTACATGTCAGACACACAGAGGACCATCTACCAGTCCCAGAAAACTCAGAACCAAGTCAAGTCTACAACTAAAACCAACCTCTGCAATCACACTGTAAGAATTACTGCCAGAAAAACATAGCATACAGTCACCATGAAAGAGTCAGTTTTAAATACAGAGGTGGTGAGCCATGTAATGCCAGTCACCATAGAGCAAGATCTTTCCAGAGTCTTTCTTTCTCCTTGCACTTTCCTTGCCAGCTCATGCTGGGAGGAGGGTGCCTGTCTCTTTGATACTTCACTGCAACCAGATCCCTCACAGTCAGTCCCAGGAAGAAGAAGACAGGTTTAACATGAACTCAATCTGATGCTTATTTCCTGGGAATAGGTATTTTATATAATGGAGTGAGACCTTGTGTCTCAAGGTGATTGAAGGGCTTTCTTTTAGCTGAAGAACCAAAGCCAAGGTAGATGATACTTCAGTGTCTATCACAGGGAAAGAGTGGAGAGTTATGATGGGACACTTCAAGACTAATTACAACTAATTAAATTTATGTGACTGGACCCCCATGGTTCTGTCCTTTTCCTGTTTATAAGTTTCCTCACTATTTGCCTCTGTTTGAAATCAGCATCCAGTTTTATACTAGCATGCACTGATTACACAAAATAACATATTTCATCATGATATTTTCATACAAGTGCATTATGTATATCTATCCTGTTCCACCTGCAACTCTTCATTGTTCCTCCTCTCTTGCAAGTCCCCTTCTGACTGCTTCTTGGGTGACTCAACCTATATTGTCACAGGTGAGGGCTAGACAGAAAAATAAGAGACCAGACCAAGGCCCCTGTGTTAGTTCTTACTCACCCATATGGAGGCCAAAAGCTAAGACTCCTCAACTACTGGCTCTTTGGCCATTCAGTTATTCAACCATTTATTTATTCAATCACATTTCAGAGTTCCCCAACTCCTCCTCTCTACTTTTCCCAGAAAAATTAAAAAGTGAACCACTAAAAGCATATTCACACACTATTGGTTCATGATATATAGAATATTTTAAGTTACACTTTGGGATCTTACATCTTTAGGAAGAGTTCTCAAGTTTCTTTATATTTGTACATTACAGACCTATGGTGATACACAGCGGTAGATAGACTGCATCAAGTCACAACTTCAAAAAAAGAACCAAATGGATAATCAAATTCAGTAATGCCACATATTGAATGTTCATATTTGTTCCATTTACTAGAGAGGAATTCTTTAGCATATACTTAATCTGCACAGATCCATTCCTGTGTTGTGTTCAGCTCTCTATCCATGACACTAAAAAAAACTCCTAAACTCGAAACTCACTCTTCTGTCAAAATACACATGATATCCAGTATTCACCCAGTCTTTGAACAGCCCTTCCTGATCCAGTTTCTCCCTCTTCAGAATGCCTTTACCTCTCCTTCTGAGTCCTGCCCTCACCCTTGACCTTCAATCAGGCATGGGACGATGGTTTCAGTAGCAAGTTGAAATGAAAATTTATTATTATTATTATTATTATTATTATTATTATTATTACTGTGCTGATATTATCACAAGTTAGCTACTTATTGCAATGCACAATGGGGCTAAAGCAACATTAGGCTGCATTAGTAAGTATAGAGTGTTCAAGAAGTGATAGACAATGGTCACAGTGTCTCTGGTTAGAACACATCTGTGATGGCAGGTTCAAGGCTGGACACCCTCCTAGAATAGAAATATTATCCAGTTAGAATATAGACAGAGAGAAGGTAGAACTTAGGTCATGTGAGAACAATGGTTGATCTTAAGAGCCTTGGTCCAAGCACACAGTGGTTGTATTTGGACACACGTTTTTGTTTCTTTGTTTGTTTTAAGAAAAAAAAAGTTAAGAGAAGCTAATGTCAATTCTATGTTGAGATGAAATGTCAGACTGATTTGAGGGGTGAAGGAAGCCCATGCCACAGAAGGGATCTAGCTGGATGTGAAGAACTTGGCAGTTGTATACGCTCAGTGGGTCCTCGTGATCTTATACTGTGGCTATCACTCTCTTGATCTCCTTCAGCACCCAGTCCTCTAACTGACCTTTCCACAATTCTAGGACTCCTAGTCTACAGGGGTCCCAATGTCTTGCATTTTATAAGCTACTGACTCTGTGAATTTGCAGTTTTGTTTCTTTGACTACAGTCACTATCTTTAAAAGTTTTACATTTTTGTTGTATGCTTTGACTGCTATCTGAATCATGGGCTGAGGAGATGCCTCAGTGGTTATGAGTACAAACTGCCCTTGCAGAGGACCGTTGTTTGATTCCCAGCACCCACGTAGCAATTTACAATTGCCCGTGATTCTCGTTTTAGGGGATACAGTGCCTTTTCCACGCATGCTCAAATATGTGCACACACAAGGTAAGCATTACTTCACACACACAGACACACACACACACACACACAAATAAGATAAAATTAGAAAGTTTTGACAAATTTAAGAAATATGCATGACAAAGAAGGGAAGAAAAGCTCATTTCAGCTCCGGGTTTCAGAGGTCTCAATCCGTGACTGGTCGCTTCTAGGCTGATACGAATTCAAACATCATACTGGTACATGGTACAGCAAATCTACTTACTCCATAGCCACCACAAAGCAGAGAGTAAAGGAGGTTGGGGGCGGGGATAGAACATGAGGTATATGCTTCAGTGGAATTCTTCCAGTACCTCCTTCCCTCCAATTCCTACTTTCTACCAACTCCCAATTATTGGATCAAATTATGAATCCATCATTGGGTTGATCTATTGATTAAGTCAGGAACCTCATGGTCCAAACACGTCCCCAAAGCTCCATCTTTAAGCTGTGCACGGGGGAACCAAATGTTCAACACACAATGCTACTGGGGGTACAGCTCATTTTAGATGACAACTCAACACTTATCCCTGTCCCTTGTGTGGAAAAGTAGCTTAATCATGCATATTTACTGTTTCATAATATGCTGGGCAAAAAGTGAATTATTCTAGCTCTAGTCACTAGGAAATTGCCAAAGCACTTTCCAGGGGTCTTCAGAAACTGCACCTCCTGCTATCGACTGCCTCTGAAAACCTCATCCCCATTTATATCCTCCTCCATTGTATTTTTTTTTAAAGAAAAATCTCTTTCTGACAGTAAGCCCTTTTCTTAGTTAATGTGTGGTCAGAATTACAGACAAGAGGGGAACAGATGGCTGAGTTGGAAGGAGACGATTCCAGGCTGTCAGAGGTTTAACAAAGCTAATGAAAGGAAATTTACCAAAGACATAAAAAGGCACGGGCAGTTGAGATGTTTTAAAGCCTAACCCACTTCACCAGGCAGCTCCTCTCCACTGGCTCCCCCCACCCTCTGCCTGCCTCTTGGATAAAACGTGAGGTTGCCAAGCTGAATCTGATGTAATACAGCCCTGAGGCTCTCCTAAGCACATGCGCAGGACTGACTGGCTGGGGTGCCATTGTCTTTCAGCAAATTATCTTGGCACTGTTCAACTGCCCAGGCTGTGCCTGGGTACACCTGGCTGTGGTCCCAGATCCCCTGATGTGACAGCTAAGCAGACAATGTAATGCAGCATGGGGAGAGGGCTTTATTTCATTGTGGGGGCAATGTCACTACTAAAAGGCTTTTTGATGATTCTTACACCTGCTCCATTCTCTTAGCACATGCCTCCCAAGCCCCTTCCTCTTCTTTCTCTGATTTTCTTTTAATAGAAAGCTTGTCCTGAAAGGAAACCTGACATTACATTAACCATGATGACCTGTGTCCCTTGGTTATTGCCTTGGGCTGTGGTGTTTGCTCTAGAAGCCTACCACAGGGAAGTTAGTCTGCAGCCCTCAAATGAAATGCTGGTGTGCATCAACTTTTCCTAAGACAAGGTCACACTCTGTACTGCGAGCTGGCCTCAAACTTAAAGCAGCCCCCCTACCTAGGCCTCCCAATGTTGGATTTACAGGTATGCACCAAGTCTAACTTAGGCGCTTGTTTTCTTAAGTTCTGGAGAGAAAAACTGAAATGAGTGAGACTCCTCAGAGAACATCAGGAGGCAGGTGTGCCTGGGCCTGGGTTTCCTGACATCTTCAGAGAACCTGAAGGGCGACTGAGAGTATTGACGGCTACCAAACATACCAACCTCACTTGACTTCCTGTGTTAGCCTCTGCAGCCAGGAGACCTGAAGACCAGGGAAGGAATCTATCCTAACTCAGGTTCATGCAAACCCAGCCTAAGTTTTCAACCTGGAGCAGCTAGCATTTCCAGAGCTCTGATTACTTTACAATAAAGTGTCACATACTTAGAGTGGGATTGGCAGACTGACACAAATGTGCATAGTTTAAGGATTGTGACATAAGCTGTGAGTCAAAAGCCGGACATGCCCAGAAGGCATTCAATTCACCTCCTAGAGAAATCTGAAATTAGACTAGATATTGAGCCAATCAGCAGGGGGAAAAAAAGTGATGTCAGAAGAAACAGGGCATCATGGTCCAAGCAAGACAGATAAACCAGCATTATCTAAGATACATAGTGATTATCCAGCAAACACCTGTAGTCCAATGGTAGAAGAGCTAGACAGGCTACATTATAGGGAAAAAAAAAAAAAAGACTTCCTGTACCAAATGAAAGGGTTGGGGGAGGAAGTAGAAGAACTCTAAGCAGAGTGACAGTCTCAAGCTCTCTCTTCAGGAATTTGGCTCTCTCTCTCTCTCTCTCTCTCTCTCTCTCTCTCTCTCTCTCTCTGTGTGTGTGTGTGTGTGTGTGTGTGTGTGTATGCTATCTCTTAAATGTATCTGAAGACCAGCAACTTGTATCTGGTCATCCTCCTGCTTCAGTCTCCTGATACCTGGGGTTATAGGTGTGTGTGTATATGTGTTTGTGTGTGTGTGTGAACCTCTGTGAAAGTTATCTTCTCAGAGAGGTGTATTCCAATCACCTAGTTCAATGTCTTAGTCCCTCCCAATAACTATGATAGTATATTTTAGATCTTAAACTGCCAATGGTTGTCAACCTGATCAAATTAATAAAGGCGTAGGAGATTAGTGAAGCACACCCTTTGGTGTGTCTGTGGTGATATTTCCAGAGATGATTAGATCCTGAGGACTCTGACCTAAAGGAATAATAAATGTTTAGATGGGTTAAGAATAAGATGGCACTATTGGGAGCTGGGGAAAGTAGGAGATAGCACCTAGCTGAAAGAGGTGTGTCACTGGGAACATATCCTTAGCTAAATTTTGCCCAGACCCCTTCTCTGCTTCCTAGCCACTATTGCATAAACTATTTGGCTCAGTCTCGCCTTTCTCACCATAAAAACAAAACAAAACAAAACTAACTCTTTTGAAACAGTGAGCCAAAATTATTTTTTCTCACTTAAGCTCTGTCACATGAAAGTGACAAACACAAGTACATAATTTAGGCATTAGTTATGTTTTCAGGTTGGCTTTTACCCATCTTCTTGGAATATAACTTCTTTAAGACAGATATTTATTTATATCCTATGTTCCTAGGATATCCTGGCATACAGTATAATAGAAGTAGCAATAGTTCAGGAGAGGGATGATAAAGGGCAAGTAGGACAGTGGAACTGGAAATAAGAACAGGAGGAACTTCAAGTATACTATATGAACTCCCAATTGATTGAAAATGTCAATTGAAAGAGAGGGAATGATCAGGCTTGAAGAATTAACTGAAACAGAGAGGTAAAAATGAAAGAAGCAGAAAAAAAGATAATGGTAATCCCTGTTAAGATATTTTAAAATGGAACTGGGTGTAGAGTCTTGTACTAGTTAGTTTTAATGTCAACGTGACACAATCTCCTGGGAAGAGGTTTTTAATGAAGAATTTTGTAGATCAGGCTAGCTTGTGGACATGTCTGAGGTTGTCTTGATTGCTTATTGAAGTAGAAGAATGCAAGCCATTGTGGGTGGCACCATTCCCTAGGCAGGGGGTTCTGAACAATATAAGAGATGAGAAGACTAGTGGAGAGTAAACAAGCAGGCAAGAATGGTTATATTCTCTTTTTGTTCTTGACTCTGCATGTGATGAGACCAGCTGCTCAAGTTCCTGCCTTTATTTCCCCAATGGCAGACTCTCATTTGGAGTTGTAAGTCAAAAGAAACCATTTTCTTCCCTAAGATGCTTTTTATCAGGATATGCCATCACAGCAACAGATATGAAATTAGAAAAGGTACTCAGGAAGAGACACAGTTGGCAGGGAGAACCACAGATAAAGCTCACTGCAAGATCAAAATGGATACTGCAGAATCAGAAGTCACCAGAAAAGTGATGGATACAGGGATCAGGAGCCAGAAAGACCTCTATGCCATACCATAAGCATGTAGAAGAGAAAAGTTCCAGGCACATTTGAGAGAGCAGAATTAAACCTGTGGGTGGAACCAAGTTTCATTTCCAAGGGCAGTCTTCCCTATTTGAGTCCATTTGTAACATCCCAAGAAGAAAGAAAGGTTTTTCAGAAGTGCAGGGGAGCACATTCTTGGAATACTTATCTCTTGCTTAGCCAAAAACTACTAAGCACCCACTCAAATGGACTCAACAGCATTGTTTATCTCAGCCAGTTATCTAAACATTGGTGAAGGGACAAAGGATAAATTCGTTCTCTAAACTAAAACATGCCTCCTTTCTGGGTTTCTCACGGCTTTTTCAAAAGTGTTCCACGAAGGCAAGTAATATTATCTCCCTTGACAGATGAGTCCAGTTCACAAAGAGGTTAAAATAATTTCCAAGGATTGTACAAAAGTCAGAGGGCAACTCCTGGAACAAATCTTTGAAATCTTGGATCTCAAAGATGCCCGAATTGAGGTCATCCTGATCACAAATGCCTAGCCAGATTTATGAGCCAGTCAGAAGAAAAGTTACACCCGTTATGTTGGATTCCTATGTTTGACCACTAACTATTCACCCTTTCCTTTGGCATTTTAAAGCTTACATACATACATATACACATACAAATATAGACACACAACTATATTTTATATATAGTTAAGAATGGGTACTTTGAAGCCTAATTCTGGTTTTCCTCTTGTCTCCTATGGTCCTGGATACATCTGACCCAGATGAATTGTGGAAGGAAGCAGAAGAGATAGACTTCCTTTCTGGGGTAGGGAAAGGTTTCCTGAGTTTGTCCCATGATGTCAAGTGGCATGGATAAACACTGAGTTCTGGGCAAGGTCTGCCTGAGTCTCCTAGTGAGGCTGGGATGTTCACTGCTGGTTTCTGTTGCTAACAAGATACCTTAGTCACTCTTTTATTGCTGCAAAGAGACACTATGATCAAAGAAACTTATAAAAGAAAGAGTTTCTTGGAGACGTATAGTTTCAGAGGGTGGACCCATCACTATCATGGTGGGAAGCATGGCAGCAGGCAGGCAGAGATAGCATTGGAGAAGGAGCTGAAAGATTACATGTGGGGAGGGGCAACCATGAAGCATAGAGGCAGAGAGAGCTAATTGGAAGTGACCTGGGGTTTGGAAGCCTCAAACCCTGCCCCCAGTGACACACCTCCTCTAACAAGGCCACACCTCCTAGTCAGTTCCACAAACTGGGGAACCTGGGTAGAAAAACATTCAAATTGATCAGCTTATGAAGGCCATTCTCATTTAAACCATCCTTTGAGGCCAACTCTTGCCCCAGAGGTTCATAATGCTGTGTTCCATGAATAGGCACCTTTGGTATCATCAAAATGTAGCCAATTACATCCACACCCAACAATATTAATAGACATTTCTAGCTTTGCCGTTTTTGTTCACTAGAATTCTAGAAGCCTGACAACATGGAGTTGCTCCCTAACTAGAAGAGCAGTGACAGCTGGAGGACAGAATGTTGGGTACTTTAACAGAGTCAACAGGGAAGAGCAAAGTTATTTAACTGGAAATGGTCTTGGGGGTTTGCAAAGAGGCTTGTCTCAAGGTTATGTGTTGCATGATGAGATTTTTCAGTCTAATATTTCACATCTCCGGGAAAGCACCAGAAAGTGCACGTTAGAATTGCATTGCTTGTGGGAAACAAACAAAGGCAGGGCTCTATTTTCAAATCTCACTCAAGTAGAAGCATCCAAGGCATATTAGAGACTTTATGGCACTCCTAGGGACAGAAGCGAGAGTTCAAGGCTAGCCTTAAGCTGTATAGGGAGGTTCTGTGCCAAAAACAAGACAAAAAGAACCTAAGAATTTCAAAATAGAAATGAATGAAAACCAAAGGAAGGTGTCAAAGTTATAGGCACACTGGCACATTTCAACATAGGCTGACAGCTGGAGAACAAAGTCATGAGTGACGAGATTACCAAAAATAATATACAGTGATATTTAGGTTACATTCCAAAAATACTTCTGGACTAGTAGATGGTTCAGTTGATAAAGTGCCTAATATACAAGCATGCGAGGACTTGAGTTCAGATCACCATGTAAAAATGTAGGCAAGGTAACCACCTAGAATAACCACTCGAAGCAGTGCTGAAGATGGTAAAGCCAGAAAAATCTCTGGGATTCAGTCTAGCTACAGGTTCGCTGAGGGATCTGTCTTAAAAACCTAAAATTAAGAGTGGTAAAAAATACCCGGATACTGACCTCCAGCCTCTACATACACATGCAAACACACGCACATACATAAACAAACATGAGTGCGTGCTCCCCCACCCCCATAAACACACACACATACACAAACACAATTAAAAAAATACTGTTAGGCCCAAATCTAAAAATACTTACCCAAACTATAATACTTCTCTCAAGGAACCCTAATTTAATTAGACAAGATAATTGCCACTAATGACTACAACTCTATTCAAATCCAGCACAGAAAAATTGACATATACATTTTAGAAAACATTGTAAAACACAAATACATGAAGATATTGTAAATATATGCATATATACGCACACATTTATTGACAGCACATAAAGATAATATTAAAGAAAAACAAACACAGATGGTAAAGCAACTAGTGTGAGTAGGATATTTTTAAAGTACATATGTATTTCAATTATATTTTATGGGAAAATTAGAGGAAATTCTATGCTACGAACATAATGATGTCTATTTTGGTATGCTGTAGTTTCAGATTTTATTTTTGAAACATTTTCCATTATTTTCTGCCTAATTTGTTGTTGTTCTGTTTGTTTATTGTGTTTTGTTTTTGAGACAAGGTTTTTCTGAGAAGTCTTGACTGTCCTGGTCTTGAGACCAGGCTTGTCTCAAACTCACAGAGATCTGCCTGCCTCTGTCTCCTGAAAGCTGGGATTACAGGTGTGTGCCACCAGGCTTGGCTCTGGGTAAATTTTTGCTGTATTTGTGTTTAGTTTCAACAAGTTGTAACCTTAATTTGAGAAAGTAGAAACACAAGTAGAGACTTTGGAAAGTCTTCATCAGCTGCAGGAAAAAATGTCTTAGAAGCAAGCTGGTCCAGAAACATTGTCCTCATCAGAAGCTGGAAAAGTCCTTAAGCTTCTGACACATAGCTCTGACACAGGAAAAGGAGGTGGCTTTTTTGACACAGATTCTTTTCTTCCTGGAACGATGATTCCTGACCCAGGAGAAAGCTGAATTTCACATTCCTTGTGGCTTCCAGCAAATTTGTTGGTTTATATGCTCTTCTCTGGCAGAATCTGTTTTCTGTAGTTAAAGTGAGGGAAGACATCAGGGTGGAAAAACTGGATGAAGATCGTGGGTAACATAAGTGTGTATCAGTCCAGGTCTTTGGAAATAGAAAACATAATCTGAGGAGTCCGTTAGATGTGGTATCTCCTCATGTCCAAATGAAGTGTCTAACGAGCAGTCAGAGGACCCAGCGCTCAGGCTTCAAAGGTTGTGCAAGCTCGTGGCTTGTCAAAACAGAAATAACAAATGGAATCCCAGGTCACCTCCGGGCAGCAGCAGGGCCCGTTTTCATCTTGGATGGAACTTCCCTATGGCTCTCAAGTCAGGCAGCACCAATCTGTTTGAAAGAGTCAAGGTCATCTACCATCAGTCCTTTGGGGACTATTTGCAGCACATCCTGCAGAGACTCTGGCTTTTATCTTAAAAACAGAAATGAAGCACTTGACAGTTTCATCGGACATGTCAGAAGAAAATCTCCCACTAAGGAGCATATGACAGCTCCTCCAACTCTCCCATCTCTCCCCTTGAAGTTTCCCTTTCCTCAATAATTTTCACTACTCTAATGATCATAAAACCCATCTCTTCTTCCTCTTTTTTTTTTTTTATGGAAAACCGTTTTGATATAAGACAAAAAATGTCCTCCCCTCCACTCCTTCGGCAAATTCTAGCCAGTATGACATTTGAAAGACACAAAAATAATATTTTCTAAACGGGCAGAGTACACATCTAGCATGTGCAAGGCCCTAAGCTCTCTATCATTAATAATAATAATAATAATTTTATTAAAAAGGGGGGTTTTAGGAAGTCCATCAGAAGAGAAGCTGATCCTGAATCCAACGTGAAGCCAGTGTCACTTGGGTAGAGCTGCAGACGGCAGGCTGGGAGCCAACACTGCTCGTTTTAGTCTCCCAGAAAATGTCTAAGACCCACAGTGCTCCCACAGTTCTGTATTTTATTCCAGGAGAGCACACTGCCTGTTTAACCAAGAACTGGAGCAAGTGTAGAACACATGAAGGAGAGCTGAAGAATACCATCTTTGTCCTCTGTCCTTCCCCCTCATCCTAAACGTGTGAGAAAAACTGAAGACAGTGCTCCATTACTTGAAAGTGTAGAGATGACACCCTTCCCAGCTCGGCCCAGGCAAACCCTCACAGAGTATAAATAGAGTGTTCACAGTGAGAGTTAGATAAAAGCCTACACAATTCTTGATAAATGACTACTATGTGCTAAATATTGTTAAGAATGTAGGGAGGCTTACAAGGATAAGAAAAACATCTTTGTCCTTCAGGGAGAACTCGGGGAACTGAGAAGAAGGCAAGTATAATCTCCCTATAAGGCAAAAACTTAGTCTGTAAGGTCTGGGTTCTCAGATAGACCATTGTACTGGAGAAGAAGGAGAGATCCAACTGAAAGCAGGGCAGAGGAGCTACAAATTGGAAAAGCAGCTGAGATCAACTGCAATACTCTAAGCAAGAAGAAGTAAAGGCCCCGGTCTGAGAAGTGTTTTTGGCATGGGAGAGGACAGGTATGGGAAAGGCCTCCTCTAGACCATAGTGACCATCACCATGAGAGGAAAGCCAAGAAGACTGAGAAATCAAAATAACTCCAGGGTGGTTGCCTTGACAGGTCAGGAGGAGGATGCAGCCGTTAACCTTGCCGGGGGAAATCAGAAAGAACGCCTCTTTGGAGAAGTTGTGCATCTCTGACCCAAGATGCTTTGGATCAGAAGGGTTTTGGGATTTTGCGTGCTGGAATATTTACATATACATAATGAGCTACCTTGGATGGTGGGATCCAAGGCTAAAGTTGAAATTCAGTTATGTCTCATATACCTCACTCCTTAGACACATAGCTTAAACTTAACCTTATATAGTAAGTTAAGTGATTTTATGGTGTCACTTGTAAGCATCAGGTTGGTAGTCCAAGGGTTTTAGTTTTTTGTTTGTTTGTTTGTTTTCTTTTGAGACAGGATTTCTTTGTGTAGTCTTGGCTGTCCTGGACTTGCTTTGTAGGCCAGGGTGGACTTGAACTCATAGAGATCCACCTGCCTCTGCCTCCCCAAGTGCTGGGATCACAGGCATGCACCATCACACCTAGCTAGGGTTTTAGAAAATTAAGTAGCAATGCCCAACCTATTTTAAAACCATAGTAAGTGAAGTTAGCTGATGAAGATCTTTTGAAAGAAACAGAGTTTAACAGAATGAATCCTTTTTCTTTTGTATTTCATTCTATGTGGAGTTTAAACACCCCAAACCTCATGGTTATAGTCTCTCCTTTATTAAAAGGTAGCCAGTGAGAGTACTAGCCCCTTGTAGCTCCCAAATATTCTTACCATCAGTGACACAACTTGAAGTATCCCAGAGAGCAGATTCTTTCTATTCAGCTCCAAGAATCCTCTAATTAATGAAAAGGCGAAATGCAGCCTAGACACGAGGTAATCAAAACACGCCAGAGAAACCATTGATTCAGAATCTCTTACAAAAACAAATCTGCTGCCAGAACTCAAACTTGGTAAACAGTCCCTAAAATGGGAATCTAACCAGGGAGAAGGGCAGTGTGCAGAATGCGTCAGATATAAACGAGTCCCCTTTAACGTTCCTGAGCCAGAAAATCAGCCCCAGTGCCAGCACTGAAGAAGAAAACTGTCCTCCCAGCACTCCTGCCTACAGTGATGTGATGAGCAGGGACCAGATGGACAGGCATTTGGAGACTGCTTGTGGTTTTGCTGCATAGGAAATAGTCTCCTGGGGAGACCCAGGTTGGCCTGTGTCAGCGTCTTCTTCCTCTAGTGCCCTTTTTCATTTGGGCATCAGAGGAAGAGCTCAGAGACTATGCGATTCTTTTCATAATTTTTTTTCTGGGAAGTGAGGGCTCTCCTGTGACCTTTTGAGGGACAAGTGGAAGCTTCCTAACTCCGGCCATAGAGGGGAAACCCTGTCTGGGTTGTGTGCTAAGGGTTAACTAGATCTCTGTGATAGGCTTGCAGCTTTGCTCTTCTGGTTGTGTCCCATTGGGACCTATAGACAGGAGGGTTAGGGTGTGGGTGTTTACCTTGTGTGAACCTGAAGTTCCTCGGGTCTGCTCAGGGCAACTAGTAGAGGTTCCCTCCTCTCAGATGACTTTAGCTTATGTCAAGTTGATATAAAACTGTCTAGCACAGATACAATATTTCAAGTGCCTCAATCTATGGCTTTCTTTGTTTTGTTACTATAAACATGCCATAAGACTACTTCCATTTTGAAACATGGATTTGGGGGGTAACCCAAGTCTCTGTTCATGGGTTATATTATGGTCACTCAAATTTGGCTCTAGAATAAACTGTTATTCACTTTGAGGTGAGAGCTATGTCTTTTGAGTTGATGTGCACAAAAAGTAAAAATGAACAAAATCTGTATAAAACTAGGCTTTCTATTGACGCTGTTATAACTGGAATTGTTTAAACTTTTCTTCTAGTTGTTTATTACAATTTATATTTGCAAATACAAACTTGTGGCATTCACTATATCCTTGAGCTTTCCCAGATTCCCATCATGGTTCTGTGGACTCCATAGATTTCTATTTATAAATAGCTACAAGATGTGATTAGAATTGTATTACCTTTATTTCCCAACTTTTTTTTCTGTGTTTTTAAATTAAATTTTTATTTTGTTAACTTTGTATCCCAGCTGTAGCCCGCTCCCTCATTCCCTCCCAACCCCACCATCCCTCCCTCATCTCCTCCTTGCCCCTTTCCAAGTCCACTGATAGGGGAGGTTCTCCTCCCCTTCCATCTGACCCTAGCTTATCAGATTTCTTCAGAACTGGCAGCAGTGTCCTCCTCTGTGGTCTAGAAAGGCTGCTGCTCCCTCCGGAGCGGGGGGGGGGGGTCAGAGAGCCAGCCATTCAGATCATGTCAGAAATAGTCCCTGTTCCCCTTACTACGGTACCCACTTGGATACTGAGCTACCATGGGCTACATTCAAGCAGAGGATCTAGGTTATATCCATACATGGTCCTTGGTTGGAGAAACAGTCTCATAAAAGACCCCAGTGCCCTGATATATTTGGTCCTTGCAGAGCTCCTGTTCTCTCCAGGTCATACTAACTCCCCCTTCTTTCATAGGATTCCCTACACTCTGCTGAAGGTTTGGTTATGATAACATGTCTTTGCTTCTTGTTTTCACGGCACAGTCAAAGCTGCCAAATACAGCACTGAATAAAAGGGATGTCAGGTAAACTGTCCTTGATCGTGGGGAGAAGGTATTATATATGCTACCTTTGGAGTGATGTCACCAGCATCTCTTCTCACAGATTGAAGGAAGTCCCTTCTACTACTGGTTTGTTACAGATGTCCATGAATTCTATCCGTGCTTCTCTTATTTTACTAAGGTGGTCGTGTGGCTTTCTCCTTGATAAGAATATCAAGGATAAGTTTCAAAACACCAACTCACAAGAACATCTACTACAAACCCCTCTTCCACTCTCAAAAATGGCCGTTCTTTTTTTCAACGATTAGCACAGTTGTCCTTTCCAAATCTTTCTGTTTTACATAACGACTAGAGTTCTGTGAACTGGGAAAATAGGGTTTTGCTTTTTAGAAGGGTCTACTGAGAGCCTAAGAGTCAGAGCTCTTGCTGGCACTTGGGACTAGAAATTTAGGACTTTAAAGAACATAAGAAATACAAACAAACAAAAACAAAAACAAAAACAAAAACAAACAAACAAACAAAGACCAGCAAGATTTAAACTCCTAGGAAAATCTCAGCTGGAGAGACTATTGATCCTTTTCTTGCCTCATTGTCTTTCATACTGAACACTATAGAATCAGATCTTCCACACAAATAAAAGCTCCTGCCTTCTGTATTTCAGCAACATAGTAAGCAAATTGATTTGAGGAATACACATGCGCGGAAGTAGAAGTGGCCCTGGGCATTACAGCTGTGCTCTGGAGTGCTGGAGAGGTGAGGCCAAAGCCTTCAGTAATTGTTTTCACTTTTAGTTTTTGTTTATCTATTCTTATTACTGGCACAAATAACTATTCCTATATAGCCCACGATGGCTTAGAAATCCTCTAAATTCTGGGGCACAGGCATGGAACACCATTCCCAACTCTGAGAATTGTTTTAATTAATATCTTCTGCAATTTAAGCCAAAAAAAAAAGAGGAGAAATTATAAGGTGAATTTAAGATACCAACTCAATTGTAAGGCCGGGTGATGTCTTGTGGTGTCTTGTGCCTATGATTCCAGCACGTGGGGAACTGAGGAAGAAGGATTGCCAAAAGCATAAGAAATTCAACTGCAATGACAAGAACAGCCATAAACAGCAGCCATCACCATGATGAGCACTTATCACAAAGTGCCTCTTTACACCAACATTTTCCCCATGCAGGGCGTTCCACTACTCCAAGTAAGTAAGACTCAAAGAGGGCAAATTTCTTAAGGCCCTGCAGCTGGCAAACAGCAGGGCTGAAATCTACATGCAGATAATACGACATCGAAACACTTGACCTTGGTGCTCAACTACCCATGTCCTAACATGGAAAACGGATATGTAAGAAAGCACACAGACATTTCTGAAGGGCCAAATCACCAGCTCACAGGTAGAACACTGTCTAGAGCTATTACTGCAGGCACTGGCCTCACAGCTACTGTTCACTGAGCGCTTATACACAGAAGAATGTGTCTTCAGGCACTTTCCATGTGTTTCTGTTTTCTGACACTGTTTTTGCTCTTGCCTGGTCTGAGATTACAGGGACTCCCGTGCTGCCTGAAACCACGCTGTTGCAGATGCCGCTCTAACACTCAGCTTCGCAGTCCTTATTTTCCAGAGTTTTCCTAAAGCTCATCTCTTCCACCGAAGACATGTACCCTCTGAGACACTGGGCTCCCTGCTGACCAACCCTGCAGCCTTTGCCAGTGGTAGGCGGGGAGCAAGATTTGTCATTGTGCCCCTGTATTCACGGGCATTCACTGTGCAGTTTTCAGCTTGGACCAAGCAAAGGGAACCGTATGCAACTAACTTGTGTCTCCTCCTACACTGGCTGTGGGGTACTCAGCATGAACAATACATACATATATGGAATTCAGAGCTTTATATATATATATATATATATATATGTGTGTGTGTGTGTGTATGCATATATACACATACATATATATATATATATATATATATATATAATAGATAGGTGACAGAAAGATAGATAGATAGACAGATAGATAGACAGAAAATAGACAGATCATTATCAGTAAAGGAAATAATCAAACATCAGAGCCGGATGAGAGAGAAGAGCAAAGAATACACACCAAGGCAGAACAACACAACCAGGAGCCAAAAGAGCAATGGGAATCGAGTCCAGGATTCAAAGGGGAGAAAAGATTCAGGTCTAGAGCTCAAGTCTTGACTAATTCAATCTTCTGTGGGTGGAGAGTGCCGTGAGAAACCCCACCACCAGAGCACAGGCTTGTGGGAATCTGAGCAAGGAGCGCTAACTGGCCAACAACCTCTGTTTCCCTTGGCAGCAATAAAGGAAAGAGAAGGTCAGATCTCCCCAAACGCTTCCCAAGACACAGGACTCCTTGGTGAGGACTTTAACACCATTTTGTCCCTGACAGAAATTTTATGATTGTGTCACAAGTGTGACACGATATAGTCCCTGGAGGTCCCTGATAATGACCTGCCAAAGCTGTAAACGGAACACTAACCCAGAAAGCCACCAGTGTAATGACTTCGCCCCACCACTGCGGTCTTCTCCAGGCAGCGCACTTCCTCTCAGCTTGCACAGGCAAGTCTTTCGGAGGTGCTTGCCACTAGTCTGAGCCTTTAGCACAGAGACAGCATGTTCAAGGGGCCTAGGAGGTGAGTTTTTGACCTGACTCTGTTGCCTGGGCAGCTGAGTCTCTCCCACAGTCCCTGGTCCAGGCACAGGCCTTTAGATCACAGCCAGGACTACAGCTGAGATTCAGGCCCAGACGCCATGCAATGATTAATGAGGAAAACAGCTTAGTCAGAACCACACTTAATTTTTAACTGGTGTTGCCATTTCCTGGGGGCATTTACTTTTGCAGGACATGTCATTTCTTGGGAGCCGCACATCTAATGCCATTAGATTGCATATCCACGATGCCATCACCTTTGTGTCAGATAATGGAAGACACAGAATTGCCTGGGTTCCCATCAGCACTCATGTCTCACTGCTGCTATAGTCATCTCTAGTAATTTCCTAAAACGGTGACATTGGCTTCTGTTTATCTCATTTAATAATGTTAAAAGCAACAGGAAAACAAATGAAAATGTTAGTGTCCTAATGTTCTGTTTTACTTACGTCCAGAAGTCTGTGAGTGAGAAGGAGTCCAGGGCTCTGATTAAACCACATTCTTTGACAAAATTGGACTCAGCTCAAAGTTTAGATTAGCATCAGTGCCTTACAGTGGAATATAATGCTTCCTTTGTGTTTTTGACACAGGGTCTCACTATGTCTGTAGCCCAGGCTGGCTGCCTCTGACTCAATCCTGCTTCAGCTTCCTAAGTACTGGGATCATAGTCATGCACTGCCTAAAAATAAGTTTTGATCCAAATTTGAATGTTTTTTTTAAAGGGGAAATGAGATTTCTAGAGATTTCCTGAGGCAGCTGAAAGCTTCCTTGCTTCAGTTTGTAGAAAACAAACACAACTGTGCTGGGATCACCTGAGGAAAAATGCTGGGCCAGACCGTCCTTCCCAGTAACTGAGATCCTGAGATCAGGGAGAATGCCCAGTTAACGTTTTCCATTGCTGACAGTTGTTTATCAGCCTTCAGTGCCACCATATGAGTCTCAGGTGAGAAGCCAAGTTCAGCCCTCTCTCACATTTCAGAACAAAACAGACGCTCCCATATTCACGTTGGTCAAAAGGGCTCTTGAATTATGGCTTCCCCTCTGTGCTGCGGTCTGATAACACCAGAAGAACAGCTTAGTCACAATATAGTCTTTCTTTTGCAGTGAATGCTCATGCATTCACTGTATCCATTTATTACAGTGAGGATAATTTGGTGTTAAACTGTCACTGATTCGTCAGTTTCCTTCTCCCTTATGTTGGAGGTTGAACCACCACCACAACAAGAATCTCCAGGAATCTCAATCAAGTACAGTACAGCTTTTTGATCCAAAGGCTTGATGTGAAGCCCTCAGACATGTGTACCATACTCTGGGGGAAACAAGACCAAGTGCTCAAAAATCAGAGTTTAAAAACAACCTTAGCTGACTGAAATAGAACCTGGGAGTAGCAGTATTAACAGGAGAACATCTGAATGTTAACCTTTAGAGATACCTAGTAACTTGAAAAAGGAGGTATGCCCTCATCTAGAAACCCTGAATAGGTCTTGATTGTCTTCAGACACTGGCAGTTCTAGGCGTGGAATCCAAGCTACCAGGGACATAACTGAGTTTGCTAGGGCACACGGAGAACAAAGAACTAGGCTTTGCTTACTTGTTTGGACTTGCAGCCTTGTCAAACACACTTGGGTTATTGCATTGCTGTCCCTGAGACTCATTTACCCAGTTATAAAAGGAAATAACAATTGAAGTTACCCAGTGAGTTATTGTGAAGACAAGTTAAAAAGGATTCGTGTTCTGAATATATAGCAGACAATGAATATTAGCTACTAATTTTTTATGAGGGCAGGAAATTTTTCAATATCTTATATGTCACACACAGTGTGATTCAGTGATCACACCTCATGTGAAATTGAGAACAACAGGTTTTTATTCCAAAGCAGTTCTATAAAGCTTCACAATCCTGAAGTCAAAGGACCAACAAGCTCGCAAAAGGTTTTGGCCCTATTAAAATGATTCAGAGGAAGCTAATAGATCTGTCTTCAGCAAACTAGACAAGAGATAAGCTGTAGTTGATAACAGTTCACCTAAGGTAATACTCAATTCTAAGACAGTGTTGTTAAACACTTCAATTTTGCCCAAATACATTTGCTTTAGCCAGCCTTGCTTTTCACCTATTCTGCCTTCAGTCACTTTCTACACCTACATTTTCTCCACCCTTACTTCCCTCTAGAGGAAGTTTTGGTTTCTTAAAAAAAAATTCAGATATGTTATATAAATGTTTTTGTTTTTGTAATTAAATTTTTATTTTTTATATATTAATTACAGTTTATTCATTTTGTATCCCAGCTGTAGCCCCTGCCCTCATTCCCTCCCCATCCCACTCTTCCTCCCTTATCTCCTCCCATGCTCCTCTCCAAGTCCACTGATAGGGAAGGTCCTCCTCCCCTTCCATCTGACCCTAGCTTATCAGGTTTCATGAGGACTGGCTGCAATGTCCTCCTTTGTGGCCTAGAAAGGCTGCTCCTCCATCTGGGGTGGGGGAATGTGAAAGAGCCAGCCATTGAGTTCATGTTAGAAATAGTCCTTGTCCCCCTTACTAGGGTACCCACTTGGATACTGAGCTACCATGTACTACATCTGAGCAGGGGTTCTAGGTTATATTCATACATGGTCCTTGGTTAGAGAAACAGTCTCATAGAAGACCCCTGTGCCCTGATATATTTGGTCCTTGTGGAGCTCCTGTCCTTACATCCATCAGAATGGCTAAGATCAAAAACTCAAGTGACAACACATGCTGGAGAGGTTGTGGAGAAAAGGGAACCCTCCTCTATTGCTGGTGGGAATGTAAACTTGTACAACCACTTTGGAAATCAATCTGGCGCTTTCTCAGACAATTAGGAATACTGCTTCCTCAAGATCCAACTATCCCACTCCTAGGCATATATCCAAAAGATGCTCAAGTACACAACAAAGACATTTGCTCAACCATGTTTATAGCAGCTTTATTCATAATAGCCAGAACCTGGAAACAACCCAGATGTCCATCAACAGAGGAATGGCTACAGAAATTGTGGCACTTTTACATAATGGAATACTACTCAGCAATTAAAAACAAGGAAATCATGAAATTTGCAGGAAAATGGTGGGATCTAGAAAAGATCATCCTGAGTGAGGTATCCCAGGAGCAGAATGCTCTGTTTTACTCCCAAGTGTGGGATTTTAGTTTTGGCTTGTTTGTCCACAGCTGATAATTGTCTGACTCAGGGGCGTGGTCTTTGCCCTCTGGTAATGGCCTGCCTCTCACAGCCCAGGGAGAGGGGTGTGGTCTAGGATGCTGAGGGATAAAAATATGACAGAGAAAGAGAGAGAGAAGGTGTGGTTTGCAGTGTTGGTGTGTGGCATGTGGCCTGGCTGATGGCAGTTTGGAGGGACCAGAGACAGGCAGCATGGTGGCTTGGAGCAAAGAGATGAAGAGAAACCTCTCAATGCAGCAGCTTGGAGGAGACTGCTGTATAGCCTCTAAGAACCCATCAGCTCCAACTGCAGAGGTAAAGGGGTCTGCGACCCCTCTCCCCACCAACCTTCTCTCTCCTACCTAAGGTTGAAGGGGGTGGAAGGGAGAGGCTTTAAGGAACCCCAAATAAAACAGAGTTTAGAAATGAACACTGCATCTGCCTTTGGAACTGAGAATGTGTTTGTGTTTGGAATCAGAGTTAAGACGAAACTAAAAGCACCATGCTTATATCCTACTTCTCAGTTCTGTTTTCAGTTTTGTAATTTCATTAAAATGCAAGTTTTTACTTTGTGAATTGTTAGCATTTCTCAGAATGTGTTTTAATATCAAACTCATCTGGCTATAAAGCTTTGATTAATGATGCCACTGGCGATTGTTGCTTTTGGCTCTCCAAGGAAAACCCACATTGAGGGACCAATCATTGTTTTTCTCAATCACATCCCTGGAATGGATACCAGTTGCAACATCAGTGTTGCTTTCCTTGTGACACCATGACCTATATTACAGATCCTAAACGAACACAGGCCACATGTAACACAAACTGAGTCCTTCTCTGTACTCTGCTCCCACCAAGCTCTGGTGCTGGCTAGAGTCCAAGAAAAGTAGAGACTTTTTATTAAAAATATTACTATTATTGTATGTGTGTGTGTGCATTCACGCATGTGAGTGAGCATGTCACAACACGTGTGTGGAAAGCAGAGGACCGAGTCCTCTGTGGTCAGTTCTTTGCTTCCACCTTTCCATGGACTAGGACAGACAGAAGGCCAGCAGGCTCATGTCACAAGTACCCATACCCAAGCCATCTCACGGCGTTCTTTGTGAAAAACAGTAGAGAGAGACTGCAAGTATCCTCTAGATTAAAGTATGTACCTTTTCCTCTCACAGAAAGCATTATCAACAGAAGGATATTGATAAATATTCCATGACTAGATTCCATCAAACAGAGCAACTCTCTGCATCTAACAGGGAATGGCAGGTCTGCTTCTGATGTTATAGTAATCGCACATTCTTGCTTTTAAATATTATATTAGCAGATTTTACGTTGGGATCTAGGCATGCATAGTCAAATGCATACTAGAACTGTAAGATGCTGGGTTGACAGAAAGCATTCATATAGATCCTCTTTCCTTTGTCAGTTAAGCAAGGTCTCCTTTAGACTTTTGGCTAATTTGAATTCATTCATATTTGAAAGTGAAAGGAGTTTAAATTATCTGTTGCTAAAACAAGAGAAATTATGCTGTTTGATAACATTCTTATTCTTGACCACGACTCTCTGACTAATTTTATAAGCATAAAAGGCCCTTTGAGGACAAGGAGGAGACACACCTTTTCTACTCCATTTGGCCAAAAGTTTTCACCTTTGGGAGCAGTGCTTGAATGGGGGATAACAGAATGACAGATATTTTAAAGTATTCTGGTAGAAAACAACAACAACAACAAACTGAAATAAAGGTGAGAAGTAACAAAACTTTATATGGTTATTTATCCCAAGAACTTACAACCGCAGCTGGGCCTGATGCTGTCCAACTATAATCTCAACTACTCAAGAAGCAGAGTCAGGAGGACTGTGCCATAGAGTGAGTCCAAGAGCAGCCAAGTCAGCTTACCTAGGGCCTGTTTCAAATTAGGAAGTTTTTTGTTTGTTTTTTTAAGGCTGAAGTTGTAGGTCAATGGCAGAGCATTTCCTTAGGAAGCATGAGATGAGGACTGAGGATCAACCATGTGTGGTGTGTGTGTGTGTGTGTGTGTGTATGTGTGCGTGCACGTGTGAAAAGACAGTGTGTTCCAATAACCAAAGCAATTTAATTCAAATTACAATCTTTTTTTTTTTTTTTGCCTCTCAATCACAGACACCAAAACACACCTTTCCCTGATGAGAGCAAAGTAAAACAAACATTCACTTCTAGCTGGAAACTTGACAAACTATGTGCAAAACACATTAGAAAAATTTTAACCTTCTAATTCAATAAATTTACTTATATAAATATACACTGAAAAGGGGATAGGCACATTCATATTTAATTTTAAGGATAATCACTGCAGAATTATGTATGAGTCAAAATTAGATGCATGACATGTATCCTATAATATAAAATTCACGGGAATTAAAAAATCCTGCTTTCAAGTAATGTTTAGCAACATAAAATATGTTAATAATAAATGATAAAATGAGATGTGTAGCAAAAACGAGGATGAGATTTTCTTTCCAATTTGCTAAACAAACCTTTAGAAGTTTGCCTGGGATCAGACTGTTCATACGTCCTAGGGATGTGGGAATTGCGCTGAGTCAGGCCCCAGTTCAGCAATCAGAAGGGTCCTCGGGACAGCTCAGAGGACAAAGTTGGGCTCCCAAGAGCTCTGAAGCTGAAGCAGTTTGTCAGATAAGAGCCACTTGATAGTTCACGCAGCCTTCAGATGTATTTTCCCCTCCAGACGTCCACATCATCCTTTGACTTTGACTGTAAGCTTTTATTCTCTCCATTTTTACAGGTGAGAAAGTGAAGGCTGGGCGTGGCCCAGCTGGTGACTGACAGTCCCCGATTCTTCCAGGACCCTTTTCACACGGGCCTTCCTCTGGAGAAAGGATTTGTAAGCCTTTCAGTAGATTTAGAGCTACATTCCTATCTCCTGTGTATCCTGCTCCGGGAGAAAACGTGGTGTTTACTTTTAACCTACCCTATGTGCTCCCCACCTGACGTGAGTACGCTGCTGGTCGATCCTGTAATCTCTGTGCGATAAGAGCAGAGCTCCCTCCATCTGGCAGGCTGCTACCAGACACAAACACATTTGCAGCCACCCTTACAGGATAAGATAAGACGGGGGCGGGAAAGCCCTGCATACAGGTACTTTCTAATCCAGAAGAATGTCCAGGAGCCAAGGCTGCTATGAAGACATGCCAGCTATTATCAAAAGCTGATCTTGGCTTATTCTGTTGTATCCGGACACTGTTTGGGCCCAACTTCTCAAACATCCCAGTGTGAGTCACCTGGGGATCTTGTAAGAAAGCAGACTGAGTTCTGTTCAGAAGGTTTACTCAGCTTTTCTGACACATTCCGAGGTGTTCCCACGGCTTCCAGCCACTCGAGAGGAGACTAGTAGCAAAGCTCTAGATCAACAGCAGCTTAGGGAATGTGGGCCGTGCTTTACCTGATTTCCATTCTGGGGTTTCTTTCTCTATAGCAAAGGGAGAGGCCCCCTTCACTTTTTGATCTGTTTTGGTTTTTCTTTTGTTTTAAGACAGGGTTTCTCTGGGTAGCCTTGGCTGTCCTGGGGTCGCTTTGTAGACTAGGCTGGCCCTGAACTCACAGAGATCTACCTGCCTCTGCCTCCTCAAGGGCTGGGATTACAGGCGTCCACCACCACGCCCTCTAACCTTCCCTTCTTGGTTGCCCCATTAGCCATCATTCCTGGTTGCATGAAATTCCTCTCAGGCTTGCCTCTACTTTTTAATTCCCTGAGATGCTCCGAGTTACTCACCAGTAAAAGCCAACCAGAATATCTGAGGTTATCCACCACAGCCGCCCTACCCCCGCCACACACACACACATAGACCGCATCCCCTACACCCGAGCAACTTTAGCCTGCAACCAGGGATAAGAACCCCTTCCCTCAGGGCATGTGGAGAACAGAGACCCATCTTCCCGCCTCCAGTCTACCTTGCTGATGCTTTTACAGTCTGTGCTTCTCCTTTGCCTTTCATTTTCACCCAAAGATTAACTGTAAATTCCTCCAACTCAGCCTATTAACCTTGACCAATCACTGTCTTGGAAGACATGAATGAAAGTTATTTCAAGGAAACCTGGAGGGCGAAGGGCCACAGAAGCTTCCATTCTCTCATTTGAGGGATTCTTGCTGGAGTTTGCTTTTCACTACTTTATCTCATGAAGCCATACATTGTAACTGGTTTTTGTTTCTTTGTTTGCTTGCTTGTTCTTTTGCTTCAGAACTACAAATACTCTGAGATAAAACCCAACTAATTTGGAAATTAAACAATCATAGCACAGGTTCCTGCCAGCACTCAGAAGGGTCAAACAGATAAACTATTTAAAAATCATTTTCCCCCATAAAATTGGTTCACTCAAGCAAACTAAATATCTGGGGCCATGCTATTTTAAAAGCAAAATTGAAAAGCAGAAGATATTAAAAATACACAGTGATGATGTTTATCACAAGATTCTAGTCTTTCACCCATCCTAGAAATATCTACTGATTCACTCACTGCTAGGATTCTGTTTTTACGAGGAAAATATTTTCCTTTGCAAGTCATTCCATATATGGTAGCATGTTTTAAGTATATCTTATTTGTCTGAAATCTTTTTTTTAAACTCCCCTGAAATTTTTTTTAAATAACAAAGTCACAGTATAGGTGTCTACTACACGTGCTTTTTTTACTCAACAACAACAATTTTGAAAAGACATTTTAGCCTCACCTAAGCAGAAGAAAAGAGCTCTTACTCCTCAAGGAACTGGGGTAATGTCTTGTTCAGCCAATTCGTTGAGTTTTTTTTTTTCTGGTTTGCTTTGGATTTGTTTATTTTTATTTTGTGTATATGACAATTTAGCCTGCATGGATGTCTGTGTGCTACATGCCTGGTTCCTGCGGAGGCTTGGCAAGGGCATCGGATGCCCCGGAACTTGAGCTGCAGGCATTTGGGAGCCGCTGTGTGGGTGCTGGGAATCGAACCTGGATCTTCTGGAAGAGAAGCAGGTTTTCTTAACCACTAAGGCAACTCTCCTGCCTGTCATAGTGCTTTCTTACTATATAAACACTTTAGTTTTTAAACAGGCACTTGTCTAGAATATATTGTCGTTTATCCATCCACCTATCATTGAGCAAGCTTTATTGTGCATCTATCATATTCCAGGCCACTTTTCTTATGTATGAAATATGGAAGTCGTGGCCCTTATCTTCAAGACTCTAGAAGCCGATGGGAGAAACCAATGTTGACACACAAAAAAAGGCCACGCGGAGCAGAGATGAAGAACTCAGGCCCATAGAAATACAGTACGCTCAGCTCTACCAGTTTCTTAGCAGCACAAACCTAAGCCTCTAGTCCACATCTCTAAAATCTGGATAACAGTGAAGTGAATATCAGAGGGGTGTGCAGACTAAAGGAAATCTTGCGTGAAAAGCCATTTAGCCAAGTACCAGACACTGACTAAGCAAGCCACGTAAAGAAGCACATGTGTGATAGGGAGCGATCCCCATGGCTGGGGACAGTACTGTCTCGGGCCTTTATGAACACGGCTCATACCATGCTTAAGACAGCTAGCCAAGTAAGGCAGGGGATGGATCTTCGTCACTCTGAAGCCACAGAATATTCAATTTAGGAAAGAGAAAATCATCGTTAGCCTTAGAGGATGATCAATAATAACACTGGTTTGCTCCAGCTTTATTTGGGCCCTGATAATCATATGCTCTGGGCATAAGGGTCCCATCACAGTGTTAATGTCAAATCTAATAACAAATAGCCAAGCATGCAAATAAACAGAAGATGCTACACAAGAAAGCACTCCCCAAACAATGTGCCAGGCAGTCCCAGGATGGCAGCCCTAGAGTTTTTTCGAGCCTTGCAGTTGACCTCTGTCCCTCCTTGGCTCTACTGACTTGTCTCGCTCCAATCTGAGTTGATAAACAAAAAAAAAATAAACATAGGCCTTCCATTTACAGAATCCAGACACAGCCGATTAAATGTGGCTCTGAGAATAAGGGAATTAGATAACAAAGGAAATGTCAAGAAAATCCCGCAGGCTGGGCAGAAATGACAAAGGACCCAGGAGCCAAGAACAAACTACCTGAAGTAAAAGAGAAGTAGAAAGGAAAGGAGCACTGTGAAAGGCAATATCGGTTGTCAAGTTGACAACATCTGGGGAAACAACAACAACAAAGATCAAATAACTAGTACCCAAGCATTTTCTTCATTGGGTCATTTGAGGTGGGAAGAATTGCTCTAAATCTGGGCCACACCTTCTGGTGGCAGCCCATGTAAACATGGGAGAAGTATTGGGGACATAGAAGAAGGAAGCTTTTTTTTTTTGTCTGTTTGATTTGCTCTTTTGTTTGTTTGTTTTTGCCTTCTTGCCCTCACTCCTGCTGGCAAGTTCATTTAGCCTGTTTCCAAGGCACTCCTTCACCAATATTAGAACCTATTGGTTCTAATAGGACCTATTGGTCCTATTGGTTCTTTGGCATTCTAATGTGGATTAAATACCAGCAGCTCTCTAGGAACGTTCGGGGGCTCCAGCACCAAACTGGGACTGCTGAGGCATCCAGTTTTAGGAACTGAACAATTACCAAATTCCTGGTGTTGGTGTTAATTTTAGAAAACTGTTTGTTTCTCTTAGTATCTCTCTTAACCCAGCTGTCACACAAATAATCGAGACTCCATTGTATTATTTTAACAAGCTTCACAGCACAATCCTGAACAGTACTAACTCTATTCTTAATCCTCTAAATTATTCTGGCTCCCTCCTAGGGTATATCCCAGAGGTACTCGCACTTTGTAACTTCTTCTGCTGATCTCTCTCTCATGATCTCCCCTGGGCATCAGCCCTTCACTGAATCCCCTACTTCCTCTTCTTACTTCTCCTTCCCTGGCTGACAGGATGTTTAGCTTTATTCTCTCTCTCACTCAGTTACTGGCTATAAGCTGCTTTATGGGCATATCAGGAGACAATTGGGGAGCAGATTTTACACAACATTGAGACAGTAAATTCCCAGAACAAGGATTACAACCAGATATGGGGGGGAGGGGGAGTACAAAAATCAGCATTTGATTTACACAATAACCTTATGCCTACACCTGGTCTTTACGTTGTTGAACCACAGCCTGCAATAAAATCCCACCCTCACCATGTACATATACACATACACATGCATATATATACATTATATACATAAATATCATACACACATACACACACACACACACACACATATATATATATATATATATATATTCATTCTATCAGTTCTGTTCCTTTACAAAATGCTGACTAATACAAGAGCTTTCTCCATTTGTTTCATGAGGACAGGTCAAAGATTACAAGACAAAACATGCAAATTGCCCGAGAAGGTGAAGATGGCAAACAGTAAGTCAGAACAATGAGCTGATGGGAGCATTAACCAAATGGCTACGGAAGTTAGTGCCATGAGTGGAGCTCCGGCATCACAGACTTGACAGAACTCCACAGTGGCCATGGTCATCAGCACCTCTGGGGAGTATGCACAGACTGGGGTGTGGTAGCCCTGTGCTGCCTATGGCACACATCTTTGACTTGGTCACTTGTCACCTGTAACTCTCTCTCATCTGAGCTCTGAGCTTTTCCTGACTGTAGACACACCTAAAGACTATCCACTTCTTCCCCTGTGTCTGGCCTTTCAATTCCCACTCGTTGTGAACATTCTTAATTAAACTTCTTT
Organism: Pachyuromys duprasi; assembly: GCA_028658305.1. Classification (NCBI taxonomy): domain Eukaryota; kingdom Metazoa; phylum Chordata; class Mammalia; order Rodentia; family Muridae; genus Pachyuromys; species Pachyuromys duprasi. The sequence goes on from CM053764.1 coordinate 94,147,013, forward strand.
TTCCCCTCTAATGATTGTCATTTTCTCCAACAAGTGTGACTTTTTGCACGTTTGTGTGTCCGTAGTGTGTGTGCGTGCATGATGGGTGTGGTGCATGTGTGTATGATGCTCCTGGTGCTAGTAGAAATGGGTAAGAGATGTCTTCAATTGATCTTCACTTTATTTACCAAGAAAAGGGTTTCTTGATGAGCCCAGAGCTACCTGATTCTGGCTAGTCTAGCTAGCGGGCTTGCTTCAGGAGTCTCCTGTTTCCACCTCCCAAATGCTGAATTATAGGTGGGTCACCCTCCCACCACAAGCTTCTATGTGCTGCTGGTTTCTGAACTCCAGTTCTCATGTTTTTAACATGTCATCAATTGAGCCATATTCCCAGTGGCACAGTAACATTTAACACTAAAAATACTTCAAACATTTATTTCCATACTTATCGGCCTTTAGAAGGCCATATACCACCATAATATTTAAGCTTTGTTTGCTCTGCAGAAACCATTTTTGTCTGCTCTCAGGATAGTATCACCCATATTAAGAATGTGTATGCCTAAGTCCCCTGCCTTACATGCATCAGACCCCATCTTCTGTTTTTCAAGCATGAATTTTGATGGGCTGCACCCATCTCCACTGTTAAGACAAAATCCATAAAGCTCATGTTTTACTTATTCACACAATAACACTTTAGGGTTCTACAAAAATTCAGAAATATTGGAGAATTGCTTTAAAAACTACTGCTTGTGATTATGTGTTTTTCTGTGTATCTTACATATGGCCCCACTAAATCCTTTCATGGCTCTGCATGACAGTTTCTATGCTTTGCAGATCAGAACACTGGAGTTCATGTGACTCAGCAACTGACCCAATATTATCCTGGTGGTCAGTGTCAGAGTCCAGAATGAACACAACCTTATCTGATTCCATGGGCGCGGGCTGGTCACTTGCTCATTGTTGCTGTGACAGAATACTGTTTAGCCCGTGGCTCTTTTAGTTATTGCTGTAGTGAGGCAGAGCATCATGGAGGCAGGATGGTATGTGTAGCAATGCTGTTCACTTCATGGCTGCCAGGAAGGAGAGAGAGACCACATAAAGGAACAGGGCTGTAGGCATGACATGGCCTTGGGGTCATTTATGTCCAAAGCACAATAGACCTTATGCAGAGCTGTGTGCTGGCAGGGCAAAAGGAAGACAACGCTTTCCTTATCTCTGTTCACTGACATTTGCTTAGACTCTGAGCAGTGGTTCTCAACCTTCCTACTGCTGTGACCCTTGAATATGATTCCGCATGGTGTGGTGACCCGACCCCATCATAAAATTATCTTCATTGCTACATCGTAACTGTGATTTTGTTACTGCTATGAATCATAATGTAAATACCTTTGGAGACAGAGGTTTGCTGAAGGGGTCATGACCTACAGGTTGAGAAACACTTAGAGGCTTAAAACAGAGCCCACTTACAAGCAAGTAGTAGTAAAAGGAGATTCGTGTGCGACCGCATTTGCGTTTCTGTGTCTTTTACCTTCTCCACTAAGGCAGTAGGAGACAGGGAGACTGATAGATATGAGATATATTTGATAACCAGGGCAGCAAAGCACTAGTCAGTCAGAGCAGAGCAAGCAATGAGATGGAAGCGGAGTTCTGGTGGCCACTAGCTGGCCCATGTGTCCTCCTGCTGGATGTCCTGAAGCCATCATGGCTGGGTTGTAGAACATGAACAGGGCTCAAGGCAGCAGCTAGTCGCCAGCAAGTGTGGATATAAATTTGTTCCTACAACAATGCGGATGTTTGTAGTGTAGACTCCAGGATGTAGAGTTTACACTTCACTCTAGAGAAGGAAGACACATAAGATGGAGAAAAATCCTCAATCCCGCCCCATATCCACGCCCACACCTACACACCGGTCCAGAGGACCTGAAGGAAACAGAAGATGCCTGTGAGACAGTGGGGACAGAAGTCAGAATATTCATCTCCGTTTCATCCGTTTTCCCAACCTTGCTAGAGAAGAGATACTTAGAAATTTCTAAATATCTAAAACCAGAAGTTGGAAAGAGTTTCTTTCTTGCTTTCCCTGCCTCAGCTTCGGGCACTTCCAAGATGGCACAAGTGTAACGGTTAGGGGAACGGTGAACAGAGATGTTTAACCAGCTTTGATGAAGTGCCACTGGCTTCATGAGGCACGGCAGCAGCCCCAGGAAAGTCCATGGAGTAGAGAGACAGCAAAGATGACGAAGGCAGCCACTCCCAAGACAAGACACCTACTTAGAATTCTGGGATGGGAATGGAGTTTGTGGGAGCTTGTAGGAATGAGCAAGCACAGTGAGGGGGTGAAGGTTGTTCATTTAGAGCTCAGGATACCCAGAGATTCATCTAGCAACCAGTTGGGTTTTATCACAGACCCTAAGGCAAGAAAAAGAGCAAGAATCCTCTACTGTGGGCAAGGGAGAGCCCAGTGCATGCTGTGATTAGAGGCAGTTAACCTAAGAAGCTGGACATGAGCTTACAAGAAGGGTTTCTGTGACGGTCAGTGTCAAACACTTGATAGGATCTAGAACCCAGTAGGAGATGGACCTGTAAATGTGTGTGTGTGTGTGTGTGTGGCGATCTTCTTGATTATGAGGACCACTTTCCGGGCAGGGAATCCTGGAGTGTATAAAATGGAGAAAGTGAGTTGAGTATTGAACACATGAGGTTTCACTGCTCTGTTTCTTGGCCACGAGGGCAGTGCAGCCAGGACCCCAAGCTCCTGTGACTTCCCTTCTCAGACTGTATTGGATGTGATAACAACTAAATGCTATCTCCCCTTCAGTTGTTTTGGTCTTTTATCATGACAACAGGAAAAGAAGCCATGAAGGCATCCCCCATGTGGTTGGTCAGGGAGCAGAGCTTGCCTTCTCTGACTGATGCCAAATCAGAAATGAGAACAAAACTGGGCTAGCTGTCAGTTTTTGGTCAAGTCCAGCCCACTGGGGCTGGTTTTTCCCAAGTTATGGTTTCACTTCCAAAGTTGCTCTGGATGCACAAATGTGGTGGATAGCATGCCTCCCTCTGGGACTGGTTACTGGGCATTACTGGGGCTTTCCTGGGCAACCTGCCACTGGCTGTAAGCCTGTGCTTTGCTTTTCAGATGTGGCAACCCAGAAGACCTTGTAGGATCAAGTAACACGGCCACAAATTTGGATGACAATACTCCCAGCCTCTTTCCCCAGCAAAGACTGTGTGAATCTGGTGACCTGTTCAGATCAGGGAGCCATCCCTTCAGCCAACACTGACTCAGAGCAAAAGGATGAGCTTCCAGGATGGGAAGCAAGAGGAGCTGGAGAAGCTATCGGGAGACTTTGTGTGTGCAGTCACCTCTGCATGCCATCCCCTTTGGGATCCTGTGCCTGATGCTGTCATTTAACTCAAAGGAAAGATTTTATTTCAAATTGAGACACATAGTTTCCCCCCTTTTTTTTGTTTAATACTGTTTATTGTTGCTACATGGTTTGTTCGGTATAAAAGAGGTGGTTTCATCCAATGTGATGGCCCTTACAGAGCTCCTGAAACCACAAAACACAATTTGTCATCCGACTTTAACATGCCTAATTGACTAATACGTATGAAATTGCCAATATCTGGTAGTTTTTGTCTTACAAAATGGTACAATGAATTCAAAAACAAACCAAAAACAAAACTATTTTTACTTCTGAGAACCACATGAAAAAATTGAATAATTAAAATTGTTTTTAAAATCACATGAAAGGCCATTTTTACATTCTTATTTTCATTTAGGAAATCTAGTGGGCTTTGGCACACCCATATCTGAACACTTACACAAAAATATATACATGAGCATATACACTTTCATAGGCACACATACTATACACATACATAAGTACACACACACACACACACAGAGTATTTTTTAAATACAAAATCAAACCCTGAAGGGCATGTAATGCTAAACTGCAACAGTGCAATTGTTTTAAACCACATTTTCTTCCCTTTCTCTTATTGACCCTTGAAGAGAGACATTTTTAGATCTAACAGAGACACATCTGAATTCTCCTTCTGTATATAATGACAATGATAAACTCAAATGTAATTTCTTTTACAGAGAGCAGGCAGAGGGAGGTGAGAAGCCATAGTATTAGCCTATAAAGAAGCAAACTCGGCGTGATCAGGTGAACACAAGGAGTTGGCTGTCTCTGGCTGTCAACTGAGAGAAGGCCGTCATAGCTTCCTGAGAATGAGAGCACTGGCTTTTGTAGCCTTGTTCAAATCTTTTCAGCCACTATCAATTTGAAGCCTTATATAATGACAGTTCTTGCAAGAGACACTTACATTTTCTGTTCCAAGGCCTTGTTCCCAAATACTGCTTCGTGGTAAACCTGAAATAGAGGCCACAGCAGTTGGTAACTCAAGGAATAGTGGGGCTCCCTGAAGAATTTGCCTCTAATTAATGAAGTAGATACACATCCCTCTACTGTAGGCCATCCAAGTCACTTTTCTTTTTCACCAGTGAAATTGAAGCCAGTCATGTATAGAAAAGTTCAAGGTTGGAGGGTTCTGTAAGTGAAGTTGTTAAAGTCTAGACAGAGCTGTCTGCCAGGTTATATCGTGCCTTTGAGGGTAAAGATATAAAATTCTATTGGAATAACCATAAAGTTTTGATTCCTTTCAACTCGAATTACCTCATGCACTCCTCTGGTAGTTAGCCAAAGACAGACTAAATATCTGTCTTGAGCTGTCAGATTTTCTGCTTTTTCTTATGCTGTAAATCTAATGACAGAAGAAACAATATGCTTCACTGAGAGTGACCATTTCAATGATAGACATAAACATATATCTGTTGAGAAGTAGGAAGACTTTCATCTGCACAGCAAAGATCCACAGACAGTCCCAGAGTCCAGGCAGAGGTCAGCACTCTTGCCACACAATATTGATTTGAATCCTAGACCCAGAACTTTAAGCTCTTTGTTTGGCCTTTTTCCCAGCTCTCAGGCCCTTGAGAGCTAGTGTTTGGTTCCCTGGGGTAAGCTGAGGGTGAGGTGTTTCTGGCTTTCCCTGGGATAGCTTTGGTTTTAAATTTCTTCTGGCTTATGGGAACACTGTAGTGACACTATTGGAGAACTCTTAGGAAGCCGTCTTGCCAAGAAAGCCAGAGCACGGTCTGTTTTACAGCCGCAGCAAGCACTGCAAGTGGGAGAGATGCCAGATGGCTAGGGCCTGGGCACTTCTTCTGGAGGAGCACACAAGAGACCTCCACATTCCTTATCTGATTCTCTTTTGCACTTGGAAAGCTCATGACCTTGGCTGAGGTCCCTGTGTGCATCTACAGGATGTCTGTGCATCGAACAGCTCTTTTCCATTTATCTGCCAGAATTCAATTTCTGTCTCTATTTGTTTTTTCTTAGTTTGAATAAAAACTTCAACTCATAAATCAGAAAAAAACATATATATATATATATATATATATATACCATCCCCCTAAAAACATGACGCCCTTTTTTCATTCTGCTTCTAGCATTCATGCTCTTTCCACTGCCCACCACTATGTTGGCCAGATAACCCGTTATGGGAGTGAAAACTAAACATGGATAAATAAATCATACTGAAAGCTGGGGCTTCCCAGGGGTAACATCAGAGATTATCAGTCAAGCAGAAATGTTAGCATCCATTTTTCACATCGTTGTCAGGCCCTTTGTTAGTACAATTTTTCTCCCTTTCTGCAGAAAAGGCAGAATGCCTTAAATTATGGGAGACATTCTATACAAATAGCAGTTAGTCTGTGTGAGAGCAGTCTACATTGGGCCCTGTGGTTCACGTAAACATCCCATACAGGAAGATTTGGATCTCAGTGCACTCCATCTCACAAGGTCTTTGGAGCATTATAAGATCAACCCCTTAGCTTTCCCATCTCCAGAGGAGTGGTTAGCTGAGCTCTTGGTGATAGCCTGGGTCAGAGGAGGCTCTGCACATTAGCAGAGGAGGAAACCTTCTGTCTGGGTTTCTGAGCCTAAAGGAAAGACTACCAGATCCCAGGTCAATCTGACACTAAGAATCAAGATTCCAGAGCTAGAAGCACATGCCATTTTCCAGTGTCCTCTGGTGTATTCTCCTTGCCTTTCATTCTTTTTCTTTCTTTCTTTCTTTCTTTCTTTCTTTCTTTCTTTCTTTCTTTCTTTCTTTCTTTCTTTCTTTCTCTTTCTTTTTCTTTCTTTCTAATTCATCTACATCTTTACTGATTTTTCTTTTGCCTACTTCATGTACTTTTAGTGATGAGATGTTGAAGACTTTCACTACAGTAGTGTATTGATCTGGTTCTTCTCATAGTTCTGTCAGTTTTGTTCCATTATTTTGCCGCTTCACTGTTTGGCACCCACATGTTAGTGCTACAGTTTGCAGGAGAATCAAGTCCATTATTATTATGTAGTGGCACTTTTTATCCATGGTGACGTTCTTTGTTCTGAAGTTTGTGCTCTCTAAAGTTAATGTCACTCCCCCTCCCCTCCTCTCTTTCTCTCTCAGTTCTTGCTAATGTTGGCATATTGTTATATATGTTTCACCTATTCCATATGTACATCTTTGTCTTATTTTTATGTGTATATGTGTGCATGGATGTTTGTGTGTGTGTGGACACACATGTGTCTTTCGGTGCTTACTCACATGAAAACACATATGGAAGCCTGTGGTTGATGTGGGAAATCCTTCTCCATCACTCTCCACCTTATTTTTTGAGACAGGGTCTCTCAGGAAAACCTAGAGTTTGCTGATAAAGCTATTCCCACTGCCAGTTTCCCGCAGGGATCTGTTGTCTCCACCTCTGAGGCTAGAACTACAGGCAAGCATTCATGTCCACCTGGCATTTACAGTTTTTGTTTTGTTTTGTTTTTTCGGCTTGTGCTGAAAGCATGTTACCTCTTGAGCCACCTCCCCACTGGATAGAAGCAACTGGATAGAGTCAGCATCTATGTCTACTCTATCCAACAACAGCAGAATATCTATTCCTCTTTGCTCCTAAACAGAATTGACCAAGACAGTATTTGTGGCTACAGAACACATTTTGAAATTTTTGAGCCAATAGAAAGCATCAAGAACACAATTGAAACAGACAAGAGTTTAAGCATCACATTTCTAAAATAATTCATAGAAGAAATCTGAAAACGACTTCCAAAACATATGGAACTAATGAAAATATAACTTACCAACTGTGTGCCATATGGGAAAACCCTCTTGGAAAAAACACAGTAACAGATACATGTTGGAGAGAATAAGAAAGATGCAAAGTCAATCACGTAGGCAGTGACCTCAGGAAACTTGAAGAGCAAATTAAATCCAAAGTAGCAGAAGAAAAAATAAAAATAAAAACAGAGCAGCAAACAGTGAAACGAAAGATTTTAAAAATCAATAGAGAAAAATCAATGGAACAAAAAATGTGATTAAAATTTAAAGTGGGCCAAAGACCTTAGCAGGTACATCTTTAAAGAGGAGAAATACCAGTGGTAACAGTCAAGAAGATGCTACACATCACAGACAGCCAGGGAATGCGAGTCAACAGTGAGGTACATCACATCCCTAAACGAACAGGGTCCAGAATGAGGGCAACACTAACTACTGGCAAGGGAATGGAACCACAGAAGCCCTTGCTTCCTACTGCACAGAAGGAGAAGTCTGCAGCCCCTTCAGAAGGCAGTGTGATGCTCTTGCATGTAATCCAATCAGCCCTTGGCATCGACTCAAAGATGTTGGAAACCTACCTCCACTCAAGAACTTACACACCAATATTATGTCAGCTTTATTTGTAATTGCAAAACCCAGAGCAAAACCCATGTCATTCAGTGAGTCAGTGTGTAAGGAAACTGTAGATCATCCAGAAATTTAAGAACTAAAAGTAATGAGATATCAAGCTGTGAGAAGACATGGAAGAGTATTAAATGTCTATTACTAAGGGAATCTGAAGTGACCATCTGCTGTATGATTCAACTACGTGGCATTCTGGAAAAGATAAAACTATGATGACGGGAAAGGGATTCATGGTTGCCAAGTCACAGAGGATGGAAAGATGAAGAGCAGAACACAGCAGATTTTATAACAGTGAAATGCTATGAGGAGCGTCATCATTCATTCATCTGAACCTGAAGAACGTCCAGCACTAGGAGTGAGCCAGCATGTCAGCTGTGGACTTCAGGTACATCAGTGTAGTGTGTCAGTTGCACATATGATGTGGCGGTAGATGAAGACATGTGGCAGGCTGTGTGTAGATGTGGATGAGGGATGCCTGAAATATCTCTGTACCGTCCTTTTACTTTTTCTGTGAACCTAATAATGCGCCCAAGAAACCAACCAAGTCTTATTTTATAAAGAAAAAACAAAACCTATATTTCTTAAACAAACAAACAAAAATGAACCATTTAATTTGGCTAGTGGTTATCATCCCTATTTTTATATTTTAGGTTTTTGGTGATACACACATAAATTTTAATGCTTTAGTTATTTTGAAGGGTTGAGCTCAGTCACGTATTGAAAATATTTAGGTGTTGTTTAGCATCCATTGTATTTATGTGGTGTGGTCAGCAACCACATAATCTTTCTTTGGAGATTAGTTCACTGTCACTGAAACCACGTTCATTAAGCACATAATCTCTCCCCCACCCCACCCCACCCCACCTGGAGACTACCCGAAAGTTTCACTCTTCTATGTGCTTCAGAGTAAAATTATACAATAGTTATGTCTTTGTGTCTGCCCTATTTCACTTAGTATAGTGTCATCAAGGGTTAAGCGTGTTGTAGCACATGTCAGAATTTCCTTCTGTGAAGCTGACTCCTCACTCTGTGTGTGTGCCTGTGTGTGTGTGATATTTTGTTCATTTGCTCATCCTGCACGGTTTCCTGCTTCTACTTCTTGACTGTAATGGCATGGTGTAGTGCTTTGCATTTGTTAATTGCTTGACCCCCAAGATTCTTCCTGTTTTACAAGCAGACTATCGTTTACTCCCAAGTAATGCTGTGTAACCTTGCTTCCAAATTTTTCCATGATTGACTAAACAAAGGGCCGACACATCTGGGCAGAGTAGAAGTGTGAGGCAGAGAGAAGGTGCAAGGATAGGAGTTGAAGAAGGAAGAGGACTGATGGGTTAGCACAGAGAGAATCACATGGCCAGGAGGAATCCATTCTGAGGCATGGCGTGGAGAGGAGCGGTCCAGATGGAAAGCATGTACAAGTATTTTGGGATTATGGATGGGAAGTAACCCAGATAGGAATGATTTAAGCACATGGCAAGGGGTGGGGGCTGGGAGGTAACAAGGTAGTTTATAGGGGAAAATACCTGGTAAGCTTCAGGTGAAATAAGGCTTATTTAAAATACAATAGGTGTCTGTGTCTTTTTTTTTGATATTGATATTGGCATTTAAGGTAGTGGGTTAAGAATAACCACCATAATAACTATAGATTCTAATAATAAGCCATTTTAGCTATTTTTATTTTCTACAATACTTGACCATTGTAAATGGTGTTACTACAAATGGACAAAAAGCAGAGAGCAGTAACCATGACATCATCTGAAGGCTGTGTTATCTTGAAACTTTACCCACCAAATAAACTCATGTTTTTTCAGGGAGCCTGACACAAAATTCCCAGAACACAGGGAGAAATAGCCAGATTCTCTACCAGAATTCAAAGGCAGAAAGAACGTCTAGTCCAAGCTCAATAGAATATTTTTTTCGTATGAAACTGTAAGATAATGGTCTTATTGATGGTATTTGTGTCAGTGTGTGGTCTTCCGAATTCCCATCAGAATGACCCATTAAGCTTTGTGTACAGCATTCTAGGTCTTTTTTAACCTCTAGCTCCAAGTTCATTTACATAATTCCCACACAGCAGTTCTGAGGGTCCAAGAACCATATTAACGAGTTCATCATGGTGATTAACCTAGCTCTTTCTACCAGTTTTCTGTATTAGATATTTTTCATGTTGCTGTGACAAAGGACCTGACAACATGACATAGATGGGGGGGGGGGGTTATTTTCTCCCAGTGTCAGGACACACAATTCAATACGTTGGGGAAAGTACGGAAGAGTGATAATTATCTACAGAGATAAGAGCTTGAAGCCCAGCTTGTTCACACTATGGTAGCGCTTACAGCTCCTTCAATTATTCTAGGTATGTATTCAGGAGTAGAACTTCAGGGTCATCTTGTAATTCTAAATCAAAAATTTTGAGACACCATAGAGGCTACACAATTTTAAATTCTCATCAGTAATACAAACAGTTCTAATTGCCTCACCCTTCTGTCAATACTTGTTATTTTCTGGATTCTAAGAAGAATTAGTAGCTATCTTAATGGGTAGCAGATGAATTTCATATAGGTTTTGCTTTGTGCTTTCTTTTCATTTACAATATCAATTTGTGGGAAAATGCCAATTCAAGTTCTTTGCTCATATCATAACTGAGTTATTATTTGAGGTGCTGGACTCCAGATATTTAAAGGTTGTGTGAACACTTACTTTTGGTGAAATTATATATACAAGCCCTCTACACAAACTAGGAAAAGGCAGTCCTGCTCTTGTTGATTTCTGTACTCTTATAGTAGGTATGGAATCATCATTCCATACCTACATATGGATCTTTCCAAAGACTATATATCCCAACAGTCCTGCTCTTTCCTGTCTATACCTTACTCCCATCAAAGGAAAACTCATAGGTCACCTTCATAGAAGCCTTTGGTCTCCTGGAACTGAGAAAGATTGAAAACTAATAGACTAGGTGACTCCCACAATGTCTCCCAGATAATAGTGTGTCTGTGAACTTGTGCTTTAACTGTGTAAAGGAGAGGGAATTTCAAGTGTAAAGAACTTTCCTCAGTCTATAGAACACATACCATGATGTCATCCTTCCCTCCCCCCATCAATGAAGACTCTCTGGTTTAATATGGAAGCTTAAATTTATTTTAAAACATTATAAAGACATTTAAAATTCTTGTAACAGATTATTAGAGTGAATCATCATGCTCAATTATTCCCTTTTCTGAACAGCATTGGGATAAGTCTATTGGCAAAATGTTTTAAGGTAAAGAGCTGTTAGAACTGCTCCTACATGGAGCATGCTGAGTGAAACACTTTCTGTGATTTATTCTCTTCTTCTTTTGTATGTATGTCTAGAAACCTCACCATAACATGACCTTATTCTCACATACACACCTATGAAGGGGTGATGTCTAGTTTTCCATTTCCAAACTCTACGTTGGTCTTGTGATTTGCTTTGATCAGTAAAGTGGGGATAGAAATGGCATTGGTGGAGCTATAGCTTCAGGCACACTGTTGCTCTCATCCTTGGAATCCTGTTGAGCCACACGGAAAACCAAGCCCAGGCTAGCTGGCGGACAATGAGAAACAAGTGTTTCCATTATCTCATTGCCTTAGCTGACAGTCAGCCAACAGCCATACCTACCCTAGATGCCATTCCAGCCAGCCCATCCACAGCCATCCCTTGTCTCATGACTACAGAGACAGGAGCCAGCCCAGTGCATATTCAAAGAACTACCCAATGGGATATGTAGTCACAAAGAATTATTTATTGCTTTTGGTTGCTGATATTTGAAGAGGTTTATTACACAGTTATAATTAAATTATTACTGATTTCTTGAAAGAAAATAAAAAAGTGGCAAATAAGAGATATTAGTCTGAGGACCAATAGGACCTTACGCAATAGGAATACTTCTTTCAATGTTTATTCTGAAACAAGTACTTGATGTCATTATCAAAAAGTCAACACTGTAGTCTAAGTTAAGAATACTTGCATAAACCACAAATAGGCTTAGAAAAAATGTCTCCTTTCATAGTACCCAGAGATGAACATAAACAAGTATTTGCATTCAAGAAAGAAAGAATTCCTTTAGTGCTTTGATCTCCTGGCCCATGTGCCACATTTATACATGGCATTTATAAGCTCTACCAGTGATATTTCAAGGGAACACGGGAAGCCATTTCAGTAGCAAATGCATGTTCCTGTTTACCTTTCAGTTAGGCTTATGCACAAAAGAAAAGGTAACTAGTAATAACCATATATCTAAAGCTATTTCCCAGACAGCAAGCAGAGGTCTTCAGTTGATGGAGTGATCAGCATCCCCCCAAAAGTGTTATTTTTGCAAAGATGAGTGCCGATGTTTCCCTCTACAGAGCAACCAGGCTTAGCCTCTTCTATGCAGTCTCATACGAGGCCATTGTGAGGGTTCACCACAGCCAACAATCACTCATTGTGTGATAGCCACCACAGTTTCAACTCTAATTTTCCTAAAGACTGAGTAGCTTTTTTTTTTCCTGAGAAACTTAAGAAACAAAGAAAGTGAGACTAAGTTATGCAAATATATGCGCCATAAATCAGACCCGTTTCTGCCAGATATCACAGCCTCTGGGCAGACTTAATGCTTTCTCACCCTGCAAAAGCTCCTCAGCATGATGGCAGCGTACCCTGGCCACCCTTCTGGCTTTGTGATAGCAATTTGTTTATTTATCTTTCAAAATAAACAGAGACAATTCATTTTAGCCTTCAAGTTCAGCGAGGGGCAAGGCGATTCAGTGGCGGCTTGTCAGTTAGCCAAGCCTGTCAAAAGCTCAGACCCTTCACTCTTAGCTGAAACCTTAGAGACCTCAGGAGAGCAAGAGTAGTCATGTCGACATGTATCATACACAGAGATAAGGAGACATGGAAACTCAGTTCCAGCAGAATAAATTACCAAAGACAAACGGTAATGACTTTAGGCATGAATACAGGAACTGAACAGGTAAAGGCACTGGGCATGCACATGCTCAATTTAGGAAGAAGGGGAAAGAAATTTGGTGGCAACTAAAGGGCGTGAGGGCACAGGAACAAATAGATATTTTGAGGTGGATGAGAGGACTGTGACTAGTCAGAGCAGGAAGAGGGGATCGATGACTGAAGCTACTAGAGAGAAAGGGACAGCACGGGCAGGAGAGACAGGATTAGGAACGCGACTGTGAGATAGCACGAAGAGGCACAACGTGAGTGTTAAATATGTAATGTTATCTCTTTGGCTATGGCGAAAACTAATTTAGCCTTTCAGCTTCCTTTCAATTGCTTATCTCTTTTCCTTGTGGTTTTAAGTAGGATCAAGTTGGGATTTATACTTGGACAATTGAATATCGAAAGTTATCTTTGACCCTCTTTTTTTCTTTTTCCCAGAAAGGCCTGGGTTTCCTAGAATTTCATCTATTGCTTGGGCATCCTGGCTCCTGTGACAATGTAGCTGGATCCCCCTGACCTTGGACGTCATCCCCCTTCGATATGTCTGCTGCTGCTGCCCATGGTCATGCCATCATTCTGGACCTCTCATCCTCTGTCTCAGGTTTGTTAACCATCACTACCATTGCCCAGTGTCAAGCCTGACCTGATAATACAAGGTGAAATTTTTCAAATATATAGAATTCCTAAATAACCAGTCTCCACTGATTGAGTAGTGTGATAAAGTCTCACCCACTCTATTCCATACCCCATGGGAAACAAGTTATCTACTTTTCTAGTATAACCAGATTGCATATGCTATCCATACAGTAGGTAGTTAGTAGCTGTCTTGGCTGTCAGACTGAGCATCACAGCATCACAGAATCACGGCACTTGTGGCCAAATAATCCCGTTTTATGTAATAACCCCAAGGGCAACTGCAGTGATGCTGCTAGTTCTGACTTACCGCGTGTGTGCGCGGTATTTTAGAAACATCTTTTGTCGCTAAAATCCTGAGATTGCCCTGTATTTTGTTATGATGAATATGCTATTTTCAAAACAAAATAAAATCAACCCGCCTTTTAGAGTAAGATTTACTTTTCTTACATGTGTTTTTGATCTTGCACGAGTGTGTGAGCACCACCTGAGTGTATGAACCTGTGGTGGCCACAAGAGGGTGTCAGACACTCTGGCACTGGAGTTATAGGCCACTGTGATGACCATGTGGGTGCTAAGAACCGAAACGCAGTCCTCTGCAAGAGTCGTAGGCCTTCTTAGCCACTGATGGTGTGCCTTATTTGTGAAGAATATGTGTGTACGTTATCACTGGAAATGAACAGTGTTCAAATGCATAAATATGCCCTGACACATAGTTCTTTCCTCTCACCCTGGTGATGAGTTCATAATGAATGACATGTCCTTACTCTTTTACCCAGCCTTTTTAATAAAATGGATGGCACATGCCAGTAGATCAAGAAAAAAAATTGAGCTCCTTATCTGTTTAATGTCTTTAAAGTATACATTGATATATCTTATGTATATAAAAATAACTTTTTTGCATGCTAACCAAACATTTAATTTATAAATTTTTTTTTATGTTTCCTTTTCCCAGGACCTATTTCACTGCTCTCTTCTTACAAGGTTGGAGATATTTTGCCTTAAGGGCAAAGTACAGTTAGCTATGTCCTCGCTGCCTGAAACCTGATGGGTCTAAACTTATAACCAGGCAATGGTTCATGGGATGATAAATCTTTCCATGTAGAAGAGAGAGCTGGACACTCAGCCTTCATAAGCATATCCTGGGATACAGCAAGATGCTCTGGTACATGGTCTAATTCATATCGTAACTAAATTTCTGAGCTTCCTCTTCAGTCACTAGAGATGAAAAAAATTGTATTCTTTAATTAATTAATTTTTTAATTCACTTTACATCCTGACTGTAGCCCCTCCCTCCTCTCTTTCTGGCCCCACTCTCCTCTTTTCCCTCTCTGCCTCCTCTGTTTCTCAATTCTTAAAATATCTCCAAGATTACTAAAATTTCCAAAATGTATATATCATGTACCACAGAGAAGAGACATGAGGAATGTAACCAAACAGAACTGCGCATGCAACTTCTGCCTTTCCTTTCTGAGAAGCCCATGTCTCTTGGCTAAAATTACCTTCAGAAAACACTCATTCCTTAAACCAGTTTAAGCGATTCCTGAAGTGTCACGGTCAAGCATGAATCAATTCCCTGGTTAATTTCCTCCAAGACAACACAAGATTATGTTACACTGTTTGCTCCAGTCTGAAGTTCCTCTTTTATAAAAATATAAAAAGAATGAAGGAGCCTTTGCAGAAGCTTCGCTTTCCCCGTAACATGAGACAACTGTGTGTGAAGTCCGCTATATTTGTCCTCACTTTGTCACGGTGTTCTGTGCATCCAGGCATACCAGAATGACGTCCTGCTTAAATTAGCCAGGCTTGTTCTTTTTCAGAGACTCTGGATTAGGAACAGGGCACTTGAACCAGGCAGTCTTTCGCTCCCTGAGCAGGTCCATAACCTCTGGACTAGCTGGCGACTCCGCATGAATCTCAGCTATGCGTCAGACTAAGCTGGGTGTCATGCTACTTCCATACTGTTTTGTCTCGTAAGCCTTAATTCTGAGGCACATTCTAAACCATACGTTTGTATTTCCTGTCTGTACAAACATGCTGCTTCATACATTCCCTATACTTCCATAAATTAATGGATTTCCAGCTTAGTTCATTTGTACCTCGTTTCAGAGGGCAAAGGGTTACATGTCTTAAGTAGGTCATGCATTTCCCTCCAATAAGTATTTCTAAAACAAGTATCGTTTCTTTCTTTTTTTCTAAGTTGTTTATTTATTAACTTTACATCCCAATCATAGCCCTCTCCCTTCTCTCCTCTCTGTCCACCCTATTCACCTTTCCCCCTTCCCCTTCTCCTTGTAAAGGAGGAGTTATCCCCATACCAATCCACCCCAGCCCATCAATTCACCTTAGGACTAAGCTCATCATCTCCCTCTGAGGCCAGACAAGGCAGCCCAGCTCAGGAGAAAGTGATCCAAAAGCAGGAAACAGTGCCCATGTCAGAGAAAGCCCCTGTTTCCAATTGCTAGGACACCCACATGAAGCTGCCTATCAGCTACATATGTATGGGGGCCTAGATACAGTCCATGCATGCTCTTTGGTTGGTAGGTCAGTCTTTATGAGCCTAGGTTAGTTAGCTCTGTTGATCTTAAGGATAAACTAGTATCTTAAAGATCCAAAACATCACTACAGCAATGTAATATTGCTTGAAAAGAGTTTAAACAATTATCCAGAGGATTCACATGAGTGTAATGGCAATTACAAAGAGTTCAAATAATTCTGGCAGATACTGGACCAGTGAGATGGTTCAGTGGGTAAAGGTCCCTGCTGCCACCCCTGAGGACATGGTAATCCTTAGTACCCAAACAGTGGAAAGAGAGGGTCAGCTCTCACAAGTTGCCCTTTGACCTCCATACATGTGCCACGGCACATGAACCCACACCTTCAATTGCACAATAAAGAACATGTAATATAACACGAATATATTGACATTATGTCAACCAAATTAAGATGCAAAGTTATACCTGCTATATAAATATGATATATTCATTGTGAGCATAATACTAACATAGAGTAAACATTATGTAGTTATTTGTTAAGTGAATGAATTAGAACATATTTTAAAAGAAGTATTACAAAGAAAAAATGACTGAATAAAAGGAGTATTACAAAGAAAAAACCAGCTGTGTGCTGGTATCATTATCTCAAGATGATAAAGCTAAGCCCAATCTTATCTACAGCTTTAAATTATTATTAACATTTCCTTACAAGAAAAGAAACTTTATTTTAGGACAGAGAAATATTCAGGAGTATATTTTGGAGAGTTAAGCCTTTATGGAAAATTTTGTTAGATACTTAGGCTTAGTTGTTAATGACTTTAAATTTTTCAATTACATCTATTTACTCTCTCCATGTGTGTATGTGTGTGTATATATACATGCCACAATGTATAGCAGTCAGAGAAAAACTTGTTATTCTGGAATAACTGGAATAAACTGGAATTATTTCTCTTATACCATATGGGTTCTGGACACAAACTCAGGTTGTGAACCTGGGTAGTAAGTACTTGTCCCTGCAGAGCCATCTCCATGGTCCTGTTTTATAACTTTAAAAAAATGTTTTAGGCTAGACATAGAGATACTTACCTATAATCCCAAAATTTGGAAACTGAGGCAAGAGGATCTCAAGTTTGAAGCAAGCCTAAGTTATACAGCAATGCTCCGTCTCAACAACAGAAAAAAAGAATGAATGAACAAATGAAAGAAAGAGAGAAAGAAAGAGAAGAAAGCAATACAGACAGTTCTTTAAGGTTAAAGTTTTCTACCAAGAGTAGTAAAAGATACTGTTTGAAAAATATCATGATACTTCTTAACTTACCTATAAAATTGTATGCTACCAAAGGCACAATTAACCTGCATTGGGCCCTTAATTTGCATCAGGTGCAAAGGTGAATGTTATGGCCTAAAATTTAAGTTTTTACTTTATTAGCTTATTTAGTCCATTGTAAAGCAACCATACAAGGCAACATTTAAAGCACAGCAGTATACATAAAAATATCAAAGATGTATTTACCATAAAGGAAACTAAGAAAGTTTGACTTTAGTCAAATAAACACTGCCTTGGTCTGTTTTCTGTTGCGAATGATGGAATGCTACAGGACAGGCGAATTATAAGGAAAAGAGGTTTATTTGTCAGTCATAATCTGGGAAATGTCAAGGGCCTGCATCTGCTGGTTGTCTTCATCCTGGCAGGCTGCTCAGGGAGGTCATCATGTGGTGACGATGCAGGAGAGACTTAGTCATGTGACTTTTATACCAGACCAATGGTGGGGACAACCCATTAATCAGTTATTTGCATTCATAATAATGAAGAAATTGATTCATCCCTTAATGAGAACAGAGCCTTAGGAACCCCCTAAATATTCCACCTAGTGTGTAAAGGTGCTCCCTGGATCCCTGCCTCTCCTTCACGACCACCACAATCTAAACTGCTCCACCCGCTAGCCATGATACGGTAGTACACCGATACGACAAACAAAAAGGACTCCTTCTGAGACATGAGTTGTGCATAGCAGCTAGTGTCATGGTAAGGAGAAAGCAAAGCACTCTTGTGCAACCCACAGGAGCTCGCCAAACTTGCTTTGTATATTTCTCTTCCATCCCCTTCATTAAAGCATCAACGCCAGGAAATCTATCACTTTGACATCATGTATGCTGAATCCCCTACGCTTAGAGCATATAGGGATGCAGGAAGTAACTCGTGGGCAATACTTCACTGAAAACCCTGTAAGTGTGTCCTACTTTAAAGTTACTCTGAATACGCAGTTATCCCCTGGCCATTTGCATCCTGATCTCAATAGGACCCGTTCAGTTGTATCAAGTGTGCTCTGGGGATACACAGAAGAGAGCCTTAATTGATCAGGGCGTTGTGGAGAAAGGAAATGGAGTTTATGGCAAGTCCTGGGAAAGCTGCCAGCAGCTGGACCTCCAAACTCTCAAGCGACGTCACTCCACTTTCCCCTTAGCATGGATCTCCCTTTCCCCTTGGCTTTAAGCACACCACAGGCAACCTTCTGCAACATCACAGCCATGCCTGTACCAGGTACTCACCTGTTCAATGGTATTTTCCTCAATGCCCCAACTCCCAAAGCCTGTGACACAACCCCAGTCTCCTAGGTCACCATTTTCCCCTCCCCCCAACTGTACCACAGACATGCTGCATGCTATAGAGACTTTCACAATACTACATCTGTGGTTGTCTGTCATGAGAATCTTTTTTTTTGCCCCAAACTGGCAACAGGAAGGAACAGACGGTAGAGGCTGAGAAGTGGAAGCATTGTGCAAGCAGGAGGAGAACTAAACGTAGTCGAGAAGAGCACTCCGGCCATTGCGGGGTAGGATCTGTAAGGTGTAGAACCCTGGTTCCAGGAGGCTAAGTTCTGGAGATGGAATTCCAAAAACAGAGCTCCTGGACCTCAAAAAGCAGGACACTGTTTCTCACTGTGACCCACAACAAGGCTTCAGGACTCCTAACTGGACAAGTCTAGACAGTCCAGGAGGTTGAACTGCTCGTGACTGCTTCAGCCAGGAGAAGAGCGCTCTGCCACTTCCTGGCTGCTAGAGCAGAGCCTAGTCGTATAGGCTGCCAAAAGGGGAAACTAAGAGAACTTCTGCTACCCCAGATGCTGTGCAGGTAAATCCCAGATGCTGGTACTAGGTGCTCACGCCCCCTTCACCAGGCACCATCTGTGAACACCAGAGTGGCAGGCCCTCTGCCAAGAGGTCCAGACATTCCACTCCACCATCGTCACAGCTTACTACAATAAATAAATGCTTCAAGGCAGACTGAAAAGAGAGGAGAGAGACAGTGGTGCTGTGGAGGAATTTGAATAGGCGTACAGAAGCTCGCAACTGCCATTGCTGTTAGAAGACAAGAAGAAGGGCTGAATAGAGGGCAATGAAAAGCTCTTCCTGGTACACTCCCAAACCCAGAAAAAGAAAAAAATCAGTGTATATGGGGCCCTGGAAAGAGCATTTCTAAGAGTGAGGAGAGCTACAACAAAGGAGATGAGATTTTTGCCTCTAGCTGTGTCAAGCAAATCGCATTTCTTCAAACACAGCTCCTTCAGGGCTAAAGATCCAGCCAAGCAACCAAGCCCTGCAAGCCATGAAGCTCGTTTCTATAGTAAATGAGAGAGAAGAGGTGAAGTGATAAGCATCACAGAAGAAAATCTGAGTGAGACAGCTGCCAAGGACCAAGAGGCAGAACCCTTGTTCCTACATCTGAAGACATTCCTGGAGAAACAACCAACTGAAGAGGAAGCCTTGCCGGTGGGAGAGAGAAAGGAGCAAAGGTGCTGAAGGGGAGCGCCCAGGCCTTGGGTTGGTCAGAGAAGTGGGTTTATTTTGACTTCTGTCTTCATGAAAATTGATAGAGCCAGCAGCTGGGTGGGGTTGGGGGAATCACAGTAGCCAACTCAGGAACGACAAGCCATGGCTGCCCTTGGCAGCTGGGAATGCTGAAAGAGCAGCGGAAGGAGGAAGCGGCCTCAAGATGCCACCGTCATAGGAGACTATGACTGTGAGCACAGCCAGAGTGGAACCATAATCAGAACAAAAGACAGGGACATTCAGTTGACTGTCTTTATCCTATTGGAGTGTTGGTGGGCTATGCAGCCTTGCTCAAACACTGAATGTCACGTTCCAGTGAATCATCTCTCTAGCCTGTCTGTTTAGGTGTCGAAAATAAACACAGTGCCTCCTCCCCCAGTGGTATGCTACTATAAATTCTATTTTCAAAAGTTTCAAAACGATTTAGGAAGCTCTGGCATAAAGTCTTTTGCCATCCATTTCTCCAGAAGCATTTGAAAGTTTAAGATAACAAGTAAAGTTAATTAAAATATGTACTTTCGTTTCAGGACATTCATTCTTTAGCCCATGCACATCCGAGCCCACGAAGAACCTTTTGTATGTTCCATCTGTTTGTGCTCAGTAATTGAACTGGGATTTTGTTTTAAATTTGCATAGACTTTTATTGGGAGGAGTTGACATTTTTGCATTCGGACTGTTCACTTGTCAAACTGTAGGCCTTGGTCTTATAGCTTATACTGGGGCATGAATTTTAACTTGAGGTTTTTGTTTGGGACAGATCATATTATGCCAAAGCAAGGACAATGGTCTTATATGTTCTAGAAGACATTTGTAGGTGCGAGAGTCACAGGAAAGGCATGAACTGAAATGGTGAGCTGAGAACGAAGCCCCAGTTCCTTGCCCAAAGGGGATGAAAGGAAGAAACGAAGGTCTGGGAACTCACTATGTCTAAGCTCTGCTTTTAGTAACCATTACTCGGGAAACGAGTGGTCCTCGGGTTCCAGAATGCAAACATCTAGACCCTTCCCACTTTCTACTACGTATTTACTTATTTATATTTTCACTTGTCCATTTTATCAGCAATATGCTTTTCTTTCTTTCTGTTTGTGTGCGATAGGGGGAGGGGAGTACATGTGTTTGCAGAGATGTGGAAGTCAGAGGACAACTGGTAGGAGTCACCCCTCTACTTTACATCTTGTTTGAGAGAGGCAGGGCCCCCATGTAGCTGCATAAAACAGGCAGCCTGTTAAGGGAGCCTCCAGACATCACGGTTGCTTATGTGACTGCATCTAGCTTTTACATGGGTTCTGGGGGTCTAAACTCAGCCATACCTCCTGAGCAGTCTCCCCAAACCCAACACTGTCTCTGTCATAAGCCTCTGTTTGAGTCCTAAGAGTCCTCTAAATTTTGATGAGTATCCTTAAGTGATCACAAAATATGACTGTTTTGGCTTTTGTTGTTGTTTATTGGTTTGGTTGGTTGATTGCTTGGTTGGTTTTTGTTTGTTTGTTTTCAGTTTTTGTTTTTGTTTGTTTTGGTTTGGTTTCTCAAGACCCTACCAAGAGTTTCTCCGTGTAGCCTTGGCTTACCCGGACTTGCTTTATAGACCAAGCTGGCCTCAAGAGATCCGTCTGCTTTTGCCTCCCCAGAGCACTGTTAAACACTGGAGTCCAGCACCTTGAATGAAGGAACTGGAGAGCAAATGATGAGACACCATCAGAACCTTGGGAGAAAAGAAAGATGAGACCCAAGACTGAGGCATACACCACACCTTTATTGTCCTTTCAAGCCTGTTTGCTAATATTGCCTCGTGTTTTCTCAGGCCCAGTTGGTATTCCAGGCACTTAGCAAAGCTCTTTCTATGGATTATTTTGACTAACCACTATTCTACCCCTGCCATACAGAAAAATCTTTGACTTCTCATTTTACTGATAACTATTTGGGACTCCCCCTCCCCATTCATGCTCAGTGTTTTCATTATTCATTTGATACCTCCAGCAAATAAAATAGTTATCCTACAATAGGTGAAAAAAAAAATCTTAAGAATGATTTGGTTGCTAGTCAGTTCAAATCTTATATGCAGACATTATGAAGTCTCCTCAAGTTATCAAAATTCATTAACTCAGTTAAGCATGTATGCATTGCAAATATACCTTAGGCTAGGAACAAATTGGATGCATCTCTTATATATTTGTGAAACAGAACATTCTGCTTTCAAATTTGTTGTAACAAAAATATTCTGACAATGACCCATAATTGAAAAGAAGACTTGAATATACATAACTAGGGAGAGAGAAGAGGTGTGGCTCCTTAGTACTCCTCATCACTCCAAGTTTTCTGGACTCCTCCTCTGGGTAGGCAAGTACTGATTGAACTTTCTCAGGAACTTCCAAATGCACAGAGTTCTGGGTTTTCTTTATAGTCACTTGATTATGATGGTTTCCAAGATAACAGAGTCAGGGTGTGGCACCGGAAATAGCAAGCATAGCTTAAATTATAATCCCTACAGTTTGCCATCTAAATAGGCACGTGATGTTATCCCAGTCACATGTTTCTATGGAATGGATGTAAATAGTTTTAGAAGGATGGCATTGTTCAAGAGCAGAATCTCTTTGTCCTGGGGGAATATAAATTGCTTAGACCTCTTCCACCTTTTCTACAAGTAGATTAGAAAATGGTACAGCTATAAGCATGTTTAAAGCCCACTCAGAAAAATTCAAGTTCTTTAGCACATGCATGGCAAAATAAGACCCCGAATTGTACAATTAGGCTGCTGTGGGACCAGTTGCTGACTGACTTTGTTTCTGTCTTACCTTTTAGTTTAGTTTTTTTTTTTTTTTAATGATAGGTGAGAAAGGAGAATCCAGATTTTAAAAGGTTTCTTTTATTAACCAATTAACTAATTAATTGAAGGATTAAATTAATCTTTAATTAATTAGATAATTAGAGATTTGTTTTCTTTTAAATTACATGTATACATCTCCAACTATGTATGGGTACGTGCACATGAGAACAGTTGCCCATGAGAGACCAGAGGTAGCAGATGCCCCTTCAGCTGGAGATATAGAAGTTATTAGCCATCCTGGATGGGTCCTGTGATCCTGCCAAGTTTGGGTCTTCTGCTTGTAGTCATTGAGCCATCTCTCCAGCTCCAAAGAGCACAGATTTTCCTACTCCTATAGCATAATTCTCTGGGATGCTAGATGAAAAGAATACTGAAAGACCAAGATGGAAACTAGGGTATGGAGGCTCTAAGCTGGGGCCTGAGAAGACGTCGAAATAGTTTCCCACTTGTGATTAAAAGATAGATAACTGGCAAAAAATGAATGAATAAGATAAAATTAGGATTGGTGTTTAGCTCATTTACAATGTACATTCTCAATATGGGTGAGATCCTGGGTTCAGTCTCCAGTGAAGCCCCCAAATATACAACAAAACCCAAAAGGGCAGTGTTCATTTATTTGTGTTTTGTGCATTTTCTTGAAGAAGTGGAAGATAACAAGACTGTGTATCTATGAAAACTTCTCTACTTTTTTATGTGCAGACGTTTCTTTGATGTTTGTCCACAATAGCTTTGATCACTAATAATGCCACTTGGTAGACTCAGTTTTGCTAAACAGCAACCTGGAGAGAAGACAATGATGTCAAGGACTCAACTCCCCCTTAAAATGGGAGCTGGGTAGTAAAAGCCCTGGCTCTATCAATTGGTTCGGTTGTGTACTAGGAAGAAAATGAAGTCCTTTCTGGCTCCTACTTTCACCGTGGTCATAAACATAAAAGAAACGTAAATTTAGGATTTAGAATTAAGCAGTTATTTCTCATCTGTTCCTTTTGAAAATGGTCGCTTGGCATCTGCCCACCCCTCCCAACAAAACATTCCTGGAAAGGGCAAGACATGTAGACATGAGGACTTAATGATGCCAGTTCATAGCCTGTGGGGCAGGGAGAGATAGCCATCCGGGTCACAATGAGGAGCAAACAGAAGAAACCATAGTGGAGACTGAGGGTAGAAGGCACGTCTGATCCATATTGAGCTTTGTTTGGCCCACTGAGCTTCAAAATTTGAAGTAGGCATACCTCTATCATCAAGAAGTTGTGGGTGAGACTTTTGAGGCCTGACCTATCTTTCTGGCATCACAGGGAGAGAAGTGAAATTAATTTACTGTCCTATAACTGCTGTAGCTTTTGAGGTACCCACTAGCGGTTAATCGGGAGAGGGCACCTCTAGTGTCTACGATAAGGAAACGGCTAGCCTTTGCTCTCATTGAGGCCTATGCAATACTAGACACACACATGCATAGCTTAACACCCTGTGGTGGTGAATGTTGATTATCAGCTTCCCTGAGCTAAGAAATGCCTAGCTGACTAGTAAAATAGCTCAGAGTGTATCTGTGAGGGTATTTGTAGAGACAGGGACTTGGACCTAATGAGTGAATGAATCCTTGTGTATATGGATTCATATACACAAAGGAATGAATGGATTCATACAATGATGGCAATAGCCGGTAGGAGTTGAGTCCTGGTTGGAAGAAGTGGTTTCCTGGGAGGATGTCTTGGGAAGACAGATTTTTCTGTAATGCCTTCTGGAAACCTGTCTTTCTGTGCTTCCTGGCTGCCGTGAGTTAAACAGCTCTGTTCTGCACACTCCTGCTGCCAAGATGTTCTCCCATGAAATGAGCCCTATACCAATGGCACTGGCTACAGTAGACAAAAAGTCCCTGAAACTATGAGCCAAAATAAATATTCCCTCTCCATGAGTTATTTCTGTCTGATGCTTGGTGACAGCTAAGCGAAAATGATGACTACACCCTACCCCTTTCTCAGCAACCTTATGAAGCAGCTGCTAATGCTGCCACTTCCCACTGCATACATAAGAACAATGAACTTCTGGGATGTTATTTTCACACCAACGGAGGCATGGTCTTCTGCAGCTACTCTCCTGACTCTCTACTGCTTTAAATATTATTAAGCACAATAAATATTGAATGCAATTAAAACAGCACTGCCATAAGCCAGCTTATTTTGGCTGAAAGGCTTCTCAGCCTGCACATAGCACTTATTTTAAGTAATATTAAATAAAAAGACAGTTTGTATAGTAATCGGAAAGGTCATGCAATTTTCTAGTAATTTCTCATAATAGAATCTAATATGGTCAGCCTACTAATGGAGGTGTTAAAACATCCAGAACAGTTCAAGATGGCCGTGTGGTATACTTTTTCCTTGGGTGGCTAAGGTGATCTAACAGTCACAGATGGAGCTCCACTTCAGGGAGTTGGACAAGCCTATTCTGACATCTCCTTCAAACTGTTTTGGCAGGTACTTCTGACAGTGTATCAATTCAAATATTTAAACGGAAAGACACAGATAAGCACCAAAAAGCTACCATAAACAGAAAAGCTGTGATGATTCTGAAAATGTCTGTGCTTAGGACTCTTGGTTTCTCAGCAACAGCAAAGGACCCAACAGAGGTAGGAATCAGGAAGCTGTTGCCAGGAGAGGGCCTTAAAATTTCTGTATACAAAGGAGGGCCAGCAGTTGGGAGGGACAATGGACATGGAGAAGTATTTGTGGAAGGACCCGTGTAATAGGAGGCATGAACGGGGGAGAGAGTTCGTGGGAAGCTAGAAACCTGTAATAGGAGTGGGAGTTCATTCCTTGAGCAGCAGGAAGCCAATGAAGTGTTTTTCTAAATGTTAATTGTATCTATTTCTTGGGCTTAGTTTAAGGATTCGTGAAATGATGTTTGCAATGTGCATTTGAAGCCTAAAAAAAAGAAAGAAAAGAAAAAGAAAGAAGGAGGGGGAAAAAAAACCACTGCTAAGGAAATAGCAAGGAGTTTGTTTGTATCACCTCCCCCAGATGACAAACGCAAACACCACCCATAACGGTCCAGCTAAATTAAGTATCTCCTTTAAGCTCTGGAAAACCTCCACAGACATTTTCTCCCAAGAAGTCTAAATCATCCCCCCCAACCCCGAAAAGCTACATGTCTTAAATAGCCGGCATTCACTTGCCTATACACAGCTTCAGTGAAATCATACTTTCAAACATGCTTCCTCCAAGAATTCTGCTAACACAACAAAAGCATGACTCGATTGCCAAATTTCTATAATGTCCCAGTCTATCCAGTAGTAACATTAGGAAAGATGCACCTAACATCTTTGCCAACTGCACAACAAACCCTACAACCAGCATCAGAGAGTCAGTAAGAAATACTAAGTAGGAAAAATCCCTTGTTGGAGAAAAAGAGAGAGAGAGACAGAGAGAGAGAGAGAAAGAAAAAAAGAAAGAAAAGAGAAAGCCCTGAGTGCTTGTAATCAAAGCTTTGCCAAAAAGAAAAGAAAAGCCACACAAGTGGATTTTTATCTCACCTCACCCTTTTCTTAGTCTAAAGTTAAAGATGGATAATTAAAAGTGTCTCTTTCTAAAAACGTTAGGAACATCTATCCATCTGATAAATTTGACCTAGCTTATCTTTTGATCTGAGCATTGTGGTACTCACCCTAAAAAATAATTAAAAATAAAAGAAATTAATAAGGTCTGCCTTTGATAATAAGACTGCCTTTGATTTGCTCACAATGACATAGGAGAGGTAAACGGAGGCAAAATCTTGCAATATAGACTGCACTAGCTAACCTGTCCAAGTATACAGGACATTATTTGAAACTGTGAAATGCATGTTGTCTTCAGGACCAGGTTCATGATTTAAAAAAAAAAACAATAAAATAAACAGGAAATCCCAGCTGCAGATTCTCATAAACAATCCCTTTCACCCAGGACAACAGTCAATCTCTAGTAAGAAAAACAGGAAGCGTCCTATTCAAACTCCTGGTTGAAGGATGCAGGCTGAATATTCATTAGGGTGGGGGCAGATGGGAGCAGGAGAGGAATAATGGCAGCCAGCCAGGGATAATTCACTGCATCCCACTTCTCAAACTACTGAGATGGGTTTCTTCCACAGCCTACAGGGAGAGGGATGGTGAAACTGTCCTGTTGTGATATGCAATACAGTCACAATAACTAGGTTAGGTAATAAACTATTCTTTATTTGCTAATAATTGTCAGCTCACAGGGTCTATGCATGTTTTAACACTGAAACATATAAAAATGAAAGAAACGTTTGCTTTCTGCACTGTTGCCTAGGGGAATAAAAAGAATTCGGAGGCTGTATAAAACCATAATTATGATGCAATGCAACCAGGAGAGCTAACAAAGAGCCTGCTTTCCTTTTGTGTTGTTTCTGAGTCCATCCAGGTTCCCACTGTTGATGAACGGCATCACCAGGCTTGGTTGAATGGTTGGTGGACAGGTAAGCTTAGGGGAAGACTGCCTGAGAGGGGGCCATATATATATATATATACGGTAATGCTATAAACACGGGACAATATGCTGTCTCTTGAAGGATTATGGTCTGTCATTTTCCCTTTATTTTTCTGAAAAGGGAAGGAAAACATGTTTATGAGCAATATAATTAATAGTCATGTACCTTGCTGAATTAAGACATTATCACTGAATGAAGCTTTCGTAACCACTGAGCCATCTCCCTGAAGCTTTCTAAAGGGGCAACTGGGAAAGGTGACCTAAAAAAAAAAAAAAAAAAAAAAAAAAAAGGATTTTACTGTAAGAATTGAAAAATACTTGCTGGTAATGTTGAAGTAGAGATTAAATGCATTTGGCTGAACTTCATAAAGGAAATCAATGTTCTCATTAGCTACATCTAAGGTCATCCAAGTTTGTGTTTCGGTCCCTGACAATGTATAAGCTCCAACACCCCAATTCTTTCAGAGTGAGTCACAGCTGTCTCACCTTCCTTCCACTCCACCTCCAGCCAGCATCCTTCCAACTCCCAGATGTGCTCACAACCCTTTGTGTTCAGGCCCTCCCTCCCACATCTTCCCGGGATAGGGCGTGGCAGCATGGGGCTGCCTCCCTCACAGTCCCTCCTCTAGCTTCTAATGGGAGCTTGTTCAGAGAGCGCTGGTTCCAGTAAGGTGGGCAAAGTCCCATGAGGTAATGCCACAACACCTAATGATGTCACCTTCTCCCCAAAGAACACTCAGGTGAACCTTCTCACGCCCCGTACCCCCACAAAAGACAAGTGGGACTAAGATCTTCCTTCTCCCTCCAAACACACAGGTAAAACCCGGGTATGAAGGAGACAAGGAAAAGCAGTCAGCTCGAAGGAGAGAAGTGATGTGGAGGTAAAAAAAAAAATACAGGGAGATGAGAAATATTGTATATAGTGTGGGCAGTGAGGAATAAAACCTGGGACCATGCACATGATCGGCAAACGCTCCATTGCCGCGCTACGCCCCCACCCAGGATTTGATGTGATTGATTTGTTTGATGAATTGCATGGATCAAGGATTAGTTATTTACACTTTTGTCGAGGTTCTCCAGCTCCTTTTCCTCATGCCATTTTATTTTAGCCCTTCCTATTCCCTTTCTAAACAAGGGTACCAGCTCCAGAGAGGAAAGAGGTTGATCACAGAGCTCTGTAACAGATTCTCTCCCCATGTAACGTGGAAGAGACCTTTCCACAGTCCTTCTGAGAGTCTGAATGAGAAAAAGCCTCCCCACCTTCATAGGCTCATATATTTGAATGCTTAGATATCAGAGAATGATGCTATTTGAGAAGGATTAGGAGCTGTGGCCTTGTTGGAGAAAGTGTCACCCCGGGGGTGGGCTTTAAGCTCTAAAAGCCCACGCCAGGCCCAGGTTCTTTCCTTCTCTCTTTCAGATCAGGACGTAGCACTCAGCCTAGAGCTCTAGCACCGTGCATACTACCAAGTTCCCTGCCGAGATGGGAGCAGACTAACCCTCTGAAACTATACATACATGTGACTGCAATTTAATGCTTTCTTTTTATAAGAGTTGCCTTGGCCACGGTGTCTCTTCACATCGACAGAGCAGTAACTTTGACAGTCCTCTTCCCAAAGTGAGAACTCCCACTCTCTGGCCCATCCACCACCCAAACCTTTCTCCACTGAGTGCCACACTGACTTGGAATTCTGAACCGCCTCTTCCTAGGTGAAGACACCATTACCCATGCAACTGTGTGTTGCCTCCTGCATACATGCTTCTGGTAGAATCCTGGCATGAAGTGTAGCTTGCCATCCCTCAGATGAGATCCAGAGGTACTAAGACACTTTACCTGAGCCTGACCCCTTCACCATAGCAAACCTGCATCTCCGGTGGCATCTGTTTGTCCCTTGTACCTTGCATCTTGTTTGAGTCTTGGGAGCTCAATCCTTTGGGATTGCAATCCAGATATTTACACAAGAATTTGTGAACATAGGGTGTTTCAAAGCATACCTTGGTATTTTATAACATGAAAATAGAAGGCGTGGGTTAGTGTCTGCACCATTCTCTGTCAGGGGGTTTACAAAGGGCAATTCCAATATTACAGTAGAAGTCAGCATCATTTGAGTGGCTCTTCATATGTGGCCTCTCTGTATCTGGATCCCGAAGGCTTCCAGACCATTGGCCATGAGCTTCCCAGTGAATAGATGCCATTATCATTCTTTGCCACAATTTCTAAAGAAGTATTTTCCAACAGATTATTTAATCTTTCTAGGACCTAATTGCCCTATCTATAAAATAGCTGTGAAGAAAAAGTGGATGTAAACATAGAGTAGATTTCCTCAAAAATCTACAAACTGAGCTCCTGGGTGAAGGTAAGTGTGTAATAGTCCTCAAACTACTGTAACAAAATAGCAGGAGTTGGCTGGTCTAAGCCACAGAAATGTATTCTTTCACAATTTTGGAGGCCTGAGGTCTGGGGTCAAGGTCTTGGCAGAGTCCTGCTCTCTCTGGATGAATTATGAAAGGGCCTTCAGCAGGCCTGTGACCCAGAGGCCTCCAGAAGTCCCTCAGTTCAGGTGAACACAAACCCAGTCTTTATAAGGGAGTTTTCCATGAGTACATGGCTGCCTTTTCTAGTATGTGCATGTATATGTGCATGTTCATGCATATATGCACGTGTGCGTGAATGTGTCAGCCAAGGTTGGCATCAGATGTCTTTCTCAATCACACAATATTCTTTTTATGAGTATTTCTGATTACAAGGGACTCCCCAAAACAAGTCTTTAGTGCCTTCTCCCCTTTCGTACCTCCATATGACACCTTGCACGCAAACACAGTACCACAGACACAGAGATACCATACAAAAATATACAGGTACCACACTCAGGGACACACAAACACTATAGGCATTCACACATGTCACAAATACACAGATACCATACATAAAACACAGAGACACCATACACAACACGCAGAGACGCCCAAACACCCAGACACTACACGTACAAGCACACAGATGCCATAAAACCATACATATACACACACACACATATGCAAACACTCACAAAGATACACCCCCCACTGCACACATGCTCCAGTCTGAGAGCCTGCCCAGTATGATACTCTGCCTGCTAAGCTTTAGAAGCACACTGAGAATGAATTTAGCAGCCCCACTTCTATGACTGTCTTTTTTAAATCTGATGCAGTCACAAACACACACAATGTACACACAACTGCAAGCACTGACGTTTTCTTGTATATAATAAGGGTGCTGGGGGGGGTTCCCTAATAATCCAAGTAGCTGGTGTTAGGAAATGTTTTAATAGCTTACAGGTTACCCATGCTGCAAGACATGAACATGAGTCAGCTGCTTTTTTTTAAAGGACACTGTTCTGCAGATGCCGCAATGTCCTTGAAAAACGCCCTGCAAATGACTGCTAAGATGGGAAAAGCAGGATGTAAAATTACAACTAAATGCTAAAA
The DNA here is from genome assembly GCA_028658305.1 of Pachyuromys duprasi. Lineage (NCBI taxonomy): Eukaryota > Metazoa > Chordata > Mammalia > Rodentia > Muridae > Pachyuromys > Pachyuromys duprasi. The sequence goes on from CM053764.1 coordinate 94,177,469, forward strand.
TTCCCCAAAAGGCTAATGCTTTTTATCTTCTAATTTTGTAATTATTTAGGATGTAAATTTCTCCACAAGGTCTTTGTATGTCTTCTACAATGAACATGTCTTCACCTCAATATTAAATAAATAAAAATTAAGACCCTGGGAGCAAGGGAAGGCTCCCTCATGCCTCCTCCCCTCTCCCTCCTTGAAGGGTTCCCAACTCCTTTCCCTGGTGCCACTTCAAAAAAACTAGATGTGAAAGCGAGCCCAAGTCAACTTTGCTTTTCTTTGATAGGGGAAGATGCTGTGGTCTAATCCCCCTCTGCTTTCCTCCCGCTCTCTGCATGCTCCTTCCTCCTACCCAGAGAGTCCCAATGGGTACTGTAGGCAGAAACCCAATCTTTGACTCTACTGAAACCTACCATGGCTCAGACTCTTAGTGAGAGCTCAACTCCAGCAGTGTGTGGAGAGGTTGACCTGGGGACCAGATCCCACATGGCACTCCTCCATCTCCAGCAGTAATGATTGAAGCGTAAAGGCTCTTCCTACATGCTTGGAAACCTGGCCCTGAGCTGGGACCTTCATATTCCATTTATCCTCTTGTTGAGCCAAACAGATGAAATGGCTTTAGCTGAAGGAAATGGCCCAAATGTCATTACTTATGAGATTCGCAGGATTTATCCATCCCTTTGATCTCTGTATCCAACCTAAATTTTGAGACCGATACACACAGCAGCCGATGAAACAGCTGAGGTGCTCTCACACATCTAGAACCACAGAGTGGGCATCTCCCTTCCCGGGACACATGTTGGTGTGCAGGCTGGAGGGCAGCCTGGCTTACAAGGGGGACAGCTCTCCTTTCTAGATGGATGGTTGATTGTTTAGAAATTCACATCGCAAGAAAGAGGAAAGTCTCATGGTTAGGTTCCCACCTTTGAAGGTCTTTCTTCTCGGCAAGACAAGAATGTGAATGGGAGCCACAGCTGAAGTCTGTTCCAGCCTTATGTCACCAGCCAGCACAGTGTAAACTTCACCCAAATACACTGTGCCTGTAACTGTTTTGTATTCTTTCTCTTACCCTCCTTCTGAAAGCCTCCGCCTCCCTCTCATTGCCATTTCTCCACAGACAACAAACCATTTAACAAGGTTTAACAAGGAGCATGGCTTTGTTCCATCGCTCACCTATTCTAATATCTTGGGATGAGACGCCACAGGGCCTTCTCTGATGAATAGTAACATTAAGCCTCTGTCACTCCTGGTGGCTTCAGTCTTTCCCTTCACCCCCAGAAATGGTTTTCTCTGCCTGTTTTCTCTTCCCCTTTCTCACACCCCCGCAAGAGTGCCTCCCCCATCCTTGCCTCCTTTCCCAGACACAGGCAAGATGTCCCCACCCAAGACAAAGAAAGGTTCCTTTGTTATAACTGCAAGATCCTAAATATTATCACCATTTAATTACTGTCATCCTCCAGGCTAACTTCTTGGCAATGGCTCCTCTCCAGTTAAATAGGCTGAATGTTTTCCCAGGGAGGCTGCTTCCATCAGAAATAATTTGTGAATGGAGGCTAATTGGTATAAAGAGGTGATTTCAAAGTAGCTGAACCTAAAAAGACAAACGGCATGTGAGGGAGAAGGGTATGCATTTCCTGAAGGCATAGATCATTTTGGGAAACAGACATCAATCTCAGATTCAATGTCTTTGGCACAAACCAGTGGGCTGCATTATTAACTGGCTGGGATTCAATTCTTTATCCTTCATTTCTTCTGTTTTTCCCCAGCACAAGGAGAGCAGGGTCACATTCATGATGCCAAGAATTGTTCTCTTTGGGTGTGCTCAGGTAAAAGCTTGACTTCAGTGTTCCAGCGAGCACTGTCCTCAGCCAGGACTGCCTTCTGGACCTACAGAGGTGCCAGAACATCTTGACGTCCGAAATATATCCCGATTTAAGTACAAGAGCAATGGTTTCCACACCCGGAACAGCAGCCTCCACGGAGCAGTCCATTTCTAGCCTTTATAGGGATCTCTAGTTAGACTGTGTTTGCCTCCGAAGTTATGTGGTCAGATCATAACTTCCAGTTTTCTCAGGATATTCTTGTGGGAAGTGTCTGGAAGAAGCTTGCTTAAATGCTTCCACTGTGGTGGCTCGTCAGAGCAATATGTTTTGGCCACTGAGTTTGTGAACGGGTATCAGGGTTGAGGGAGGGAAACAATGCTTCTCATCACCATCTCCCATACTTCCCTACAGCAGAACTGCCAATCTGCCATCTTTCTTCATTCTACACCTGATGGGAAGCTAAACACTAACGCTTCTTGGTAATGCTTCAGCATTGGAAAGTATGTTTAGAAGACCAGCTGCTTTCTAGAAGTTGCTTTCTAATGTGACCACAGTAGCAACCCAGAAAACTTACAACAGGGCCAGCGAGAATGGACAAACTGAAATCTCAGGTAAAGGTTAAAAAAAAAACTCTGCAGACACACAACATGCTAGTATGTCAAACAAGGAGGGGAGACAGGCCAAGAGAGAACTCCTCCTCACTCCAGTAAAACTCTCTCTTAAAAAGATAAATGCTACCAACAGCACAGGCTCTAAGATCAACAATCAATAAGTGGGACCTCATGAAGCTGAAAAGCTTCTGTAAAGCAAAGGACACTGTCATTCGAACGAATCGACAGCCTACAGATTGGGAAAGGATCATTACCAA
>CM053764.1:94180644-94202578 GCA_028658305.1 Pachyuromys duprasi
GACATTGAGTGGAGGAGAAAACAAGCAACAGGACAGGAGCATGCCAAGGAGGACCTCTGGGGGGGGGGTCAATGTAGCGATGTATCAGAGCAGATTTTAAGACTCGCGATCAAGCCTTTGGCAGAGGGCGAGAAGTAAGGATAGATCTGGGGGAGGTTGGTGAGACTTGGGGAGAACAAGAGCTCCACAAAGACCAAACTGAGCAGGGCATAGGGGTCTTGTATGAGACGGTTTCTACAATCAAGGACCATGTGTGGATGTGGCCTGGAACCCCCGCTCAGATGGGGCCCATGATAGCTCGTTGTCGGACTGAAGACCCTAGTGAGGGAAACAGGTACTGTTTCAGTCATGAACTTGATGGCAGACTCTTTGACCCTCCCCCATACAAGCCGGGGAGTGACAGACTGGCCAGATCTCAGTGAAGAACATTGCAGCCAGCCCTGAGGAGACAGGATGAGCTGGGGTTGGATGGAATGGGAGGAGGTCCTCCCCTGTTGGCAGACTTGGAGGGGGCGGGGAGGAGGGAGATGAGGGAGGGAGTGGGAGGGTGCGAGGGAATGAGGGAGGAGGCTATGCCTGGGATGCAAAGTACCTAACCTGTGATTGATATAAAAATAAATAAATTAAAAAACAAACAAACAAACAAACAAACAAACAAACAAAGATAAATGCTGAGCTGGGTGGTGGTGGTGCACCCCTTCAGTTCCAGCACTTGGAATGCAGATGCAGGGAGATCTCCAAGTTCAAGGTCAGCCTATTCTACACAGTAAGTTCTAGTACAGGCAAGGGTACACAGAGAAACCTTATCTCCCTCCCACATACACACAAAATTCACAAACAAAGAAACAAATGATAAACGCCACACTTATATCACACTGTTTTGCACCTCTAAATGTGATGGACTGAGAGAAAAATTATTTAAGCTGTGTATTCTTCCTTTCTCAGATCCAACATGCCTACTATTTTAAATACCTGTGTTAAATATGCAAAATTGATTGCCAACCAGCCACTGTAAATCTATGTAGATGTGCAGAGTATAAACTACAGAGAAGAAATGTAGGAAAACTCAAGAAGACTTTATGGATGTTTCTAGCATTACTAGAAATGGTACCCAAGATGCCCTGATGACTAAGGTAAGAAGGTGGGGCAGGATTCAGGCTGCTTTTTTGGAGAATTATTGTATCCAGAAACCTTAAAGTTTAGTTTATGGTATTAACAACCATATCTCCATTCTGGCATTGCCCTGTTTGTTCTGGTATCGAACTCTCGTTACAGAAGGTTGAGACTCCTCACTTAAGGATGGGATGCATTTTAACAGTTGCACCATCAGCTGATTCCATCATGTGACTATCACAGAGCACACTTAATGTAAACTGAGGCACACAGCTGCCAAAACTGGGAGTCACAAGCCCATATGGAATCACGTGACTGAATGTGGGCGCTGGGAACATTCTGGCAATGGTAAACGGTTTCTCTGAGTGCACACTACAGCTGAAAATTCAAACTCAAGCACATAATGAGTCTCAAGTGTTTCTGGCTTGGCTCACCAAAGTTACTTCACACGGCTTCCCTACAGTCTCTGTTCAGGACACACAACCTGCTCTCTGTAGGCGAACTATGCCCATCATGAACCCAGTGCCAACCAATGCTGACCGAATCCCTCAGCTCAGTTCTAGGTTATTCCAGGTGACACAATGAAGTGTTTTTTTACTGTCCTCTAGTGTTCGTTTCTGTTCTTCCAGAAATACAGTTGTTTAATTGCGGAAAACTGAGACATTTAACATTTTCTTACCATCTTTCCACAGCATGTGGGTATCACGTTTGTTTATTTTGGGATTACATTCTATTGGAATGCTTGGCTTCAAAAATTACTGTTTAAGGAGCTTACTTACGTCCCATAAAAGGTCCTTGGCTTGAATTTAGGACAGAATTTCCAACAACTTCTGAAATGACTGTGAATATACTTTGGCCGTTTGTACTATGTATTTATGCAAAGCCATGTTGTCAGCATGGATGATTATAAAACAGAAATACCAGCCGACTCTGAAAAATACTGAAAGTGCCATGCATCCTTCTGCATCAAATACTGAACAAAAACTTAATTTGTGTAAAGATAAGCACACGCATCTGTTTCACCATTAAACTGTCTTCATCGCTCATGAATGGTAAACTTAGAATGCCAAATAATTGTCTTAAAATGTACTTCATTATCCAGAAATGTTTGCTTTGGTTATCTACCTTATACACTTATATACTCAGAGTCAGATAAAATCTTCTCAGACAAACAGGGGAGGTCACAAATGGGGAAAAAATAATAATACGGCCTGCCTCATTCTTAGACTACGTGGTATATGCCATTTTGTACGGGCCTCTGAAACCAAATCACTAGTATGACATGCAAGACTTATAGGCACATTTGTGATGAAATGTATGTATTTATTCATTGCACTTGTATATTATTGTGATTAATATATCATGCATCCTGTGAAGCATGAAGTGTAAGTAAGATGTGGGGAAAGAGGAACACGCCTTCGCTGCTGGCTGGAGTGCAAACTGGAGTTGCCACTCTGGAAATCAGTGTGAAGAGTCCTCAAAAAACTGCAATGTGGTCTGCCATGTGATTGAGCTATCCCATTACCAGGCATGCACGCAAAGAACCCTGTATCCTACTACAGAAATACCTTTTCATTCATGTTCACTGCTGCTCTGTTCATAGAAGCCAGGAAGTAAAAACAGCCTAGATGTCCATCAGTGGACGGACAGATAATGAAAAAGTGGTACATATTTACAATGGAATTTTATTCATCTGTTAAAAAAATAAAATTGTTTCATGTAAATGGATGGATCTGGAATCAGTTCCCCTGAGTGAGGAAACCAGATCCAGAAGGACAAAAATCATGTATTCTCTTTCATATGTGCATGCCAGCTTTGAATCTTTGGATATATGTTTAAATGTTTTGGCCCAGAGACATGATGAAAGTAGTAAGGGGCAATGGTGAGGAGCTTCAGTGAAGAAGGGACAGAACACAGGTGGTATGAAGGGGAAAGAGGAATTTAACAGGAAGGGGTAAATGGTATAGAGGGTAGGAAGGTGTGGTAGGAGTGTAGAAGAGATAACTTACTCTAAGGACCTTTGAAGATGCCATATGGAAACCTACTTCTGTAAAAAGCTTTCTGAAATATAGACATATACATGTGTAATCAGAGTTTCAGTGGAGTTACCCTACAACAGGGAGACCAATGCCTAGCCCAGACATTGGGGTCCCATAAGCTATCAAATACAAAGCTCAGGGCCAAGTTTAGGTTACTGTTTCTTGGGCCATTGATCAGTATAGTCCATACACTCTCACCCCACAGCCAGACATTACAGGGTATTGCTATAGATCTGGATTACCATCCAGGAAATCTGACAGTAAGACCCTATGACCAAAGGCACCACATAATTAAGTCATAGAACATGCAGAAATCAAGTTGGTACCAACCTGGAAGTTTTAGCTCTACTTAATAGCTTTCACAGTACTAGGAGGTTCTATTCGTGCTATGTGAGGAGAAAAGTATTCAATAGTCTTACCTAGCTGTAAGCGGTTGCAGCATGTTCTGGTGCTTTGTATTTAATTAATTGCTTGCCCCCTGAGACTCTCACTAGAGATATGTTAACCTCCACTGTGAATGACAGAGTTACACTAGCCTCCACTGTGGATGACTACAGGTACTCAAGCCTTCACTGTGGGGGTCTTGATGAGCACTACAGGCTCATTACATCCCCAGAAATCCAGAGAAGAGTGAAGTCCTAGACCTTGGAAAGTCTGGAGATTGGTGTCAGAGAAATATTAGGACTTAGGACAAGCCAGAGTACCTTCATGGTTCATTTTACTAGTGACAATAATGTAAACATCTGAATCTGCCTCCATCTAGTTCTACATCCATTTATATTATCATATTTTGACGGTTAGCCAAATAAAGTTGAATGGTATAAATAAGGAGATCTGGGATATGCCTGAAATTTCTGTCCTAATTGTCTTCCACTGTCTTCTCACGCGAACAGTTCTCTTATTTGCTGCCATGCAGGATGTGAGCTTTTCCCGGCAGAGCGCTGAGCCAGGGCTGGGGAGTTTCTTTAGAAAACACTCTCTGAAATCTTTTTCAGGAGTTCCCACAGTGGCCTGGTTATCTGGTAGACAGGTCAAAACAGACACGAGATGTGTTTTCCTCTTTTGTTCTGTCACAGAAAAATAAAGACAAAAAGCCTTTTATAAGAACATATGCCTGACTTGGACATTTTAAAAGTAAATACTGTATGAGTCGGTATTCATAAAGCAGAGTTATGTTTAAGTGGCTACACTTAATAAATTGTAATTGCTCAAGTGCTTGTAACCCTGGGCAGTAAATACAGAAATTGGCATAATTGCTATTATAATTCCCATCAGTGCCTATAATGTAATTATCCTCCAGTAATGCTCTGTGCTGGAGAGATTCTGTTAGAATCTCTTTTGTAGGAAATGAGGCCTGTGTGCCCTCCCACCAGGGTCCACATCATGAACAAAGACAGGCTAACCATGGGCTTCCACCTTCAGCCTCCCCATGCCTCATTTGCCTGTCAGTCAGAGACTGTGGGATCATCTGAAGTACATGCAGGGATATGCCGCTTGAAGAACTGCATCTGCCCAGGATGGAGCACCAAGAACAGATTTTTGCCTTTGCCTGACATTAACACATACAAGCAAAAAGAAAAAAAAAGACAAAGTATATGAGACAAGAATCTTAACAAATTGGTCATGTGTAACAAAAATGCAAGGAAAATGAGAAAAGGTTCGCTCCTCCTGGAAAGGAAACCCAGGCAGAGGCTGGTGGACTCCCTCCGACAAAGAAATAGAGACAGCAGTCCAAAAGAGCAAGCAACTAGAGTTTCCAGAAAAGAGACCCAGAGAAAAGACGAGTGTACAGAGGGAAACCTGCAGAGGAGTTCCCATGCATCAGCCGAGTCTTCCCACTTATGAAGATACTGAACAATGCTAAGAGGGAAATCTCTGAAAAGATTAGGTTAGATAATAGCATCTATTGCTCATTATGAGTCAAGAATATGGCCTACCCACCATCCCCTAACTAGAGGGGAAAAATTAATTGGTGCATAGTAGAAAGACTATCCATAGAGACCATTACCCAGCAGTGGGAAATAATTATCCCCAGACCAAACATTGTTCCAGACAGATCTACTTCACACAACTATACATAAGAGCCTCAAGCTGTTTATCAGTAACTTAACTGACCTCCAGAGAATGGGGATAGGAGAACCAACACACTGAGCATCTAGTCACCACAATGGCTGGCATCCAATCCATCACTTTCGGATATTCAAAGTATGAGAAAAACAATGTATGTGATTGAGAATAGTCTATTATTCAAAACTGATTCAGAACTGAAAGCTGAAAGCTGTTAGAATTAGTAGCAAGCGTATTAGCAGAAATGCTGTTATTTGTAAAGTCTCTTAGAGGTGTGACAATACACAAACGGAAGCAACTTCCAGGTGGAGAGGTTTATTTTGGCTCACGGTTTCTGAGGTATTAAGTCCACCATGGTGGGGCATAGTGGCTGCGGCAGCTTGTTCTGCTTGACATGTGGCTTCTTTATCTAAATGGATCAGGAAGCAGAGAACAGACAAAAAGAAAAAAGATTAGGTTATAAACCTTAAAGTCCTGCATGCCCCAAAGGCCAACATATACCAACAAGGTCTCGTGTCCGAACGGGTCCATCACACACAGCATTCACATCAGCTGTCTCCCACATGAGTTTGTGAATGACATTTCAGATCAAAACCGTAACGGTTATTACAGCTCTATTCCAGATATTCAGAAAACTATGTATAAGTAAAAGATTGTTTCAAAAACCATACTTAAATCAGACTTATACAGATGAAAACTGCAGTGGCTGAAATAAAATACTCTATGACTGGGAGCAGTCCTAGAGTAAACAAAGCGTAAGTGCTGCATTTGAAAGTTTGAGGTTGCGGTAATAAACACCATCCTGACATTAAATAGTATGCCATCCTCAACATGCAAGATTCACTCTAAAAAAAACAAAGGTAAAATACAGATGTTTTCAACTACAGGAAAACTGAAAGAATTCACCAACAGAACTATAGTACAAAAAAGGCTTAAAAGAAATCCTTTAAATACAAAGAAAATAATGCCAGATGGCATTATACAAATGAATTAAAACATAATGAAATGGCAAGTATTGTTTTTTCCTTATTAGATGCTTTATAAGATAATTTCATGTTTAAATAAAAGAAATAAAAGAAAATTGTTTATAATTTATTTATAAATAAAATAGATGATAACAACATAAAAGCAATGTGAGGTAAAGTTTTCTGGTTTAGCTTTTAAACCATACACGAAACAATAGATTACACCAACATAGCAACAATAAATCTGTACTCTATCATGTAGACTCTCTAAACTATATTATACCATAAAAATAACAAAACAGGTATTTACAATTACACAACCAACAATAGGAAACAATCAAACAAAAACAAAAACAAACCCACGTTAATCCAAAACAAGACACAGAAGAACAAGAAAAAGCCAATAAGGAAGACATCTTGACATCTAAAATCCATGGGCAACTATCCTCCTTTGTCCTTAGAAGATGCACTGATAGGTGCCCAGGGGATGCTGGAATCTGCAATACTACTAAACATTACTCATATTTCTTTTTTTCTGAAAAAAATATGAGTAATACATATACAAATACCATGATGAAGTTTAACTTATGAATTAGGCACAGTAAGAAATTAACAATACGACCTCATAACAACATAGAACAACTACACTGATGTTCTGTAAGCGTGCCAACACTACTGCTCTCACATGTCTGCCATTATTAAGTAGAAGAAGGATGACCTCAGCCTAGCACTGTGCTGACGTTGACCTAGTAACTGACATAACCACTGAGGAACAAACAGGGAGCTGTGCAAGCACAGTATAGCACGAGTTTGTCTCACGCTTCTTAGAATGACAAGGAGTGGAAAATGTAACAATTGTTTTCGAGATGGCATCTCAACTACTCCAAGCAGCCCGGTAACTAGCTGACACCAAGGATGACTTAAATTCTGTGATCACCCTGCTTCTATCCCGGAGTTCTAGGATCACAGACACGTGTGCCGTCACCTTGGTTTCTTCAGTGGGGACTGAACCCCAGTGAGACCCCAGAGAAGGAGGTGCTACAAAGTAAGATACCAAACTTAAATCTGATCATATCGATTATTACATTAACCATAATCAAACTGGATTAAAAAATACTTAAGTGGGTACTATTTGCATATGTTTTTTTATTATTATAACAAGTATAGGTCAGGGTTCCAAAGATTAAAAGTGATTCACTCAGCTAAAGGCAATGAAAAAAGCTGTAGTTACAATACCAGTAACAAGACACAGGAGAACTTCACACCACACTGCAGAAATGGAAGAATCAACAAATCACAGCCTACACTCAACAGTCAGATAATTGTCTCATAGCAAATGCTAGAACAAGTTGAGAGAAAATCAGCAAGCTTATCAAAGATTTTGATGTTACTGTTAACCAATTTGTTATAATTGCTGCCTATGAAACACTTCATTTAACAACAAGAAAATGCAGTCTTCACGTGGACATGAAGGAATTAACGAAGTAGGTCACATCCTAGGCTATAAAGTAGGTGACCAGATCAAAAATTACTTCTAGCAATTGATAAATATCTTAGTGGTGGGAATTAAACAACAAACAGGCATAGCAAATGGATCAAAGAGAGTGTAATGGTTCAAATGAAAATGGCCCCCATATAGTCATAAGGAGTAGCACAATTAGTATGGCCTTATTGGATGAGACTTGGCCTTGTTGGAGAAAGTGTGTCACTGAAGGTGGGCTTTGAAGTTTCAAATGCTCAAGCCAGGCCCAGTCTCACTCTCTTTCCTGATGCCTGAAGATCTGGATTTAGAACTCTCAGCTACCTCCCCAGCACCAAGACTGCCTGCGTGCCACCAAGGTTCATGCCATAATGACAGTAGACTAAAACTCTTAACCACAAGCAAACTCCAATTAAATATTTTCCTTTATAAGAGTTGTTGTGGTCATAGCGTCTCTTCACAATAATAGTAACCTGAAGACAAAAGGAATCAAATGGGAAATTGGAAAGCATTTTCAGCTGAAAAAAGATGGACAAGCCCAAGCCAGCAGTAGGCTAATAAACACACACACACACACACACACACACACACACAATAGCACTATCTAAAAAGTTACTTTTTGAAAGAATCTTTTAAAGTGTGTATGTGGGACCGGTGAGATGGCTAGTTAAGTAATGTACTCATTGCAAGCCTGCCTAAGTTTGATCCCTAGAACCAACGTAGAGGGGAAAGGAGAAAAATGACTCTACAAAGTTGTCCTGTAGCCAACACATGTGCCTCATGGCATACTCTACCACATACATCATACCCACACACAAATAACATTTTTTTGAAAAACTAAAGTGTATATTGTGTGGTATATGTATACATTTATATGTATGTGCATAGTATGCATGAGGGCACACACACATGCACACACATACATTATAAGAATTTTTGAGCTTCTTCATTTAGCATTGATATATACATCACCTAATCACCACATATGTTGACTGCCTTTGCCCATGTGAGTAAATGTGTTTGTAGCCCTTTGTATGACATTAAATTGTGAGTTGCACCCTTGACATGTAACTAACATACTCTGAGCTTTCTTCTTGTTTAGAGCTTCTGGGTTTATTTTAATGTCCTTTCTTGACTTGCCTTTCGATACTTACTATGCAGAGAACTTCATATGGCAGACAGAACTCTAGCATAGGCCTCAAATTTTGCCTCTTACGTAGAGCCCTATGTAGTCATCTTTCCTTGAGTGTGAGTAAGATTTATGACTATGATGGAATATCACACCATGATTTTTTTTGTGGCAGAGGAGATTCTGAAGATGCAGTTGAGAGCTCTGAGTTGACTTCAAGTTATTCAATAGAAAGATTATTATAGATGAATCTGACATATTCGGCTGAGTGTAATGTTAGAGAAATTGGAAGCTAGACAAGGCTCTTTGGTCATCCTTGAAGATGTGACATTCTAAGTTCTAAAGCTAGAAGGAAGTAGATCTGCCTACGAATAGTGACTGATAGAGAAAGACTTTGAATCAGCCGTGGCTGCCATCTTGATTCAGATTCATGAAAACTTAAGCTAAAGAACCAGATGGGCCTTGGACTTCTGACTTTCCTTTTTTAAAAATTTATTTGTCTTTTTTTATTAATTGCAGTTTATTCATTTTGTATCCCAGTTATAGCCCCTTCCCTCCTCCCCTCCCAACTCCACCCTTTCTTCCTCATCTCCTCCCATGCCCCTCCCCAAGTCCACTGATAGGGAATTTGGCCTAGCCTATCAGATCTCATCAGCACTGGCTGCATTGTCCTCCTCTGTGGCTTGATATGGCTGTTCCCCAAAGAGACAGCCACTGAGTTCATGTCATAGACAGTCCCTTTCCCATTACTAGAGAACCCACTTGGAGGCTAAGTGAACTTCTGACTTTCAAAAACTCCCATGATCAATGGTATTGTGTAAGTTTCTATGTTTGTAGCAACTTTTCACACCACAAAATCTAATGTACTTAATTAACATATTAAATGTAATAAATGAAATGATAGTTAAAGTATTTAAATATTAAAATTTAACTTTATGTTATTATTTATTCTAAAATATTTAATGAGTACAATACAAACAATGTTTTAGATACCTAAAATAAGTCTGTTGTATTTCATTCTACCTGGAACCACATTTTAAAAAAGATAGCCCAGAGCTGGGAATGGTGGTACACACCTGAAAGTCCAATGAGTAAGGAGCTGAGACAGGAGGATTGAAACTTAAAAGCTAGCTTGGGTTATGCTGCAAAGCATTAAAAAGAAGGAAGGGAGGGAGGAAAGGAAGGTAGGAGAAAGGAAGAAAGAAAGAAAGCCAGCTACCCTGGGCACTTTATGTCTATACAAATGTTATTACAAGGTTTAATTATTACTCAGTGTGTGGTTTTTGCTTGTTTTTTTTTTTTTGGTTTTTTTTTTGGGGGGGGTTGTTGGTTTTTTGTTTTTTTTTTTTTTGAGACAGGATTTCTTTATATAGTTCTGGCCATCCTGGAACTTGCTCTGTAGACCAGACTGGCCTCAAACTCACAGAGATCCACTTGCCTCTGCCTCCAGAGTGCTGGGATCAAAGGCATGCGCTACCATGATGCAGGGCTCTTCAGTGTGTTTTCTAACAAAGCTCTTCATTGGCTTTCTTTCCTTTCTCTAGATCTCTAATGTAGTAGATACAACAATCTAACAGTGTCTTAAAGTTTCAATTCAATCAACATCAACTCTCAGCATGTTTGAGTCCTATAAATCTCATGTGCATAACTACAAATGACTCCATCACTTCTACTTTCTTTTGTGTCAAGAGTTTATCTTGCTATACTTTCATACTAATCATCTCCACAAGAATGACTCACAGGGTCACAAAACCCAACCTGGTCTTTCTGATAAACTAGAGTAACTGTTTTATAGCCATTAGCTTGGCCATCAGCAAAGCCAAGCTAAAGTCACTGTAAAATGACTACCAAATGGGAAAAGCATCAAAACCTGTGAATCCATATGCAATGTGGGCGGAGTCATATCCATCTAATCCCCATGTGGACATGGGACAAACTTCAGCAGGACTGTATATCTCTTAAAATAACCTGGGGGAAAACAGATGTAACCAGATAGGGGGTCACTAGCTAAAAATCTTATCCTCTTTAAGATTCACAGTAATGACTACCCAAGTTTATAGAGCAAGATCCCAGAATTGTTTGCTATGCTTTCTGCTTTCTGTCCAGGTTTTATGGCTGAGCACAGGAAGAGATAAAACAGTGGTTCTCACCCTGTGGGTCGAGACCCCTCTGGTAAACCTCTGTCTTAAAAATATTTACATTATGATTCAAAACCATAGCAAAATTACAGTTATGAAGTAGCAACAGAAACAATTCAGTTGTTGAGAGTCACCACAATGAGAAAATGTATTAAAAGGCCATAGTGTTAGAAGGTTGAGAACCACCATGATAAAAGGAGGTGTGTGTTTACCTCACAGAACAGGCAGAGTCACTGGGGGAGGGGGTATGTATTAAAATCCCTAGAAGGGGGAAATTCCAGGTTTCCAAGGATAAATGATAAAGACAGGGAGGTGCTAATTACCTTGATTAGATCTGTGCTCACTCCATGCCTATGTTAAAACACCACACTGCACCTAATTAAATGTGAACAATCATTACATGTCAATCCCCCAAATTCTAAACATCTATAAAAATGTACGGTGATACAATTTTCCAAATTAAATGTTTGTTTCTTTTGGAAGAGACAGTTATACCAGGTAGTGAATTGATATTTGACAGGGATGGAAGGGGAAGGGAAACAGGGATGTTATTATGGGTAGGTTTGAATATCAGTTTTATCAGATGAAAAAACTTTATGAAGGTGGATGCTGATGATGGTTTCGTACCATTGTGAATATTTTTAGCATCGCTGGGCTGTTTAAAACAGTTTCAGTAATAAATATTATCTGTGTATTTTAGCACAGTAAAACAAGTGGGGGTCGGGAGAGAGCCCTGGAAACTGAAATGTTTCTGCATGGAAAATGTTTTGGGAACTGTGGGGGTAGTGATTTAAATTCCCTGCGTGTTTATTTTTTCCTGTCCCCTCTTTTCAGTGATATTGTGCTTCGGGTCAAATGCTGATCATGTGTGCCAGGGTGAGAAAAATTGCTGGTGTAAGTACTGGGAACTGCCACTCTACCTTCCCCTCCTCCGGCTGTGAGAAGCGACTGGGGAGGGAGTTCAGTCTCCTCAGAGGCGGGCATCCTCTCCTGCTGGAGGGTTCCAGGCATAGGTGACCCCCGTGGCTTATCGCTGCAGAGCACCGGGCGGACCTTCTCCAGGCTCTCATCATGTGCCAGGCTCTGCACGTTACTAAAGCAACAAGCATCCCAGCAGGACACCCACTTTGCAAGCTCGCAGAAGCTCACTGCCAGGGAAGTATCCAGTAGGAATTATGACTCCGGGGCTTCCGAGGAAGCCGGTAAGTGGCTTGGCCAGAGAGCGACAGGCGGCCTCAGGACGGAGAAGCTCCAACTGGTTCTTCCGTGAGGGAGAGCTGTCCCAGTGACTCAGGCAGGAATCTAGCTGCAGCAGGGTGGGGCACAGCAAGCTCCCTAACAGCCAAGGGCTCCCTGGATGGTGGAGAAAAGGCTCCAGGCTGAGAAGCAGCAGGGAAGGTGGAAAGCGTGAGGCACAGAAAGACGGACGACCTCGCATTTAGCACTGATTGTAAGAGACACAAACCTTTGCCCGCTTCACATCTCTGAACTGTCTAAAATTGGAAACCGCCCCCTAACCTCAAGCAGGTTACTGTCCCCGTCCCCAAGGCACGCAGGTGACCCGGAGGTGCGCACGCGGCCCCTTTGTCATGGCTTCCTCGGGATTTTAACGCTTTGTTTCTACTCCGCGTGTTGGGTTTAATTGCCGTGTGAAATGTCTTCATCTAGATCATCCTGGAGGAGGGGGGTGGGGCGGGACGGTTCACACTGACAGGAAAACTTACGGTGTGTTCAGGGACGGAGGGGGGGGGGGGGAACCAGCGCAGTGCTGCACACACGGTTGCGCTTGGAGTGAATATTCATTACCAGAAGAAGGTTTCCAATGGTGTAGTCCCTTGCAGAAACAAATCAAGCGGTTTATGGCTTTGCTAGCCAGAGAGGACGCCAGGCTAGGGCACAATAGCATTGCCTGGACATTCATTAGAATAACACCTGCTGACTCCGGCTGTAGCAGGTGACGGCCTCTATCCATCACTGTTTGACACCGCACCCCGGAGAACATAAAGTAGAGGCCCGGTATGTTTAATTACTGAGATAAGGGGTGGAAATGCTTACCAGAAGTCCACAGCACCGTGGAAAGCAGGGAAAACTGTCAGGAGCTCTAGAGTGAAAGAGAAAAATCAGTGCTGGGCGACCAATTCCCTCAATACCGCCGCTGCAGTCTCACCGCGCTGGCCTCCTCTTCGGCCTCCTCTTCGCCGCCTGTAAACTAATGATGGGACTTAAATGTAAGGGGTGTTTTAGGACCCGGTTAAGCATGGCATGTGACACTTCTGCAGGAGCAGTGTGAGAGATGAAAATAAAAACATCTCCTTCAGCCAGGGGGGCCGGCAGGGTTGATAGTCTCTACAGGAGAACCAAGGATACTAACACAGCTGAGACTCGCCTGAGGCCTGGCCAGGGCAAAGGAAGGACTTACAGGGTCCTCCGGGTGCTATGACCCTGCTGGCCTCCAGACGCCCCACCTGTGTGCTGTGATGCTGGGAGTTATGTGGGATCTCTCACTACTAATGATACTCAGCTTAGTGCCTTTTAAAATACTGTGGGGCACTGGGCATGGAACCCCAGCTGTGTGCATACTGAGCTAGCACTATGTCACAGTGAGCTACAACCTCAGCTCTCAATAAATTTTACAGTTAACGTTTTGCATTTTCTCCCCTTAGTAACTCATTTTAATCCCATACTATTGAGAAGAAGCACAACAAATCCTATAGGGAGGCAGCATGATCTTTGGGTGCCCTTTTTCCTATAGAGGTGACATTACATTACGTTGTTGACAAGTAGCAGAGTTGGGGACTGGACACTCCCAGAGTAGGAAGATAGTATTTGTGGCACTTTATGCAAGACAAAAAGTGAGGCTCCGATGTACTCAAGAGACTCAGAATCAGAGCTGTGCTGTAAGCCAATTTCCTCTTCATCAAATTCATAGGTTCTCAACCTCCCTTACCACCATCGCTAATGATGTGGTGACCCCCAACCATAAAATGATTTCCACTGCTACTTCATAACTGTAATTTTGCTTCTGTTATGAATCATAGTATAAACATCTTTAGAGATAGAAGTTTGCCAAAGTGGTCTCAACCCACAAGTTGAAAACCACTGATTGAATTCGTTTCTTTTTCTTCTATTCCCAGCTTTTCAGCAAAAATCACCACACTCATTAGTGATTTTACCTAGCAATGTATCAAAGCAGATATTAAGACTCACAACCAAACCTTTGGCAGAGTGCAGGGAATCATATGAAAGAAGGGGGATTTATTAAGACTTGGAAAGGACAGGAGCTCCACAAAGACCAAATAGATCAGGGCTCAGGGGTCTTTCATGAGACTATTTCTCCAACCAAGGATCATGTATGGATATAACCTAGAACCCCTGCTCAGATGTAGCCCATGGTAGCTCAGTATCCAACTGGGTATCCTAGTTAGGGGAACAGGAACTATTTCTGTCATGAACTAAATGGCTGGCCCTACGACCCCCATCCCAAGGGAGGAGCAGCCTAGCTAGATCCCAGAAGAGGACATTGCAGCCAGCCATGAAGAGACCTGATAAGCTAGGGTCAGATGGAAGGGGAGGAGAACCTCCCCTATCAGTGGACTTGGAAAGGGGTAGGGAGGAGATGAGGGAGGGATGGGAGAGGGAGAAGGCTACAGCTGGGATACAAAGTACATAACCTGTGATTAATATAAAAATAAATAAATTTTAAAAAGAGCTTTCTTGCATGGCATTTGTTTTATTTATATGGTATATGTACATATGGGAGCCAGAGCTTGATGTTGGGTTTTTTTTTCCTTGATAACTCCCCACCTTATTTTTTGAGACAGGGTTTCTCACTGAACCTGGAATTTCTCCGTCCATCTACGATTGTTGGCCAGTGAGCTGCAGGGATCTGCTCATCTCCGCTTCCCCCAGTACTGCGGTTACAAACGCACACAGCCACACCCACATTTTACATCATTTCTGGAGATCTGAAGGCAGGTCCTTCACCTGCATGGCAGGCATTTACTGACTGATCTGTCTCCAGGCCCTTTAAAGAAATGATCGGATAATTGTACGAACTCAGCTAGAGATCGTGTGCATCATTGGGACGTGCTGAAATCCAATACAGGAAGAACAGCTGGTAGATAGTCAACACCTGCCACACCTTTGACCCACTGTTGCTTTCATCCAAAGATCATCTTTCCCCCAGTCTGATCAGTGAGCAGGTAGGAATGTGGGAGCCAGGCCATCCCTGCTCAGTGTGGGGATCCTGTGACGGTCACTGTTTGTGCCGAGCTTCCCTGATTCAGAGCTGCTAAGATTCAGAGCCGTGGTACTGCCTTCCAATCCTCTCCTTTTGCCCTGTCACAGCTGCATCAGTGTGGCCCCTCTCCGCCAGCACGTTGTTTCCTCCTCTGTCCTCGCGTCTGTCCTCTGGTCATTCTCGTGCATACAGAATTCTATCTTGACATCTTCTTCGTCAAGGGACCTTATGTATTAAGTCTTCAGTGTCTGTGCTGGAGAGATGGCTCTGCAGTTAAGAGCACTTACATTGCCTTCGCAGAAGACCTGGGTTTGATTCCCAGCACCCACATATCATACTCCAGCTGTGATACAAAGCTCACAGCCATCCATGACTACAGTCCCAGGAAGTCCAACACACTCTTCTGCATTCATGTGCTGCACATACATATATATAGGTAAAACATTCATACACACACAAGTAAATGTAACTCTATACCAGTCCTGGCATTAAAATTTTTCTTTTATATGTATTCCATAGCACATTTTTTCAATTCACTTCATTTTTTCATGCATTTATTGGATACAATTGCCCTTTCAGAATCTTGGGATGTTGGTTTTGCATGTGGTGCCAGGGGTTAAAGTCATTCTTAGCAGGCGATGCAGAGAGGCTGTTCTGGGTCGAGCCGTGGCTGCTGCACGCAGGCTCTCTGCAGCTGCTTCCTGATCACAGCAAAGTTAGAAGACATCTTTACCAAGCCCTCTTCCACAGGCTGCTTCTTCCTCAGTTTTTCGGACCTGGAGTGCCTCTGTGGAAGGCTTCATGTCCCATGGCAGTATTTTTTTTTTTTTTTATCTCTAATGCTTCTCCCATTCAGTGCTTGCCGAGATGAAGGGCTCTTGCAAGGCTCAGAACACACCCTGTTGGCAGAGAAGGAGAGATGCTGGCAGAATCTCTGCTCAGGTGATTTCCCTTCTTGTCTGCTAGGTTCCAAGTCTAGTCATAAATCAGAATCTCCCACTCCCTCTGGCATAGCTGAAAAACAGTTCCAAAGACACTCTTTCTTAGTCGGTGAAACTTAAAATGTCACCTCTCGAGAGGAAGTCTTTGAGGGTATCATTACGTGAAGGATCTTGAGACATGAAGACCACACTGGTTTACCTAGGTATGCTCTGAAGATGTTGTCACATGTCTTTAAAAGAGTGAGGCAGAGAGAGATCCAGCAGACCACAGGGCAGAGGCTGGAGTGGTCCCCGCTAGCCAAAGAACATTATCAGGATCCAGTAGACGTGGGCAGGGAGCAAACTATATCCTTGGAAGCATAGGGGAACAGATCTGAAGCCTCCAGATCCCCAGCCTTTACTGGGAGACTACATCTCTTAGCCAACAAACATCTTTGAAAGAACACTTTCCTCTCCCTTCTCCTCCTCCACTCTTCTTCTTTTCCCTCCTCCTCTCTTCCCCGTCCCCTTCTTTTCCAACCTCATCCTTTTCCTTTTCTTCCCTACTTCCTCTCTCTCCAAAGCCAGATACATATTGCAGGGAACAAACAGCTACACTCCTTTATCTGGTTCTCCTGCTTCTGTCTCCTGGAGTGTGAGGAGGATCTCAGGTCACCTCAGTGAAGGGAATGTCCCAGGATGCTCTAAATGAGCCTATTCTCAGAGGCACCTGGAGACTTCCTGTAATGCAGCAAGTGCTTCCTCTGTGTGCCTTTGTTTATCCTAAGTGACAAATTCCATCCACAGCAGCTGATCAAAATGCTAATCATTAGGTGTGGTCTGTTGCCAGCAGAAATGCAATGAGAGGTAGCATCCATCTCTAGCAAAGAGTAAGCCACTAATGCTCTGTGCCTTATAACTAACTAAAAAAAGGAAGCTTGCTTCTCACACTTCCTGCTGTGAGCTAGTTACACAACTACTCTCATTTCCAAATGTGAATAGCCTATTTATTAGCATAAATTATTTCAGTAGCAAAAGTGACAGAGTCCCTGACAGACTATACATCTGAAGCTAAAAGGATTTGAGGGGATAGAGCTGCATCTTAAAAGCATCCCAGGAACTCTGATGGGACACTGTTTAAAGACATTAGTAATTTTCTTCATGGTTTCCTCAAGTCTTCCCACCCAAAATTTAGTCACAAAAAGAACAGATGTCCAAATTCAGGGTTTTTACTCCCTGAGATGTGCTGACACCTGCTGGTGTAAGGAAGAACATCACCACCAAGGGACTCCTCTTACAAAAGCTGTACCCCAGGCTGAAGAGGCCGAAACTTCTCTGAAGACAATGATGAGCACAGGGCAGAGAGCCCAAAAGGATACCAGAGAAGATGAGCGGGCCTGGAGTCTAAAGCTGTGCCACTAGATCTGTTGGACTTTCCCCTGAACCATGCAAACCATCTGTTACTCAGCAGCCACAAACAGCTTTCATCCTGAGATCTGACTGATGATTCCTTTCGCCGAAGCAAGTCACAGAACCACAGGGCCACACACTGCTGCGAAACGCCTCACTCCTGCTTCCCTATAGCATTCATATGGGATGCGTTCTAGAGCCACCACGGAGTTACTAGTAATGCAAATTGTCTTTAGGTGGTGTCTTAGTTAAGGTTACTATTGCTGTGATGAAACACCATGACCAAATCAACTTGGGGAGGAAAGGGTTTCTTTCGGTTACACTTTGACATCACTAAAGGAACTCAGGACAGGAACTCAAGCAGGACTGGAACCTGGAGCCAGGAGCTGATGCAGAGGCCATGGAGGGGTGCTCCTTACTGGCTTGCTCCCCAAGTGGGCCTGCTCAGTCTACTTCCTTGTAGAACCCAGGACCACCAGCCCAGCCAGGCATGGCAACATCCTCATTGGGTTGGGACATCCCCAACCCATCAATCACTAATTAAGAAAATGCTCTGCAGGCTTGCTTCCAGCCCAATCTTATGGAGGCATTTTTTTTTCTAACTGTGGCTCTTTCCTCTGAGATGACTCTAGACTGTGTCAAGTGGACATAAAATCAGCCAGCATGCGTGGATAACAAACACTCACAGATAGAAAAAGCAAATCAGGCCCCACAAGCCTGAGCTTTCAGAATAATGAAGTACCACTTCGGTTCAGTAGGTGGAGCCAGAAAGACTGGCTGGAAATCACACAGCAGAGCTCCAGCCCAGAGGAGCTGCGTGCCTTTTCCGTTCCTTAAGCTTTGTTGGGAAATGCAGGTCATGTTGTAGGCAGCCCACGCTCATCCATCCCATCCTGCTCCTCCCACGTTACTCAGTCTGTTATATGTCAGGCATTTCGTATGTCCCTTGATCCCAATAATGATGGTCATAATCTTAGTTATTGAGCACGTATGTGAGCTGGGTGTCATGTTGAGTGCAGACATACATAGGCTCTGTGATGCTATATGGCCACCGTGGGATGGGGTCTTCGCTCCCCTCTTACTGCTCTGGGATCTGAAAGCCATAGAAGTCAGTAAGCAGGGACAGCGCACCCAGAAAGACACATCAGGATTCAGAACGCTGAACGAGCCCATACAGCTCACGACTGCTACTGCAGCTGTCATGGTCTCTCACCCATGCCAGGGGGGTCATTTCCAGCACCACAGAAGCAGTATCCCAACACCACTTCTCTTAGAATGTGGAGGTGAAGTGGCGTTAACTCTTTCCTTTATGGGCCGATGCTGACAAGGCACCTTGGTCCAGAACCTAAAACGTTTTCCACAGAAGCACTTTCCTTTGTAGTTTCATTACTAGCCTGCTAATAACTCCAGTTTGTGCCGCGTCGACATAAAACTAGCCAGCACAGCATAATATTGGAATCACTTTCCACGAGAGGAGTTCAAGGGGCTGGGTGATGGATGGGCATGAGGAACAGGAGGAAACAAAGTGTGTTGAGATGCCCTGCTGAAGGTTTTTATGTGAGCTAAGCTGCTGCAGCTGCTGGTGCATGGATGATTCTTCAAGATGTCTTTTGGGCAAAAGAAACCAGTCACAGAAGGACAAATATTATGGTTTCTGAGGTACATGAAGTACTTAGAATAGATACTCATAGAGACAGAAAGTAGAGGTCACCAGGGAAGGTCCAAGCAGAGTTACTGTTTGAAAATATAGTTTATGCTAAGGATAAGGTCGGTATAGAGATATGGGACATTTGAACGGATCTAACATCTCCGAGTGGTAGACTCACAACTTCTTAAAGTGATAAACACTGTATTAGACATGTTTTACCGCCACGAGAGAACTGTATTCATGTGTCCACCTCCCCCGCTGTTACAACTTTCCAAAACGCCAGAGCTCACTCTTTTTTAGTATTTTTAACTCAGAGCATCGAACCTAAAGCGTTTAAGAACGTAGCAAACAGCATCAGACACAAAACATAGCGAGATCGATTTTAGACTTTACACATACACGCGGCGGTGGGGTGTGGGGTGTGGGATGCCAGGCATTTAGCATCTTTTACTCCTCGCGCTTAGTGGACATGCCCTCTGGGTTCGGCACCGGCACTGCGTCAGGGAGTACCATAGTGTACTCTCTGATACTGTGATAAAACACTGACCAAATCAGCTCGGAGAAGACGCGGTTTATCTGACTTACGGGTCACAATCCACTATGGAGGGAAGCCAAACGTGAACTCCAGGCAGGAAACTTGGAGGCAGGAACTGAAGACGGAAGCAGAGACCGTAGAGGAACATGGTGGACTCCCTTGACCTTCGTGGCTTGCTCAGCCTGTTTTCTTATTCGAACCAGAACCATCCGCCCTTATGAAACCCAGGGGTAGGCCACAGCGGGCGGGGCCCTCTCGCATCAATCATTAATCGAGACCACAGGCTTGCCCACAGGCCATTTTGGTGGGGACAATTCCTCAAGCGAAATGTCCTTTTCCGCGGTGACTGTAGTTTGTATCGAGTTGACAAAATCTAACCTGCACGGGGTGAGATGTCCGCATAGAAGAGATAAAGCGTGCGGTGCCACGTGGATCTGGATCCTGTGGGGCAACGGGAGAGGGTCGAATGAAGAGGCAACTCCTTTGCCAGCCACGTCTGGGGAAGTCCCTGAAAGGGAGCATCTGAGACCTGAAAGATGAGGCGGGGCCAGAGTCCTTACAGTTTCAGGGAGGAGTTTCCTAATGGAGCAACAGGCTAGCGCTTAGGTGCTGGCGGAGAAAGCCACAGCGTTCCAAGTACAGGATGAACCTCGATGAACAAGGAGGAAGGCGGCTGGGCCAAATTGTGCTCCAACGATGGGCAATTGATTGTTGTCTCCTGTGGGGCATGAGAGAAGTGATGGAGGTATAAGGAGAGGAATGAGGAGGCGAGGACTCTGCGGGGAGCTTGCGTCGGGAGGAAGCTGAATTAGGATGGAACACGCGGTCAGAGGTCGGGTTCTGCAGAGGGCACTGGGCACGGCCTTATCCCAGCTCCCACAACCGCACCAGGCTGCACACATTGGTCTTCGTTGAACATGCTATTTCCGCTAGGGCTTTTTCATTTACTACCTTCTATTGAAATACCCAGCTATACCACTCTGAGGCATATATCCAAAAGATGCTCAAGTACACAACAAGGACATTTGCTCTATTGAAATACAAACGCAAGGATCTGGTTTTTGTCTTCCTGTTGGCAGAAGGAACCACGCAGTGAAGCATCTAGCAGTACAATTGGCTTTATTTTCATTGTCATGTTACTCAATGACTTAGAATCTTCCCTTAAACCCGGGAAGCTCTTGTCACCTTTCAAACACTGTTCAGTGCTTGCTTCAGTGAGCTCTGATTTCCAATCGGCTGCTCTCCTTCTAGCTCTATCTCTCAGCTCTTGCTAGAAAATAACCCAGTGTGCCTGTAAGTTCTTTAACACTCTAAGAGGGTGTGCAGGTTCCCGTCGTTAGTCTTACCTTGGTGTCCAGGCTTGACAAGGCTGGCATCACCTATTTATTTAAAAATTCAAACTTTATCTTTAGCCACCTAACATATAGATTTAATAATGTGTTCTGCTGAGACTTGTATATCTATTAACATTATATCTATGGCAGGAGCGGTGTTAGAGATAGGTTAGTGGAAAACACAGCCCGCTCAGGCTGTGGGAGGGGTCCCCCTGGGAGACTCCCAGAGACTGCCAAGGCTGCTAGGGCACTAACAGTCACCTGTTCGCTACGGCCTTTGGACACTGTTCTTGAATGTTTTTAGAGAACTGTTGATTCACAGCATACCCCGAAGGTAACAGCATTCTCATTTGAAATTGACTTAGAATTTCAGTTTAAAAACTTTCTGAGAAGATGGCTGCCACGAGAGAACACTGTGTCTGAAGAGTAAGAGAGCAGAAACAACGCAGCGACCAGGAGACTGAACTCTGGGACTTAAAACGCCAGCATTGTGAGTGCCAGGTGAGCGGAACTCCTACGGTGAGAAAATCAAGTGGGAAAACCCTTGTCTCTGATCTGGACGAGCTGCCGTGCTGGGTGCCCGCATCCGCCATTGTAGACTGGATCGCACAGTCTCATGGGCAGTCTCGGGAGGGGCCCGGTGCCGTTTTCGCTGAACTGCGCCCTGCAAGCTCGCACTGCACCCGGGTTCTGCTTCGACCCGCGGGTGTGCGGCGGGCTCGGACCGATCATCGGAACCACACCAGACTGAGTGGATTGGGGGACCATTTTGACCAGTCCGCGCACTGCGGGGGCGCGAGCCGAACGCTTCCACCAGCAAAAACTCAGTCAATGTGTGAGTCCGCAGGCGGAACTGGGACGAACCCGAGTTCTGTCTCAACCCACGGCTGAGAGGATCCTGGGACCATCTTGACCA
>CM053764.1:94203425-94309203 GCA_028658305.1 Pachyuromys duprasi
GGGCAGGGAGGAGAGAGATGAGGGAGGGAGTGGGAGGGTAGGAGGGAATGAGGGAGGGGGCTACGCCTGGGATTCAAAGTACCTAACCTGTGATTGAGATAAAAATAAATAAATTTAATAAAAAAAAACTTTCTGAAAGTTTTTAGATCTCTCTTCTGTATTAAGCATTGTGTATAACTGGTATACATTATATGTAACTAGCACACAAATATATATCTAAATAATACAAATGCAATTTTCAACTAAAATTATATAGAATACCATTATATATATATGTATGTATGTATAATTTGTTAACCAGCTTTAACTTTTGATAATAAACCTAATCCACTGTTGTTGGGGAAATTCACCATGCCGCGAGCTACCTGCACTAGAATTTCCATAGACTGTGACTACCAAGTTCCCCTGGGCAAGAACCTAGATGGGAAAAGGGTCCCGTGTGCTCTGTGTGACATGAGTCACCAGTGTCTGTCTCAGCAAAGCTTTGTAGAGCCTTTACGCTGAAAGAAAAGGCAAGGGGACATGAGCTGTGAGGGAATGCTTGCTGGTCTGAGCTCTGAGCGAATGCTTGCTGCTCTGGTCTCTAGCGTTCAGAACAAAGGTTCAGGGTATATCATTGTTTCCCAAGAACTTTCCCCTTTCTGTGTAGACTACAAAGGCCCGTGAGGAAGGTGGAAATCAATTGTATTATCAACAGTCATCTAAAATGAGAGCTGCCCGGGCATCGTGAGCTGGAAGGGCTGCCGCTTGGGAGTCACATTCACAGGTAGGTGGGGTTCTGTGTACTCCGACCTTCAATAGTGGCTGGGACCACTTGCTCTGTGCGAAGCTGTGCAGCGAGAACCTCTGCCCTCCAGGACTGCTTGCGGACAAGTGTCTGCTGTTTCAAGTCGCCAGCCAGGTTGCCGTTGCTCTGATGGCCAGCGGCTCTAGGAGACCACTACAAGGATCGTGGAAAACCGACTCTTAAACACCAACCTCACACAAGAGAGTGGCGGGAAGAAAGGAGAAGCAGGAGGCCTGAGCCTCACAATGCCTGTGTGTCTCTCGTTTTACACAAGTGTTGAGAGCGAAATTGATTTCTCCCTTCCTCGCTGGCTTTGTTAGTCCACACTAAAGCGGAAAAGGGCCTTGGAGACCTTGGGTTATCCTGAGCCTTTGTTCTGAACTCTAGAGGCCCACAGGCACTCCTCCGGACTCCAGGTGACCTTGGTTTTTTTTTTCAACAGGAATTGTTCAGCTCATTTTGGACCACGTGAGAGGCCTGGTGTGTTTGTGAAGCTCACTTAAAAGCAGGGATTTTCCTTTGCAGCAAATTCTGAACCGAGAATTTAGGTCACGATCCTCTCCCTCATCTTCTCCCCCCCCTTACTCATTCCTCCCTCTCCTACTTTCTCCCTCTACCTCCTCCCTCCAAGTCTTTAAGAAATAATGTCATCAGTGGAATGATGAAAGTCAATAAGCAAAGTTCCCATTTACTGTGTCTTGGTTGTATAACCCTGGGTGGGCTATCTAATCTTTCTAAGTCCTAGTTACACCTTCTGTTAGAGAGAGAGAGAGAGAGAGAGAGAGAGAGAGAGAGAGAGAGAGAGAGAGAGAGAGAGAGAGAGAGAGAGAGAGAGCACATTTAAGCATGAGAAGAGATTGGGCCAATGGTCCCAAATTGATAAGGTGTAAATACCTCCATGAGCCGATCAGGGTGTTAGCCATTTCTGCAGAACTGGCAGAGAGATTCTCAAAGCCAGTACCCATCATTCCCCTCACATTCAGAAGGGAAGGCCAAGAGATTACTACTTTTCAGGCTGGCGGCGAGAAGTCCTTCGAGACCGTGGGGATTTTAGTGAGAGTAGGAAAAAAAAATCCTCCTCTACCAGGATCCTACTTCTGACTAGACACAGAAGAGAGATGTGGGAGAGTGAGAGAATGAATCCGCGCGTTATTTGGAAGGCCTGCGGTCCACCCATCCTGTTTCATAAAATGCGCTAAAAGGCCGTGCAGAGCGTTAGCGAAGGAAGGAGACGGCAGAGGCAAGGCAGCAGAGGCTTCACAGAAGCCATGGTTCCTGTGCCACAGAGGAGAGCACAGCAGAAGGGAACGCAGCTTGACTCGCGCTGCGAGAAAGAAAGCATCTCTAGAAGTGTCCCTGCGGAGGCAGGATAGAATCGCAAGGGATTGTGCCCAGTGGAGGTGCTCCCAGTGAGCCACGAGAGGGCGCCCAAGGACAAAGAACCAGCTTACTTGGCCCGTGGAAGAGGGCAAGACAATTTCAGTCTGAAACTTTTGACTCTTCTTCCCTCTTTCCGTGAATCTTTTTTTTTTTAACATTTTTATTTTATATTAATCACAGGTTATGTACTTTGTATCCCAGCCGTAGCCCTTTCCGTGAATCTTAAAGGGGCACCTACACAGGGGAAAGGAGCTCAGAGGCAAGGTGAGTGAATAAAAAGGAAATCCACTATACCTAGCGTGATGCCTGCTCCTCAGAAGCAGGGCACATCTAAGGAGTGGCTGCTGGTACCTCAACAGCTGTAGGAAAATGCCATCGCACTTCCTGATATCTGAAAGAAGGGGGAAAGCCATGGAAGCGCATCCACTGACAGAGGAAGCTCATTCTGCAGAAAATAAGAGCAAAATGTTAGAGGAAGAAAAACAAAAACAAAAACAGGCTGTCCTTTCAAAACCAAGCTGCACACTGGCCCTTGGAGGGACGGCAGACCTCCACCCACCGGGCTCCTGTGACTTTTTTTAAATCTTTGTCTTGCTCAGCCAGGAGATGTGTTGGCTGATGGTAATACTGGTTGAGCTGGTTCTACGGAGTGGTCAGGCTCCTGCTGTCCTCAAGATCAAAACTCCTTGCTAAGCAAGGAGAGCACAGGGAAAGTCACATGGCCCATCCGGGTATGAGAGAAGAGAATTGGCAGATGTGGACTGTGTTGCACGCAAGGATACCCAGGAAGTCATAGCTACCACTGTTTCTTTATGTATACGTGTATGTGTGTGTGTATACTGTTTATATATACAAAACAAAGGCAGGGCATCTCAATTTACCATGAACAATACAGTTGCCCAAATTCACCAAATATTTATATCTAGAATCTGAAACTCTGCTCAGAATAATGCATGTGACTTGAAGAAGGTGTTTCTTGTGACAGGAACCAAAATGCTGAATAATAAACTCCAATCCCTCCTCCGTCAAAGCGGGTTGTCGCATACATCACATACAAATGACCTCAGAGTAGGTTCATGTCCCAATAGCTCGTTTGTCCTGCAGGATCTTCATGCTAAAAGGAACATTTGTCAGGTCCTCTCCATTGCCTAGCTGGAGACTTGAGTGTTCCTTAAGGAAAAATAATGAAAACAAAACTAAAAGCATCAACTCAACATTGTAAGGTGTCAGTGATGCTTTCCTTCATGCCACACACCAAGCCTTCGTGTGCTGTTCACCTAATCCTACCCACCACAGAAAGGTACCTGGATTGTCATAATAAGACCAGCCACTGAGCAAAGAAAGATGGCAGAATGACTAAGAAGCTAAGGGTCAAAATGTTTGTGAGTCACCAAAGGCTTCTGGTAATGTGGAACTTGTTTGGAAATCAAAACCGACGTATTTCCTTACAACAGCGGTTCCATTAAAGGCAAGGAGGAGTCACTGCGGAGTTGAGAAATCTCTGAAATAAGTTAGGTGTAGTTCATTCAACACATGTTCATAAGAGGACTATCATGTGCCCCAGATAGGTGCTGCAAAAATAACCCCCCCAAAAATCCACCGCCACCACCAACCAACCAACCAACCAACAAAAACCCTTGGGAACTTTGGCCTTTTTATTTCTATTTTTTAAGCGTTTATATTTTTTCTTTATCTTTAAGAATCTCATGAATGTTTACAATAAAGTTTGGTCATATCTAGCCCCTCTTGTTTCCTCCCTCCAAAGCTCCCCATGCCTCCCTAACATAACCCTCCCAACTTCATGTTTGTTTGTTTTCTTTTTTTGTTTTACCTATTAGATCAAGTTTGTACTGCTCGTGTGTGAATGAGCATAGGGCCACACACTGCAACATGGGAAACCTACCATTGACCATATCCTCTACTCCCCGCCCCCAAAGATTCTCTTTCTGCCAGCAACTCTCCAGGGCCAGTAGGTCCTCAGTCTTAGATGTTTGACTCAATTCCCTCTACCTCCCCTTTAACTATTTTCTCTGAAACTTGGCAGTGGGGAGTTTGCCTTGTTGGGTCTGATGGCTGAGTCTCTTATTCTCAGTTCTTGGACCAGCTCCACATTTCTGCACTGACTGCTGCCCACAGCAAACAGAAGCTTTTTCTGACCAGGTGGCGCAGGGCTATGGGTATGAACATGAATGCTTAGAATTTGACAGCAGAATTTAGCAAAAAAATAGTAATAGCAGATTCTACCCTACAGCTTATGGCCTGCCCAATCATGGCTTATGACCAGAATTATAGTATTAGTTCCGAACATAAAACTTCCTTTTGTAAAGGAAGCCTCAAATCCAGTCAGCGGTGCCCGGACAGCGGCGCCACTAATGCTCACTAGAATGAAAATGTTGCCTGGCAGGTTGGTGCTGAATGGGGCAAGGTCTATTGCGGGTGAGGTCACTCATCTCTTTTCCCCGGCAGCCTCCCTAGGCCCTTCCTTACAGCCCTGTGAAAGCTGGCCATCAGGGGAGGAAGTTTTCCATAACAATTTCATTTTTATGTGAGGTGTTTGTTCATCTCTCTAGCTGAGGATCTGCCCAGAATATTTTTATAGGGAAGCAGAGTTTATTTCCTGGCATCCCACATCTCTAGGTACCTCAGCTGATAGGCAACACGTTGGTCATGCAAATGCAGGTATCATTGTCCGAAGATGGCCAGGAAAAGGTCACACTACTTCTTCTCACTAAATGGAAGATAGAAAAAAAAATGACATTGGAAAAGACAATAAGAGAGTATGAACTATGGGCGATAGTTATAACGATTACAGTGGGGCAAAAGCAGCAGCCTTCCAGGCTTAGGGTGAAAATACGCAGCGTGGCAGATGGTCCTTTTGATCTGCGAGTGACTGAAGTGACATTTTGTTCTCTTTTACTTTAAATACCAGAAGAGGACATTCAGCTGAAGTGAAATGGGGAGGCCAGCGTGAAATTTTATCACTGATTGCCAGTGACAAGGAAACAAAGCTGCAAGTGGAGGAAAGCTTCCCAGCAGGTAGGTGAGGACAGTCTGCGGAAGCTGGCACCAGTGACCGGCATCCCAGGAGGCTCCTCTCTACCCTACAGGAACCGCCAAGGTCAGATTCACCCCGGGGGCACACGCCAGCTCTCCCTCCCAGCCCTCTGGCCCCACAAACCCCTTCCTCTCCACCTTGCCAGAGTCTTGGCTTTTTCTGCTCGCTCTATCACACCCACCTTGCTCGACACGTCACCTTTGTTCCTCACAAAGCCTGTGTGTCTAACGTTCAAGTGTAACACTTGTCACCCCCCAAATTACAGCTCCTTTCCAAGCAGCCCTGCCCCCTCCTCTTCTCAGCGACAAAGAGCCAGGTCTGCCCTGAGCACAGCAGTGAGAGGGCCGGAGTTCCGCGCCCAGCACCCCGCGTGAGCCCTTAGCACCAACTGCAGGGCCTCTGACACCGTCTTCCGGTCTCCATGAGCGCCCAACCATGCACACACACACACACTTCTGTGTGTTTGAGTATCCCCTCTCGCCACACGTTTTTATGCAGGCGCACAATTGACAGTCTTCAAACATCTCTTCTCTGTGGTCTGTCCCTGACGGCTGCTCCTCAGTCAAGGACCTTGGGGTGCCCTCTGCTCCCTCACCTGCAGGGCACGAGCTCCAGTTGGCATGCTCCCCACAGTCCTCAGCACGCAGGCCCCAGCACACTCGCGTATCTGTCGAGAGGGTTGGGCTGTGCTACTCAAGAAAATGTAAGAAGCCGGGCAGTTATTTTCAAAGGGACGCAAGCAAGAGCAAACGAAACAGGTCAAGTGTCATCGAGAAGAGAACAGTGGCTCGTGCCGCAGAGGGGGAAGATGGCCTCGGATAGGTTTAAAAGTCTGGGCCAGACGTTTTTCACTCACTTGCATTCTAGGCACTGCAATTCTTCCACCAGGCATCTAAGAAGAGAGAAAACTTCTTTCCACAGGAGCTAAGAACACCTGTGCCAGGCGTCCAGAAAACAACTTGATTTCCTAGTCAAAGCCAAGAGCAATGCCTGATACACTTACCCAAAGTGTCTACTAGGAAAAATATCTATATCTCTGGATAATGCACTGGACTTTTAAAACCCTGAAACAGGATGTTTCTCTAGGTTTTCAAATGATAACGAAGAACGCTTGAGAGTGGGTCCAGCTCTAATGAGCGATACTCAACCTATCACTAGGAAGCAAAGGGGCTGGTTTCGGAGATGGGAACCAGTTCTGAATCAGGAGGAGTCTGTCCTGTCTGGAAGCAAAGAAACCCACAGGTTCACTCTGGAAGAAGACCGGCCTCCAAAGGTCATGTCTGGGTGCTGACTGGCCTGGTTTAAGAACCCCCATCAGTGATGACAAAGAGAAGAGGGCAGAAAGGACATAAGTGTGCCTCCAAGCCTGGGCAGCAGATGGCTACAGAAACTGTCCTTTTCAGGTTGTAGAGCTTCTCACAAAGGAGGGAGGGCTGGAGAGATGTCTCAGCAGCTAAGAGTCTGGCTGCTCTTGCAGAGGACCCAGGATTGGTTCTCAGCGCCCACACAGTGGCTCACAACCCCCCAGAAGTCCAGTTCCAGGTGATCCGGCGTCCTTTTCTGGCTTCTGCAGGCATGACACACGGGCGATGCATCTACGTACACTCAGGCATACACATCTACACATTAAACAGAACATGTTTTGAAAGGACTTTGAAAAGCCAGCTGGGATTGCGGTCCTTTGAGGCTGACGTTTTAAGGTGAATTTGGTGAGCAAGATTGATCAAGGACAAGAGTCCCCTTCAGTCACCTGGTGCCTGACAGCTCCAGCCCGCCCACCCTGCTCCGTTCCTGACCTATACTGAAGTATTTCTGAGCTTTTGCCCTTTGTCTTGTCCTAACCACCTATGACTCACAAAAACTGGCCAAACCTTTTATGACCTAATGCCCATGTCACTTCGGTGGCCCAACCACCTTTGCCCTATCTCCAAAAATAGCACACTACACATACTTTTTATTGTGTTTATCTCTCTGTATCATGACTACACTTACATATCTGTCTGTCTGTCCCCAGTTCCCCCACCCACCCACCAGAGCTGGTTTCCTCTTTCTGTTGCTAGCACTGAGTGTCTGCTGAATGGACGGATATATTAATGCATCATGGACAATAACTCCAGACACAATCCTACCCTAGGCCTTCCTCACTTAACCCCTCCAGCCCTGGTTTTCAGTGTTCCTTGTTAGCAAGGAAATATACCCATAGATAATTCAAACACAGTAGCTACAAACTCCAAAAAGAGTATTCTGTATCAGTTAACTATTGCTGCATAACAAAACACCCTGAAAAATGAAGCTGACCATTTATCGTGTTTTGATATGTGGTTCTTTGCTGTTCTCTTCCTGTGAGTGCGTTTAGCTGGCTGGGGTGGAGGTCTGAAGCCTCAGTGCTAGCTGGGAGCTAGTCCTTGCTTCTCTTCCTTTCATTCTACACGCGCTTGCAAAGCTCACTCCAAAAAGGCCCAAAGCAAAAGCAGTTATGAAGTATGTGCCGTTGTGAGGTATGTTGGAGTCCTATTGACCAAGGTAAATCACATGGTCATGCCTAGTCAATGAGAGAAGAAATTAAACTTTGCCTATTATCAGATAGAACAGAACAGCATTTTTTTTCATTTTTAACTTTTAAACATGTTTTTAATTGAAATAGAATTACACCACTTTCCCCCTCCATTTCTTTCTTCTGACCCTCCCAGCTACCATCCCCCAAGCCCCTCCTCTGCCTCCTCACTGTCAAGTTGATAGCCTATTTTTATTATTGTTGTTACCTGTGTGTGTATGAGTTCATTTTTGCTGTTTGTGTGTATATGGTTTCAGGGCCAGTCATTCTGCACCAGACAGTCAATAAGGGGCTCATCCCTGGGGAAGGCTAGTTCTTGTCTCTGCAGACAGGCTGAGTTCTTTGTCTAGGGGTGGGACCTTGCAAAAATCTCCTCCCCTCTACATGAACACAAAGCAGCACTTTGAATCTACTGTAGCATGGTAGAAATTTTAGGGGCTTTATTTTTCTGTTGCTTCTATAAAGGAGATTTTTTTTTAATTTGAGCATAAATTTGAGCATTTTAATTTGAGCATAATCAATATAAATAATATATATGTATTACTATTAAGGGATACATTGGATTTTTTTAAAATTCAGAATTAAAAATAATTTTGCAAGACACGCATGGAATATGCTCACTTATAAACTGTATTAGCACTATAACATAGGGCAGCCATCTACAGGCTTAAAGAAGCTAAACACTAAGGAGGACCCTAGGGAGGATGCTTAAATCTCTTTCAGAATGCCAAACAGGATAGACACCAGAAGCAATGGAAGAGAGGAAACAGGATGGAGTCTACTATAGAGGGTCCTCTGTAAGGATTCACCCAACAGGGGATCAAAGCAGATGCTGAGACTCACAGCCAAACTTTGGGCAGAGCTCAGGGAGTCTAATGGAGAAGAGAAGGGTAGGATTAGAGGGACATGGAGGGGACAGGAGCCCCACAAGAAGAGCAACAAAACTAAAAGGTTTGAGCCCAGGGGGTCCTACAGAGACTGATGCACCAACTGGAGGACCATACATGGAGAGGATCTAGACTCCCTGCTCAGATGTGGCCGATTGGCAGTTCAGTCTCCATCTCTGAGTGAGGGGAGCCAATGCTGCCTCTATCATGAACTCAGTTGACTGCTCTCTGATCACTCTCCCCTGATGATACAGCCTTGCCAGGCCATGGAGGAAGAGGATCCAAGCAATCCTGATGAGACTTAACAAACTATGGGCAGATGGTTATAGTGGAGAACTCTCCCTTTCAGTGGACTAGGAGAAGATAGAGGGAGGGTGGGATGGAAGGGAGTTTAGGGAGGGGACTTCAATGGGTTATATAATGAATAAACTGTGAAGAAAGAAATTAAAAAATGTGCATGTTTTAAATGCCTTTATAATGGAGATCTGAGGAAATATTACATGTATATATGCTGCCTTAGAGTCTGTTCGGTGGTGCTATAACAAAATAGCCAATGCTAGGTGTATTATAAGGAAGAAAAGGTTTGTTTAGCTCAGTTTTTTATTCTGTTGCTCTCCCTGTGGAGTTCCTGTCCTCTCCAGATCTTACTATTTCCCACATCTTTCATAAGATTCCCTGCACTCTGCCCAAGTGTTGGCCATAAGTCTCAGCATCTCCTTTGATAGTCTGTAGGGCAGAGCCTTTCTGAGGCCCTCTGTGGCAGGCTCCTGACTTGTTCCCTGTTTTCTCCTCCTTTTGGTCAGACAGTCCTAAACAAGGGGCACAGTACTTAATTATCCAATGGGTGTCAGAAGAACTCCCAGTTCAGTTAAAGGTCATTTGCTGAAAGCTAAGGTCTCATGAGCATAGGCTGGGTATTTCCAAGAAGTCCCAGGTACGCACTGAATGGGTTTCTTATCTGGAGAGTGTCAGGCCTGTAATCTTCCCTGAGGGCTAAGTGATTCTGCTTAGAGGATGGAGGGTTTCCCCAGATCAGGGGGAGAGAAGGAAACTCAGCTGAGGGAGGGAATCTATCATTTTTCCACTGAGCTCAGGGTCTATCTAGTAATGCTAAACTTCAACCTTATCATCAGGGTCCAACAGCTGAGCAGTCCTCATCTAGATAAGCCCTGACCTTGAGTTATTCATCCTCTTACTCTATTGATCTACAAATATCTTATGTAAGTATGCTGAACATAACCATGGCAATCTCAGTGATCATTGCAATTTGTTCTCACCTCTATCTGTACCCTGGATACCAGTTGTTCTCAACCTTCCTAATGTGGTGACCCTTTAATACAGCTTTTTATGTGGTGATAATTCCCAACTATAAAATCATTTTGTTACTACTGTTATGGATCATAATGTAAACATCTCACATGCAGGCTGTTTAATATGTGAGCCCTAAAGAGGTGAAGACCCACATTTAGAGCAAGTTGAGGACCACTGCTCTAAACGATTACTGTATCCCCCAATCCACTCTGGGGCGGTCCATGTGACTCAGCAAATGTGAGCCCACACTAAGAATGCCTGTCCCTGAAACAGGTAGGGCAGCTTCCTAGAGGACAAGAGGACACAAGAAGAAAGTGGCCATTCTGCTTTCATAGTTTGCCCCAACAGCCAGCTGACCCCTGCATGACATTTAACCTGGGCAAGACCTGAAGAACTGTCACCCAGCCCAGCCACACAATTAAAAGTAATGATAAAACACTCTCACTTAAGCCATGAGACGTTGATATAAAATTTGAGTAACAAAGGCTAATTGACCCAATACTTGTGTGTATAAGAGGACTGGCTGTGTTCCATTTAACAAGTAAAACCTATTACTACGAAGCTGGGAAAGTGTGGATAAAGTGGCTTGCTGCATGAGTATGAGGACCTGAGTTGGATTCTCCACCTTCCATGGAAAAGCTACGTGTGACTTCATGAACTTGTAATCCGAGTGCTGGGGTCGGGGGGGTAGAGATGGGTGGGTCCCTGGGACCCAGTGGCCAAGCCTAATTGCTCAGCCCACAAAGAGATCGGTGATTGTTAGAGAATGAACAACCATTGTCTGTGTGGCCACTGGTCACCAATACTCTAGTCAATGGCCCCACAGGCATGCACATATGGAGAGCACTAATTGCACTCACTGGGTTATAAGAATAAAAAGGTGACTTGAAGATGGGAGGGGGATGGGCTGGAGAGTTTGAGGAGGAGTTGGAGGGGGTGTGGGAGCCAAATATGATCAAATACATTATATACATGTATAAAATCCTCAAACAATAAAGAAAGCAGTTGTAAGAAAAACACATTGTCAGAAAACAATTTTGAGCTCTTGGTTTTTCTCTCTTACTTCTCTTGCTCTCTTGGCCTCTCTTGGTCCTTCCTCTATATCGGGCCCCCTTTCCTCTTTTCTCTCTCTCTTTCCCCCCATCATGCCCTGCTCTCCCTTCTCTCACTCTCTTCATATCCACCTAATAAACCTCTTTTAGATATGAAAAAAAAAGAACAATTTTGAGAAAAAAAAAACAAGTTGGTGATTCTGGAAGATGACATGGAATTGACATCAAGCTTCTATGCTTATACCCATACAGGTGTATACCTACACACACGTGGTCATGAACACTCACACACACACACACACACACACACACACACACACACACCATTACCAATTATCTAGTGCCTGTTGCCATGGGACTTTAGACTAGGTCACTCACAGCATGTCATTTCCTACTTTCCGTTACTTTCACCTGCTTATCATGTAGTTCAACACTCAGTCATTTCTCTCCAGAAACTTCTTTCCCTCTTAGGACACAAGGGGATGGGCTCTTGCCTTCACACATGGGTTTGTTGCCTAGAGAATAAGTCGATTTTCACACATGTTCTGTGACTAATGAGTAGCAGTGTCAGGACTTGTGCATCCGAGGTCATTATTTCTCCCAAGAGTTTTCCAGCTGACTAACCCCCTAAATCCAGACAGCATTCTCCCCATGGACCCAATCAGCAGCTATTCCCCAGGCCATAAGGGTGGCAATTAATTAAACCTGCTGTTCCAAACCATCGGCAGCTGGGCAACTGTATGAACAGAATTGTCCGTGAATGGTCTTCTGAGAAACTCCTGTATTGAAGAGATTTATATTCAAGTCCAAAGCACAAATCACACATGCCTCATATATGATAAGGGACTAGGCCACAGTGTGCCTTTCCCTCTAGGCTTCCTAAAGAGAGATATCTAGTTTGTAAGGCTTTTATTTGCTTTCCTTTATGGTTTGTTTTGTTGTAAGACAGGGCTGGGCTCAGAGCCAAGAGCATTAGGAATTCCTAATCTCCCTGACTCCACTCTGCAAATGCTAGGGTTATAGCCATGCTGCACATGGTGGCAGCTCTTGAGCTAGAACCCGCAGCTTCATGCCCCGTAAGAAAACACTCTACCAACTAAGCTACACCCTCATTTTCTATAGCTGTCTATCTTCATTCTGCCAGTTGAGCATTGTATCCACTTAACAGTGTCGTTTGATTATCCCAACTTGGAGTTTTATGTCCAGATTTTCTAATTCGATAAAATTATTAGGACTTAGAAATGTTTGGTTATATTTTTGAATAATTAAGAAAAATATCTTTAATTAGCTTTAGTATTCTATATAAAAATTAGCCAGAACCAAATTCTAAGATTTATGTAAGCCCTTTGACAAAACTAGCTCAGATCTATCTATCCATCCATCCATCCATCCATCCATCCATCCATCCATCCATCCATCCATCCATCTATCTGTTCAATTTTAAAATACTACATTTTCAACTTTAAGTTTTGACCAGTGGTATGAAAAACTTGAGTCTAAACACAAATAGATTACTAATTGATACTGTCCACTGCTGGTGTTGATTTGTAGCTGGACATACTGGTTTTGAAACTGATCCTATACTGACTCTTGGTTTCTTTCCCAGAACTACAGAACACCAGCTAGACACCAAGGCTGTTAGTCACTGCAAGTCACTTGCCACATAGTCAATACCACACCATTCTCTTCAGAAATATGGGACCCATTTCTAACCTAAAATTCATTCATTGTAAACTTCAGAAACATGAGACACTGAGTGTGAAAAATTGAAATCCAGTATCATTCAAATAGGAACTTATCCAGTTTTTGTTAATCTAACAAAAAGTATTTTCTCTAAGTGCCTGCTATCCCCTGTGGGCTTAATAAGGACCATCCCATTTGCCCTTATAACTATCCTACTGAACCTGAGCTGCTTCATCAGATGATGGTTTATGAGAACACCACTTGCCCAAAGGCACAACACCGGCGACAGAATGTACTCTGTGGTCAGCTCTGTCCCAGGCCAAGTCTATCGCTGTTTGACTCCTTGCATCCCTCTGTTAGCTGCCATTCCTCTCTATACCTCAGAGCTCCTATCACAGGGGGAAAAAAAGCTTAACAGACATGTTTCCTAAGTTGATGTGAGGATCACTGTTTGCTTGTTTGAACATTTTCCTATCCACAGCATGTACAACAAGGCTCTCTGATCCCCCAGCACTAAGAGGAGGCATGGAGTGAGGAAAGGAGAGAGAGAGAGAGAGAGAGAGAGAGAGAGAGAGAGAGAGAGAGAGAGAGAGAGAGAGAGAGAGAAAGAGAGACAGAGAGAGACAGAGAGAGACAGAGAGAGAGAGGCAGGAGGAAGACAGAGAGAGGGAGACAGAGGGGCTGGGGCCAGCATGAAGACAAGGAGCACTCTCACGTCCCTATCAGGGCATTTGGGGTTGTCCTACCCTTTCTGAGCCTAGCAGGGTCAGGAACCCGAGTATAGTTGGCCAGGGGGTGATATTGTATGTTGCTGTTGATTCAAGCTAACTGGAAAAAAAAAAAAACAGATAAAAGCCTTCCCTGATGGCATCAAGCTTCACAAACAACTGACAAGTTCTGCGGGTTTGACAGGTTCCCTTCGGAATGGCCTCTACAAGGGGGAGGAGGCAGCCCATGGCGAACTGACTTAAGAATGACCCTTTTCAAAGGCTCGCGCTCATAAAGGTCTCTGTTTTTACAACACTCATTTTACACAGCAGCTGTCACACCTTGCCTGACGTGAGCAGCACTCAGCTCAGGCTGAGAGGAAACAATGCCCCAGGTAGCCAGCACACATGTTGGTCATGTGTGTGTGCATGCGGCTCCATTGTTTCTCAGATCGTGGTTGTTTCTGAAAATTTCACACCATTTCTGTTTCAGCAAAGCATCTGTGATGACGACAGAAAACAGGAATAGAACTTTTCTGGACAGCTACCTGTACACCGTCTTCAGGAAACAGTGTCAATGAATCAACGTACCCTGCCCCTTGAGGTACCACAAGGAATTACTGCCAAGGGAGAGGGCCCATCGGACCCTTTCATACCACTTTTATTCAAGTCTGGAGGACCTACTAGTCAAAACTGATGATTAATTTTTTATATTATACAAAATAATAAATTTATTATTTGGTTTTTAGTTTCTGTAAAGTACTTCCTGCTTTTTATTTTTAGGCTAAAACGTTCTCATAATTTCAATTTAATTCTCCTAGTAAAACTTAGAGTAAGCCATATATAATTGTTGTCTGTGTTTTTAGGCTCGGCATAGTTTCACACATGCCCCGTTTTCACATAGCATGACATTGTAAACAGAACAGTAGGTCATTCAGAGAATTGTCTTATCTGCCTAGCAACCAGGAAAGGGTATGCAGAGCTCCAGGAAGAAGGAGAAAAACATGTTTCTCAATACAGGTTTGATGTGATATTAAATAAAACCTATAGGAAAAGATAAGGTAAACATTAAGGTTCAAAATAATGCCAGTTATAAATTCTGAGTACTATAACTGATTTATATGCCAGGTTTTTCTACTGCTGTGCATTTCTATAGTGTCTCCATGCCACACAGACAAAAGATGAATGCTTAGAAATAAAGGAAATGGCAGTACGCCTGTCATATACTGTGTATGCAGTTCCGTGACTTGTCTGATGTCACATGAAAACAGAACGTAGCTCCCTGCTTTCCATATCAGATTGCACCCAATTGTGGCCATAAAGGACTGTGTGCACACAATTATGAAAGCCAAATGTCTGTCTCAAGAATGCAAGATTGGCAGGGTGTCATGGCTGGCTCACACCTTTAAGGTAGGCAGATGCAGGAGGATGTGGGAAAAGGCCAGCCTGGCTTACATAGAAGCTCCGGGCCACCCAGGGTGACAATGTAGTGAAACTCTGTCAAAATTAAAAAAAAAAATCTTTTCAATGGAAAAGAAATAGAGAAACCATTTTAAAATCACCTTTTTGTTTTGAGAAAGGACCTATGTCAAAGCTCAAAGGGAAAAAAAAAATCAACTGTAAATTCCATCCCTGCAGGGTAAGCCAAGCGGACATTTTGATACACTCACTTTTCACAGTTTCACACCTGGTGACTCTCCTTTTACAAAATATTCCCATATTTGTTGGGTTTCCCACCCCTCCCCGCTTTGGAACAACTGCTAATTCAGAAACAAAAGATCAGCCAGACAGTAAAGCTCTGAAAAGCAGACTTCGCACCATCTCAGAATTAAATGACTACCTTCTCTACTGCCAGCAGGGTCACAGGGATTTCTGTTCTCTCTTTTTTTTTTTATTTTGTTTTGTTTTGTTTTGAGACAAAACTCTCACTTTGCTGCCATTGCTGGCCTAGAACTTTCCAGTATGACTTCTTGTTCTGATTCTAACCCAAATTGAGTCCTATTTTCCCCTTTCAGTATACTAATCTGTTTTGCACTTGAGGGAAGAGGTTGTCATGTGACTTGTTACCCTTGACCTTGCTCTCAGATGGCTACCCTCTTCCCTGACAGCACACATTCTCTCTCCAGGTTCACTGTGGTGCTGAGCTTTCTCATTGTTTTCTGGATAGATACAAAACACTAACTTCTTTTCTGATACCTAAGCTAATTTTCTTCTAATTTTGTTTGAAATTTCCTCTAATTCCTTGACATCAAAATAATTTGAACTATCACACTCTGAGCCTTATTCTCCATAATTGTCATCTTTCCATATCCTGTGCATATATCTTCACCTTTACTTTCCTCTGACTCTTTAAATGCATTTGCTTTAATATGTAATTATATGATGGGGTAATCAATTTCTTGTTGCAGCAGAATACCTGAGTTAACTAAGTTATAACGTGAAAAGGTTTGGTATGGAGAGGTGGCTTGGTAGTCAACAGCCCAAGCACAGGGACCTTAGTTTGGCTTCCAATTGCTATATGTGTGGCCACCTATTCCTGAAGCCATAGCTCTGTCGGTGGCAGAACAGGAAGATCACTGGGACTTCATAATCACAAAGTTTAATAAGAAATCCTGTTTTAAAGGGACTGGGTGGATGGTGGTAGAACAGAACATCCTTATCTTCTTCTGACCTCTGTAGACACACGTACACACACACACACACACACAGAGGGACACAGGTATACACAATCACACACACACACACACACGAGTCACATACACACACTGGAGTCACACGTAGTAACACACACAGAGTCACACACAGTCACGCAGTCATACACAATCACACATACACACTCACACACAAGTCACAGGGGTTCACACACCACAGGGTCACATAGAAAAGGAGGGAATATGTGGCCGCAGTTTCGGGGCTTCTGGTCTATGCTTAATCACTCCTTTGGCTTTGACCTGTGGTAAGAACAGCACGTGGTGTGATCGTGAAATGGAGGAAACCTCATCTCATGGCCAGGAAGTTAAAAAAAAAAAGGTTTGGCAAACAAATTGAGTGATGTGTTACTAAGCTTCTCAGGCTACTTTCAAGTCAAGTTTTTATTTATAGTCTATAAAATTGGGAATATGCAGCTAAAATAACAACCAGCAGACTCTATACCGACACGGGGTGTCAACACTCTATGATGGTCCCATCATTGAAAAACAGAGGAAAAAACTATAGTCTGATTCTTTTTCAGTTTAACTTGCGTTCCTCACATCACTGAATTGGACTGACCGTAAGGAAGACAAGCAGTGATTGTTCAAAGTCGTACTCACTGGACTGTGAAATATGGAGGCCAGAGATAAAGAATGAGGTGACATCTGATGGCAGCATGCTGATGTGGTTGGTGACCTCTCTTGACCGCCACAGTCTGAGGTGTGGCTTTCCACAACGAAATCAGTGCAGAAGGTCACGGCTTTGTGCTAGCTGGGCTCTGGGGCAAGCCTCGAAGGCCAGTGGGGAGTCCAGCATGGGCTGGTAGGGATAGTCACTAGATTCTCACAGTCCATCCTGAGCCCTGGGGCTGTCAACAGATCCTTGCAGGACTGCAAGGGAGAGGGACAGAGAGGCCCCTTCAAAAGGGGGACCTAAGTAGGGTTGACACAAGTAACACTGGCATTAGGAATGCAGTCCCGCAGCTCCGAGTCATGACTGGGTTTTCACTCTCCACCCAGGAGCGTGTGCAACGAAGATGCCGGCTCTGCAGTCTCATTCTACGCCCAGTGCAATTCCCACTTCCCCTTTTTGCAGTGGAAGGAAACTTCTCCAGTCTTCCATCTCTTGGTCATGAATCTCTGGACCTAGCCTGTCGCTCGTCATTTACCATGGTGGTGGGAAACAGATCCTTAAACAGATTTGTGTGTGGAGATGTGTATAACCATCTATTTTGACCAGGTATCCAGTGCTAAGAAAATTTTATGGATACAGTATGGAAGAACACATAGCAGAAAGGGACAAACTCAGTTGTTTCAGTGGGCTGGCACTAAGAGGGGTTTCGAGGACAGAACTGTAAATGTCGTCTTTATTTCCTCAGATGAGGAGATGAGATGAGAGCCATACCAGAGCTTTAGTAACACAAGGCTTGGGCTGAATCCTGAACATTTCTATCTAACCAGCCCTAGGCCTAGGACTAGAAGCATCTGGCCTCCATACATTCTAATCTTCTACAAGCCCAGACCTTAAGGGCTTCAGCTTCCAGCCTCAATCTGCTAACTTTAGGCCTACAATATTTTCAGGCTCTAAGACTTACTGCTGAAAAAGTTGACCCTTTCTAGTTCTTTCTGAACTCTGGCTGGCTAGTTCAATTCTGGCTCAAAATTCCTCTCCACGCTGACTTACTCAAAGTGGCTTTCTCTCTGCTTCTCACTGAATAGCTCTGCTTGGAAAAACTGCCTTAGAACTCTATGAACTGAACTGCATGAATTCAACTGCACTCAACTGAACTGCACCAAACTGTTTTGTACTCCTGAATTCTACTGTAGTGTCTCCACAAACTCTCTTGCACTGTTCTTGAGTAGCTTCTCTTTTGTGTCTGTTCTCAAGAGAGTTGGGCATACCCTATCTTTGGCTCATTCTGTCCAACTTTGTCTGTCCCTCAATTAGATGCCATTGTTTGGGATTAAAAAATCTATACTAAGGGCATGTCTGCATTTCAGCCCGATCACACAGACCTAGGTGTGATGCCATCCCTTTCCACAGCAACCATGTTGCTGATTACAATTCCTCTACACATAAACAGAGGGATGAATAGACGCTGGCTTACAAGAATCACATACTAGGTAGAAATTAAGTATGAAGGGATGTGGCAAGTCAGAAGTGGGCAATGAAAGAACAACATTGGACAAGGAAACTTAACAGAGGCAAAGAGGAAATGGCCAGAGAAAATGAGCATTAGGCAAATATCTGAATTGTGTCTCCTAGCTCAGAAGAAGCAGGCAGTACAGTAGATGGGGGGAAAAAGTATATGCTTCAGAAGAAAGGGGGAATACTAGCTTTGGGAGAATGTCTTTTCCTGTTGTCTTAGTGTTTCTATTGCTGTGATGGAACACCATGACCAAAAAGCAAGTTGGGGAGGGTTTACCCAACTTACACTTCCAGATCATACTCCATCATTGGAGGAAGTCACGATTAGAACTCAAACAGGGCCTGGAGGCAGGAGCTGATGAAGAAGCCATGGAGGGGTGCTGCTTACTGGCTTGCTTCCCATGGCTTGCTCAGCCTGCTCTCTTATAGAACACAGGACCACTAGCCCAGGGATGGCACCATCCACAATGGGCTGGACTCTTCCCCATTGATCAATAATTGAAAAAAAATGCCTTATAGCTGGATCTTAAGGAAGCATTTCCTCAATGGAGACTCCTTTCTCTCTGATGACTCTATCTTGTGTCAAGATGATACACAAAACCAGCCAGTACACCTGAGTTAAATAGCTTGAAGAGTTAAGGGTGGTGAGGACCACAGGAAGAGGCCAGGATGGAAGACAGAGCTAGGACTGGATTGCACAAGGTCTCCTAAATGATTAATGTAGCAGCGATTCCATTGAAAGCCCACGAGGAAGGCTCTTAGGGAAGAGAGCTAACTATGAGTATTTAATCAGAACAACATGAGAGACTGCCAGTCAGCTTAAAGAGCCTATAGAGAGAAAGTAGGGAAGAGATAGAAGTGGAAAGGATGAGAGAACGACTTAGAAAGTGGAGTCAACAGGACTTCTTCCCCTTGGTAAATGAAATGATAGCTTATCTTGCTCACACCCTAAGATAAGATGTTGGAAGACAATTCAAGTCGTAAAATGCTCATGATGCACCCATGGTGTTCTCAAACACAGTATACTGATTCTAAGGTAGAGGTAGACTATAAAGTGCGTTCAAAAGCAGAAACTGTCATCCATAGTCTGAGATCTTTCTGGAGCTTTGTAAACTAGGAGGTCACTGTGCTTTCTTAGAGAACCCCATTCAGTGGTCTGAAATGTGGCTCGGGAATCTGTTTGCCCAGACACCCCAGGTGGTCATTGTGATCAAACTCGAAAGTCATTGAGCTGCTGGTGACGAGCTGCAGTTCTGTTACAGGCCATGTATATTGTGTGCTTCCATAATACAAAATGCTAGCAGTTACAAACCATTCTCTGTTGACAGAGAGCAAGTAAGTGGTTCCTGAGAACTGTCTGGCGTGTGTGTGTGTGTGTGTGTGTGTGTGTGTGTGTGTGTGTGTGTGTTTATTAGCACGTGATTGAATGAAAAAGGAATACAAAGGAAGGACATGACTGCTCCTAGGTATGGTGGAGAAGAAGGTTTACTGTAAATAAAAGGGAGAGCAGAGCCAGAGGCAGGGACAACTGGGAGAGTCCAGAGTGGACATGACCCTGAGCCTGGCCATTAGAGGGGAAGGGGGAAGTAGAGAGGGAAGAGTCTCGCCAAGAGGTCAGGAAGGTAAAGGGTAGACCAATATGAATAACCAATATAGCTAGATTATGTAGGAAGGGGCAACTATCAGAAGCATACCCCTTGGGCTGGAGTTCAGGGTAGAGGGCAGTACATGCCAATCATACCCTGGAACAGGTAAGGGCTGAAGGATGCTGGGAAACCTGGTGGCCAGGTCTGCTTTGATATGCTAAATAGGCACCTCAAATAGCCATTAGTCTTGGGTTTAAGACCCAATGGTTATGATCTATTCAGAGGATACAAACAGTTGTACCTCATCTATGTGCATTTTCTTGCATGTCAGTGTCTTACTAAGTTTTAACTGTCAGCCTGGAACAACCTAGAGTCATCTTCGAGGAAAGCCTCCACCGAGGAGGAATTGCCTAGATTGGACTGAGGGCATAGGAGTCAGATTGTCTGGATTGTTCATTAATGTGGGAGGGTCCTACCTACTGTGGGTGGTGCCATCTCTAGGCAGGT
Source organism: Pachyuromys duprasi (assembly GCA_028658305.1). Classification (NCBI taxonomy): domain Eukaryota; kingdom Metazoa; phylum Chordata; class Mammalia; order Rodentia; family Muridae; genus Pachyuromys; species Pachyuromys duprasi. The sequence goes on from CM053764.1 coordinate 94,223,774, forward strand.
GGTCCTGGGCTGTATAAGAAAGCTAGCTAAGCACAGACCTGTGAGCAAGCTAGCAAGCTGCATCTTCTGTGGCTTTGTCTGTACTCCCTCTGCTGTGAACCACTTTCCTGTCACAGGTGATGCTGTGTGGAATAGCATACAGTCTGTGTTTGGGTTCCTGCCTTCAGTTCTCCATTAGTGATAGACTGTGACCTGGAAGTGGAGGATGAAATAAACCCTTCCCTCCACTAAGCTGCTTCTAGTCAAAGTGTTTTTTATCACATCATCAAAAGAAAAAAGGAAGGAATGAAAGAAGGAAGGAAGGAAGAAAGAAACTGAAACAGTCATTTATAGCCCATTTATGTATACTTTATGGTGCACCATTTACACCTCCCATAATGGGAAGTCTCTGACGTGTCCTAAATTTAATTACAAGGGACGCAAGGTGGCATGGGAAGGAAGATGATGGTAATCAAGCTATCGGGTAAAAGAGCAAATGACCATTTCACATTCTTGAATATGTGTTCTTGCAGCAGGTATTGCCGTTAAGGTTCTGCCCCACCCAAGCCCACGTGAGTGACAGCTCCTTCGCTTTATGGACACCCTTCTTGTTCAAGGCTTCCTCAGCTTCAGTCATAATTTCACTCTCTACTCACCAGTGTGGCTTCAGTGCAGCAATGTGTGCCTTCTGGGGATTTTCAGTCTGTTTTGGACAAATGCTCTTAATCCTGGCCCTGCAGACTCATTTCTGTAGGCGTGGACTTGGGAGGTCCCCCAGGAGCTCCCATGTTGAAGGGCTGGGTCTGAAGCAGAGGTGCTGAAAGGCAGAGACACTGAGAAGGGAATGGTTCTGGTTTGTGAAGAATGGTTCCGGTCCTTGGGGACTCCGACCTTTTCAACGGCTTAGCCCATTGCTGAGTCCTTAGCTGAATGGGCTTTCACGTGGCCTTTGGCTGGAGGAAGTAAACCATTGGAGGCATGACTTTGAAAGACAGATTTGGTTCCCAGTGCCCCACTGCCTTCCCAAAGGTGGGGGACAAGGAAGTTATCGAGCACTGAAACCAGAGACTGTGAGCCTCACAAGTGTTTCTTCCTTAAATAGGTGTTCAGTCACAGCAACAGAAAAGTTGACTAACAGCAACCTAGTCTGGATATTTAAAATATTGAGAACGCATCCCAGGCCTTGTCCTTTTTCGGGCAAACGTCTGCTATTTCACCATTTCAATTCATTTTTGCCGTAATCTTAAACTCAGGGATGCTAAGCATGCTAGACCAGCACTCTACCACTCTGCTGGGAAGTGGTTCTGTTAAGCAGCGTTTAATGGATCCAGACCTTCTATTCCAGAAAATCTTCTGTCTCAAGAGTTTGGTGAGGGGATTGAGGAGGACAGAGTCAGTAGCTTTCAATGCTTTGTCATAGAGAATGTCTTTTACAAGGTATTTATTCCAGCTTAAGTCAAGACAGCCATTTCTGGACATCTGTACTTCCTGAGAGTAACAGTAATCTTCTCAGACAAGTAATGGGCTGGCAAGATGGCTCAGCAGTCAAAGGTGCTGCACAAGCCTGGAGACCTGAGCTCAACTCTAGCACCTACATAAATGTGGGAAGAGAGATCTGGCTCCCTAAAGTTGTCCTCTGACATCCACATAAGCATGTGTGCCCACACATACATCATGCACACACACACACATATACAGATAACTGAAATACATTTTAAAAAATGTTCAGAGCAATCAGAACTCCCATGGCTGAGGTGGGACTATAAAGGGATGCTCTTGTTTTCCATACGATGCAGCAATTCCACTTGACTCAGAAGAATTAAGAGATGGGTCTCAGAAAGACGTCAAGACACTCATCTTCATAGCACAGTTCCCAATACCTAAAAGGCTGAAATAACCCAGCATCTATTGAGAGATGATGCAATGAACACAAGTGGCACAAACACCATAGCAAACACTATTCTGCCCTGAAAGAGAAGAATTACGATACATGTCACTCTCAGGTCCAGAGGAAACTCCACCTTCCCAAATTCTAGCAGTTAGACAAAAGCCAGGAAATTGTCAAACTGGTTCTTGTCTACCAAAGGGAGCCATTTTCCTTATCACTGGCAGAAGGACAGATGGCTATCTGCCGTGCCTATCAGCATACCAAAGCACATGCTGGCCTCCAGGCTCCCTCAGTGTCACAGTACCTGATACACACTTCAGAGTCCATTCTGGCATCCTACCCTTCCTTAGCTCTTCTCACCTTTTCCCCTACTATAAACTTTTCCAGCTCATGTGCTTCTTTCTGCCCAGCTACTCATTCCCCTTATAGCCCAGCTATTTTAGCTATGATCTCTTTCCCTTTGTCTGCTCTCTCTCCCCCATCTCTCCCCCTCCCTACCCTTTCCTCTCCCCTCCCCCCCCCCCCAGCTCTCTGTCTCCATCCCTATGCTCCTGCTTCTCTCATAGTCAGTTCCAGTCTGTTGACTATGTTCAGTCTACTTTCTTTCTCTCTACTCTGGGCTCTTTCTGATGCCTCTGGCTGTTCTGTGTCTCATATCTACAATTAAGAAACAAAGAAACAGCTTCCCTTTAACCATACCATGGAGCAGTCCTGTGGTCAGTTTATGCAGTTACAACTGCATAAACCTTGAATATGTTCTGCTTATGGAAATACCCTAGCCACAAGCACAGCTGACTTCCATTTAAATGAAGTATGTAGTTAAATCTGCTAGAGTGGTGGTTAGTGAGGGCTTCAGGCATGAGGGAACACACTTTTCACTGTTTAACAAACAAGGTGTTGGTGGTGGTTACACAATGGAGCATGCTTCATTTTCACTGTAAAACTATGCAGTTAAAAATGAGTAAGCCAGTAAATTCTATAGCAGATCCATATGCTGCTGGTTTTGCATTAACCTGACACAAGCTAGAGTCACTCTTGAAGAGGAAGTCTCATTTGAAGAACTGTATCCATCAGATTGGCTCATTGGCAAGTCTGTGTTATGTGTGTGTTGGGGGGTATTTCTTGATTAATGACTGATATAGGAGGTCCCAGCCCATTGTCCATGGCACCACCCCTGGACAAGTGGTCCAGGGTTGTGTCAGAAAGCAATTTGTTCAGCACCGAGGAGTGAGCCAGCACTCACCATTCCTCCACGGCATCTGCTCCCATTCCTGCCTTAACGTGCCTGCTCAGTTCCTGCCCTGAGTTACCTCAACCACAGAGGAGTACAAGCCAGGTACACCCTTTCCTTCTGAAGCTCTTTTTGGTTGGTGTTTTATCACACCAACAGAAGGCAAGTTAGGGCAGCTGTAGTGAGAGCTACAGCTCTCACTGTATCTTTAAAAACCTGGCTATGTTTGGCGAAATCGTTCTTGTTTTAATCCCAAGCATGGATAATGTGGTTTGTCCGCAGCCATTAACTATGATTGTTTCGTGCTCTAGCAGCTGCAGATGCTTCAGCTGAGAACTGAGGGGTAAACGCCAGAACCCCAAGAGGGTCTGCATCGGCGGCTCCTCTTTGTGCTGCCACCCACCGCTGCTGCTGGTTCAGTCTGCTGCTGCATTTGCTATCGCTGGACTGCTGTGTGTCCTGACTGTGAAGACTGGACTTGCCACAAGGAGCTAAGTCCCTAAACAGCAGGAAGTAGTATAAAGAGACATACACTGTCCCTTTCCACTCTAACCTTCTCTCTCTCCTACCTAGTGTTGGGGGATTGGGAGGGATTAGGTATAAGAAGTCCAAAAAATCCAGTAGATTTTTAAATGTACAGCTACAGGCAGCACCCTTTGCCACAATTTAATTTTTTTAAATGTGGGGACGGCTCAGTGATTAAGAGCTGGTTCTGCTCTTGCACAGGATGAGGGTTTGGTTTTTAGCACCCACTTGTGATGGCTCAAGACCACCTCAAGCTACAGCTCTGGGGATCCAGTGTCATCATCTGGCCTCTTGTGTCACATATACGTATTGTTTAAAAAATAATCTTTTAAAAATTTTAATTAAAAAATTGTATTTAAAAAGTCCAGAAAGTAGTGGTTCTCATCTTTGGATTTGCCCACTGCAGAATGTTCAAAACTACTACTACACTAAGTTGGCTGATTTTATCAAATAGTTTTAATTATACAAATTGCAAAAATATATTCCCATTGTAAGAAATGTAGAGAATTCAGAAAAATATTGTAAAAGGACAATTTTTTAAAGTAAAACATGACTCTTGCCCAAATATAAAGTGTGCCAAATACTTAAAGGTGTTTAAGGAGGGAAACAGTTTATTGTGAAGATCAAAGGAGAATGCAAATAACTCATACACAGGCAAACAGGAACACTCATTATTAAAAAAAAAGAAACCTTTAAAAAAAGAAACTTCAACTCGTTTGGTTTATTAAAGTCTGCACACGAAGCCGACGACACCAGGAATCACTAGCTAGCTTCTACCTTTGGCAATGCAGATTTTCAAGTTTTCATTTTTAACTAATCAAGGGGAATAAAGAATAAAGCGTTTTTTCTAATTATATTTCTATGATTACAAGTTTGTCCTTTTTTCATGAAAGAAAAAGCTAGTTGGCGTTGTTTGGGCAATAATCAATCATATTCTATCCCTTTGCACTCATCGGAAAACGTTCTCAGAACCACGGGTTTTCTGCCATGCATTATAGGCTTGCCAAGTCCAGAAGGAGACAATCATTGAGTCAACCTCTGATCCGCTTGAATTGTTTTTACAAGACTGCAAAGAAAACCCTTTTGCAACTCGTCAACCCAGAAATACTCTCCCTTTCTTACTAGTTAAACTTCTCCCGGAGCGTGGAGCCCTGATTAAGAAAATCCAGAGAGGTTTCCATAGTGCAATTGTTTGCATACAGTCCCGGCTGGGAAAGCTTGGTGCACAGGGGTCCTGTGCATCTCTAGCAGACCGCCCTGCTGGGAGTAACTGCGGGTGGCAGCTCAAAACTTTCAAGGGACACTGATCACCAGCTGGGAGTGGATAGAGAGTTGTGTCAGCAGAGTCAGGGAGAGCTGGGGATGGGAGGTTGGGGCCCTTTTCTGACCTGAGACGGACTGGGAAGTGAGGACGGTGCACAGCCCCGCAGCAGGTGAGGTTACAGGAGCGGCCCGCCCCCTTCGTCCAGTACCCGAGAGTGAGGGCGGCGTCAGGGAGCCAGGGCGGGGCGACCTTTGCTCGATCCCTATGCCATCCGGCGGGCCGGGCCCAGCGGCCGGGCTGGGGTGGGGTGTCCGGGTCCTCAGAGTCCTTGGTCGCCTCTTGCCAAGTGGCCCAGCCGCTCCTGCCCCTCCCACCGGGTAGGGTTTGGCCGCGGGGGCGCACCTGGGCGCGCGGTTTCGGTCTGACCCGACTCGCAGCTAGTTTCGATTAGGGACACCGGTTGGGCGAGAGGGCGGAGCAGTCGGGACACGAGAGGGGAGGGGACTCGGTGCGAGAGGCTCAGTGGGGACAGTCCCTCGAGGGAGACAAAGAGCGTCCGGAGAGCGCAGTGAGCATCGCTGCTACCTGGCCCCGCGCCTCGCAGACTTGGGGACCCCGGGTTTGGGGTGCGCTGCGGAGCAGGCACAGGTGCTGGGGAACCCACGGAGCTACGCGGGATGCGGACGCCGGTGGTGATGACCCTGGGCATGGTGCTCACGCCCTGCGGGCTGCTGCTCAATCTCATCAGTACGCTGGCCCCGGGCTGGCGGCTGATAAAGGGCTTTCTGGACCAGCCGGTGGACGTGGTGCTGTACCAGGGCCTGTGGGACATATGTCGCGAACAGAGCAGCCGCGAGCGCGAGTGCGGCCAGCCCGACGAGTGGAGCTACTTCGAGACCCAGCCTGTGCAGGTGGCCCGGGGACTCATGATCACGTCGCTGGCCACCACCGCCCTGGGGCTGCTGCTGGCGTCGCTCGGCGTGCGCTGCTGGCAGGATGAGCCCCACTTCGGGCTAGCCGGCCTCTCGGGCGTCGTGTTTTTCGCCGCCGGCCTCTTCAGCCTCATCCCGGTCTCCTGGTACAACCACTTCTTGGCGGATCGCTCCGTCCTGCCCGCCCCGAGCAACCCGGTCACCGTGCAGGTCAGCTACAGCCTGGTGCTGGGCTACCTAGGCAGTTGCCTGCTGCTCCTGGGTGGCTTCTCCCTGGCGCTCAGCTTTGCGCCTTGGTGCAAAGAACATTGTCGCCGCTGTCGCAAGGCGCCCCCCTCAGGCCCGCGCCGCAGCAGCATCAGCACCGTCTACGTGGACTGGCCGGAGCCCGCGCTCACCCCAGCCATCAAGTACTACAGTGATGGTCAGCATCGGCCTCCGCCCACCGAGCACAGGGTCGCCAGCAAGCTCAAGGTCGGATTCCCTATGCCACGGCCGCCACCCAAGGCCTACACCAACCCGATGGATGTGCTTGAGGGAGAAGAGAAGACGGCCACCTCCCAAGGCGGTTCCTCCACGCGCAGCACTCGGCCCTGCCACAGTTCGCTGCCCTGTGACTCTGACCTGTAGGTGCGGCTCACGCACAGTCTCTCTGAGCTCCGCCTGGGGTCTGAGGGCGATTTGAACTTGTGCGTTGCCGTGACATCTGCCACCAGAACCCTGGACACCTTTTAACTGGAGGGCAGGCCTTCCTTTCTGGGGACAAAAGAATCTCCAGATACTAGGTTGGGTTCATTTATCTTTTCAGGAGTTTCACTCTTGTCTCCAGAGCGACCAGGTCATATGCAGTGACAAGATTAGGTGTCAGTGTTTTGCCTAACTGCTAATCTCAGTGGGCACCAAAAAATTTGCAATCAGCCACACGGCTTAAAAGAGGCGGGGCACCTTGAAAGCTCAGTATTCTAAGCTGCCCACGAGTCTTCACAAGGTCACTATTGAGGTTTTGTTTTGCTTTCTCCCTGCTTCAGTTTCCAGCAAACTTGAGTGGCCCAAAAATTTAAGTCTGGTTGTGTTTGAAGGCTGTGCCATAAAGACAGCAGCTTTAATGGCTCTTAGGAAGTGAAATAACTTGTTCACCTCATATTTATATTACTTCGTGCATACATAATATTTATCTTTTCTAATAACTTACTACTGTGTAGGAGGTTGAGCTAATTCAAGAGACTGTCTTCCAGAAGCTAGGTGAATGAAAAAGTTAACATAACACCATCCTTTTCTCTAGATACCTCACCCTGAACAGAGATATATTTTATACAAAAAGGAGTGTTAAGTTGCATTTGGCTAAAGTCCGTATGTGCTTATCTTATTTATAAATAAAAATTGTAGATGTCAGTTTTGGTATCGGTACAAAAGCTTGTGTCTGGGTGTAGCTGTCAGGAGTCTCAGCATTTGTTATTAGCAGTTTCCTGGCGTCTTAGCCACCCTTCTGCAATCTATCTAGCACTCACATCTTTGCCCTTTTCTGCCTAAGATTACTGAAAGAAACCAGGGCCCCACTTAAATCCCAGCCGGTTTTGTTTTCAAGCTCAGGTTGTTTTCAATGCAAACCAAGTCTATTGTTGGGGGGAAAAAACTAGAAGCACCAGTTTCAGGGATAAGCGTAGAGGTTTGTTCCTCTTCTTGCCCAGCTACTTCAAGTCCTAGGTCGTAGCAGTTTTTATGAGGGAGCTGAAATTTCTAGCAGCTCCCTAAACAACGGGGTTAAAGGTGCCTTTAGCTGAACTGAAACTGCAATTTAAAGTTCAGAAGTGGGACTCAAGTGTTGAGCAAGAGCTGATTGCGGAGAGTTACACTTGAAGGAACTGAAACTTGTGGAGGGCCGAGGAGGTAGGAATTCACAGCCCCTGCCACTCTGGAGAGAAATCACCCAACTTGAATATGCAGGGATATCACTTTAGAGTTCTTTCCAAATGCAGATTCCACTGCTGCAGACCCCTGAAACTGCTTCTTAAGTAGAGCCCAGAAGACCACAGTGCAGAGGTTCTCAACCTGTAGCTTGAGAGCCTTTTGGAGGTCACATATCAAATATCTTGCATATCAGTTACATCATGATTCATAACAGTAGCAAATTTACAGTTAAGTAGCAACGAAATAATTTTGTGGTTGAGGGTCAGCACAACATGAGGAGCTGTATTAAAAGGCCGAAGCATTAGGGAGGATGAGAACCACTGTCCCAGGGTATATGGTCCTGCAGGTACTCCAAGTGGCAAAGCTGCAGCTGGGACTCTGCCTCAGTTAATTGCAGTTGGGGGTGGGTAGGAGACCACTCATCAGCATAGCTCTGAACACCTACTACGCAGATGCTTTAGACGGTGGAAGCTTACTGTGTATATTAGTTAGGGTTCCTATTGCTGTGATGAAACACCATGACGGAAAGCAAGTTGGGAAGGAAAGGGTTTATCTGGCTTTCACATCCAGATCATAGTCCATCATTGAAGAAAGTCAGAACAGGTTCTTAAACAGGGCAGCATCTTGGAGGCAGGAGTTTATGCAGAAGCCATGAGGGGTGTTGCTTACTGGCTTGCTCAGCCTGCTTTCTTATAGAACCCAGGACCATCAGCCCAGGGATGGCACCACTCACAACGGGCTGGACCGGGCCCTTCTCCATCAATCACTAATTAAGAAATGGCTCTCTTCTTATGGAAGTTCTTGTGGAGGCATTTTCTCAGTTGAGGTTTTCCCCCTTTCAGATAACTCTACCTTGGGTCAAGTTGACCTAAAACTAACTAACATACTGTAGGTGAAGAGCTAAAATAGAAAAATTGTAGGCTGGGTGTATTCAGCTTCTATTTCAAAGACAGCAGCAGGAGGCTCCAAGCTCCAGAGGTAGCTAAGAACTTAGAGGGCCTGGTTTCTTGAAAGTACTGAGTTTTACCTGAATCTTGACTCCAAGTACTGCCAGTGCGCACTACTGTTAAACAGAGTTGGTCTCTTGAACCTTTTACTTTCCCTCCCCCTCCTCATTTATTCTCCCTGGCTTATAGACAAAGCACATTTCTCTGATGATTAAAATTCAATCACTAAAAGCTAAAACTATTTTTCTTCCACCAAACTTATTTCCCTTAAAAGCATACTTCTTCTTTTTAAAAACACACTTTTCCTTCTTCTTCTTCTTCTTCTTCTTCTTCTTCTTCTTCTTCTTCTTCTTCTTCTTCTTCTTCTTCTTCTTCATTATAAAAATGTTCAGGCCAGCATGGAAGGAGACTCCTGCATAGGTTGGGATCCTTTCTTGGTCCAATGGTCATTCTCTGCCACAGAAGCACACACTGACAGTGGGCTTTGAAGAAGCTGCTGGAGACTGTGATCTCTGGAGTCCTGCTGTGAATATAATCCCTGAGTTGATACTGACCAATCACACACTACACTGAAGTTAACTCACTGACATGTCGGCCCCAAGGTCTTTCTATCTATGATATATTCTCTCACCATTTGGTGCTTTCAGGCTTCTCACACTGCTCAAGTTTGCCTAGAGGTCCACAGTGCCTGAGGAAGTTGAGAAGAGGTGGCTTTATAAGATGTTAGCTATATGCCTGTTTTCTGGTTGGGCTTTCCCTGGGATTCAAGCCTCACCTAGGAGGGTGAGGCATGGCTTTCAGAGCGGAAGCTCTTTATCCACGTGGAGACTGTGGGAAAGGCTGGCAGGCTGCCTCAGGAACCATCTCTTCTTTATTGCACAGGTCTTCCATCCAGTAAGTATTTTCAACACCTGACATTTTGCAAGCATACTTGTGGATACTGGAAAACAAAACAATTTGGCTCTGGTATACTCCAATGAGTCATAGAAGGGGATGAAGAGTAAGTAGTAAGTCAAGTGATGGAGGAAGGGAAATAATATTTTAGGAAAAGTGAGGAGGAAAAAGGTTTTGTTGGAGCAGAAAAGCAAAAGAAGAGATGAGAGCATTCCAGGCAGAGGAAACAGCAGAGCCCACTTCCCAGAACATGTTTGTTTTTCTTCTCTATCCTTCATCCTACAGTCTCATGGTAAAGGTTAGAAGCTAGCAATTAAAACTAGGTACACCTTGACATTTGCTCTTTACTGAGAGAACAATAGCACCTTCAGTAGGAAACACAGTCTGGAGCAAATACAATCAGTGTTACAGAATGCTTCTAGAATAAAAAGCAATTTGCCATATGAATAGCTGCTAAGGAACATTTTATTCTACCAAGGTAAAGAATCACCCCAGAAGCCACCAGGCAGGTAACATGCTGGAAACTCACAGCCTCGGATTCTCAGGGTGTGAAGATACATGCTTGTAACCTCAGAATTTGAAAAGTAGAAAGAGGAGGAGTCGAGGTTCAGTGTCACACAAGGCAATGTAGTAAGTTTGAAACCAGCCAAGGGATATAGTGACACTTGTTCCCTACACACACACACACACACACACACACACACACTTGCACGCACGCACGCACACGCACACACACACACATACACAGCCTTTCCCTCTCCTCATAAATAACTTGTCATGCATATAGAAAGTTATATGTTTCCATAGCCACTGTTTCCAATTCCCAGGGGTTAGGTGTCACTACCAATGAGCTCCCTCATAAAAACAAGGACTCAATTATCTATTGCTTCAAACTGAAAAAGGTTTAAAAGTCTCACGCTATTCTGCTACCCACCCACCCATGCTCCTCTGCGTCCTCACTGTGCTGCCAGCAGTAAAATAACCTCCTCCTTTCGGCCCCCCAAAACGAGAAAGAAGGCCTTGAAAACAAAGGTTGTCTTGTCCGAATCAGGGAAAACACAGATAAAGCTCAGCACAGGGACAATGCTGACCAGTGCGGGAATGTGAAGGACTGCCTTCAGTGTGGGCTCTTATCTGTAATCCCAGCACTTGGGAGGCTGAGGTAGGAGTGTTGGGAGACCAAGGCCAGACTGGGTGACATAGCAAGAACCAGGGTCAGACAATAAAGAGAAGAATAAGACAAAAGGCTTTCTTTATACATCATCCAGGCTGACAAGAAGGTGAGCCAGCCGTCCCACTTGGAAAGCAGTGTGACTGGTGGAGAGCCTTAAAGAGTCACAATATTACTTCACAGGTATCCAGCGCCTTGGCCACTTGCATGGCTAAGCCCCTTCCCACACCTGAAGAGCATTTATGCCATGGAGCTCCGAAATGGATTCCTCTTGTCCCTGGGCTGCCAGGGGCTAACCACTGTAGACAGCTCTCCTAGCTGACGTGTGGTCTATGCAACTGGTGTGAGCTTTGCCCTGCCAGCGTCATCTCCTCCAGCTGGATATTACCAGAGGGCATCCTTCCCTTTAGCACTCTGAAGGTAACAGTAAGGGTCTCTGCTGAGAGTTTACAAATACAATTTGGACGGGACAGACTCAGGAAGCTGATCGGCTTAAATGCTAGAGGTTTTCCTGAGAGTCACGACCTGAGTATTCTGAGTCTCAGTTTCTCTGAATTCCTGAAGCCTTCCAAGAGCTAAAATAGCAGGGACGCTCTCAGAATTCCCCTTCACCTAGTTTTTTCTATGAGAAGTGTAAAGTGCCTAATCTAACTTTTAATTGCTAGCAGAAATGCCAGTTCATGTTTGTGGTATGTCTTTGAGACCAGTGCATAGGCTTATCAATATTTCTAAAGACCCCCATTTTGCAGAAGAAAACTCAGAGATTTTACTTCTATCATAGGTATAATGCTCTCTTTGTTTATAAGAACCAGAACTCCAAAACCTGCCACCTTAATTTCCATGTTAAAAAAAAAAAAACTTTAGGAAACAGACTTGAGTAAAGGGAATGGATTTATTTACAATCTGGCCAAACCATGTTATTGTGCTGGCTAGTTTTATGTCCATTTGACACAAGCTTGAGTCATCTGAGATCAGGGAACCTCAACTGAGAACATGACTCCATAAGACTGGGTTGTATGCAGGCCTGTAGGACATTTTTTTAAATTGGTGATTGGTGTGGAAGGGGCTCAGTCCACTGTAGGTATGGCTCCCCATGGACAGCTGGTCCTGAGTTCTATAAGAAAGCAGGCTGAGAAAGCTATTAAGTGTGGCATCCCTCCCTGGCCTCTACATCAGCTCCTTCCTCCAAGTTCATGCCTTCTGAGGGCTCACTTGGCTGTGATTTAGGCTATGTAAGTCAAATAAACCCTTTCCTTTTCAAGTTGGTTTTAGTCATGGTATTTTGTCTTAGGAACAGCAACCCTAACTAAGCTATAAACTTGAGGTTCTGATAACATTGGGTGTAAAGAAACTGATAAATCAATATGTAACGTAGACACTGTCACACTAGAAGGCTCTTACACTTTAAAATTCACTGTTTCTACCAGTAGATAAGACTGTGAAGTTGACAAACCACTTCAGGAGGCAGGGATGGTTAGGAATGGTTTGATATAGTCTTGAGACTCCATCCTAAAACCACGTCCTTCTGATGAAAAGGACAGTCAGTGTGTTTTATAAGTTCCTGAGTGGGGAGAAGCATTACGGGATATGTTAAAATAGATGCAGACAGAGATACTTTGGCATATACTCATAGGAAAGACTAGATAGGCCAGACATGGGATGAGAGGGCGATGCAGCATGCACAGGGAGCTGATGACCATGGTTAGTAAGCTTCTTCCCCACATCACATGGCCTGAGGAAGAAGGCCAAAGGCCCAGGGGGTCCCAGGCAGCAAATCTATTCTATTCAAAGTGATACTAATCGTGATATACATCAGCTACTTTGGAGCATGATTTTTTTTCATGGCATTTTCATACATGTACGGACAAGTGAAGACAGAGATTTGTCGAGGGCAAAATGATCAGTAATGTTAGCTTTGAAAGGGTAGGAAAAACAAATTCTTTTTGTGGCCACAGGGACACAGGGTACTGGAAGGTGGAGATGAGTTTTCTCTGGTACAGTTGAGCTTCTGTACAACTTAATGATGCTTGTCCTGTCTTCCAGCCAGAAAGACCCAGCACAGCGTAATCAGGAAGGCTTCCCTGGCATTTGTTCTCCAGGTCAAGTTGATCTTTATTTAGATTTCATACCTCATTGAAGAGCAGGGAACATTTTATACATTGCTCACAGTAATGAGCCCAGGGCTTTCCCGTTAGGCTAGGTGGTTTACACAAACTCATTCTGCAAGACAAAACACAAAGGTCTAGAAAAGATTCCAAGCAAGGAAACTCTTCTAAATGATATTGGGTTTATTATAATTTAGATTCATATGACTGGACTCAGGTACCACGCTAAGCCATGAATAGGTATTGTACAGGACAAAGTGATTTGCCCAAGCTTGCTCCTACCGAATTTTAGACTATACTCTCATTGTGACCCTATGGACATCACAAATTTGGTGCCTTTCATTCCCCATGAAACAGTAATAACCTAGCAAAACCAGGGCACATGTTAGCAGGCCAAGTACTTGTGTGGTCTGCAGCAGAAAAGAGCTAGTTAGGATTAATTCTGGTGTAGCCTAAATTCTATGTTGATGACGACAGTATCCACAGACATTATTTTAAATAGCATGAGACATACTCTGTGTCTGAGGGTCTATATCAGGGGTCTTCAAACTACGGCCCGCGGGCCACATGTGGCCCACAGAGGAGTCTGATCCGGCCCGCCAGCAATGAGCGCAGTTTGGCCGCCAAGATACCTGCCAGCATATACACTCAGTGTCACAGCTTCTCAGTGATGACATCAACCACCTCCGCCCATGGCACGCTGTGTGCTGGGAGGGTGGGCGTGAGGGCGGTGTTGGGAGGGACACTGATGCACCCTTGCGCCTGGCACTCGGCACTCGTGCCGCTGATGATGTCACTGGAGGGCGCTGGACTCCGCGTGGTGAGGAGTACCACATGTGGGTGACTATAATGATGTAAAAAGGCACGCGCTCCACCCCAGGCAATGTGGTGTCTGTGTGCTGTGCCTGCCTGTCAGTGAGGTTTTCCTCCACTCCCTCCACTGCCAAAGGTCAGTCAAAAGTGCCATAGAAATAAATTTTTGCCAGATGGGGGGTTCTGCCCGACTGGGGGGTGGGTGAGCCGGCCCCCACTTTAAAAAGTTTGAGGACCCCTGGTCTATATCTACAAAGTGTATTTACCTGTTCCATTAGTTTCAGAATCGACTGCAATTGTCATAAAGGAAACAGCTTTTATAAATGAGTGACAACCTAGAAGTAAAATTTATCTGGGGTGGGGATGCTGGAGAACAAATGCATGAACATTTGCCACTCTACAGAAACTCGGCTTTCCCTGGAATGGCAAGAACATCCCTCTCTTTGGTAAACTAAGAAACTAGTTCAGAGGACTAACTATCTCAAAGGCAGCTTTAGAGCCAAGATTTAAATCAAGAACTTCCGGCCAGCACTGGGTCAGCTGACTGGCACAAAACAGTACTTGTAGCTGGGTCAGAGGGCAAGCTACAGGGAAGTCAGACTGAATCCTCACCGTATCTAAGATTCTACAGTTCTCTAAAATCCAGGAACAAAACCAGATGACTGTCTCTAATTTCAGAAGGAATCACCTGAAGAAGTAATCAGCATTTACCACAAACTGTCCAGGAAGTTAAGACAGCATACAAGGAACTGGATAAACAATATTTATTTATGGAAACATTTCAGCTCTTTTTTTATTGTTGTTGTTTTAATGAGGTCATTCAGCTTGTAAAGAGGTTAAGGATTCCTGTGGGGGAAAAGAATTGAAGTTAGAGAACACCTACTGCATTTGTAGAAAACAAGAGAATAGAGTTGGTGAGACTTCGAGATACTAGTAGAAAGGTCCTGGAGAAATGGCTCAGAGGTTAAGAGCACTGTCTGTCCTTCAGAGGTCCTGAGTTCAATTCCCAGCAGCCATAGATGGTGGCTCCCAACCATCTATAATGAGATCTGGTGCCCTCTTCTGGCAAGCAGGCACACATGTAGGCAGATCATTATATACAGAATAAATAAATAAATCTTCAAGAGATATTAGGAGAGATCATGGGGACAGGATACCTAAGTTTTGGGAGTAACTCTAAAACCTAATAGCACCCCATCCCACTCCCAAAGTCATTAGCTCCAGGTGTGCTCTGCTGAGATGCCTGAGCTGCTATTTCATGCATGCTTTGTTTTAATTCTCCAAACTAGAGCTAAGGACCAAAGACTTAGTAAGCAGAAGTTTAGCATAAATAACAGCCACATTCACTCATCATAGACTTTTCATACGGGCATTCTCTAAGGATGTCTTGCCAACCCTGAATTCCTCAGAGAGATTCCCTCAACACACCTGCTCATCGTAGACTTCATTGACAAAAGTCTCACTGTTCATTAGATTTTCCTCTTCTTGATTATTTTCTTTATCGTAGTCCAAATTTCTTGATGATGTTCTACAATCAAAGAAACCATGTCAAAAGAATAGTTTTCAAAGAAACCAAGATTAAAATATTATTACACTGGGGGAAGAGATTCCTCAGTTCCTAAGAACATTTCTTGCTCTTGCAGAGGACCTGAATTCAGTTTCTAGTAGCCAGACAAAGTCTTAAAACTGTCTGGAACTCTACTTTCAAGGATCCAACAGCCTCTTCTGTCCTTTCAAAGCACAGAACGTACATAGTAGACATGCATCTGTCCAGGCAAATACTCATGCATACAACATAAAAAGAAATAAATCATATATATATATATAATTACTTGTCCACTGTCAGGGTGAATTACATAAAAATTATGTTTCGCCTTAATTTTCTCTTAAATAAAAGAAATACTCAAAAATGGCTGATACTTGGGTCAATTATTATTTCATACTAGGCAAATACAGCATTGCTTCTCCCCTGAAGGAAATGCAGAAATAGCTTCAAGGGCAGCAGGACACAAATAAAATAGGAAAGCAGGCAAACACAGCAGAAGGACCAAGAATGAACTAGTAATGCATTAACTAGCATTTGCTGGGACATGTTCATTCTCCTGCCCTTTCTTCAGCCTGTGAATGAGAGGCAGAACATCAGGGCAGCTTCTTAGAGCATTATAATTCTTCGTGTGCTGGCTGCCTAATGTTCTTTCTCAGTTTGTCCAATCATTTTCTTCAAACAAACCTTCCTCCTCTCCATCTTATGTTACAAGTACCATTTTGCTGTTGTTTGCTTCTTTAATGACTTTCTTGCCCTTGGATAAAACTTACTGTAAACTCTTTACAGTATTCCTGAATTTCACCTCTAGGCTTAGGCTAAGTTGTGCCCCACCAATGCCCCCAAATCCATGAAATGTAGATGGTAGAGACTTTAACAGGGCAATTGTGTTAAATGAGGCCAGAAGGATGAACCCCACCACAGCATGACTGTGTCTCCCTAAGAAGACGGGGTGCAAACACACATAGAAGAGAAGACATTGTGAGGGAGAAAGGGAGCTACCAACATCTATCAGCCAAGAAGAAAAACAATAAAACCAAGCAATCCGTTGTGACGTCCTGAGAACGTGCGTTCATGCTCTTTGTGATACCCAGCCTGGTACTCTGGCAAATTAACAACCTCCTAACAAACATCCCTGCAATCCCTGGTTCTGGCCTATTGTGTCATAGATAGACACTCTCTATGCAGCTTCACCGCCCACGGCGGTGAAACCCGATTTTACCCGTGCAAATGCCTCATGCCCCACCCTGTATTACACACCTCAGGTCTCACTCAAGGACATTGACCCAATTACTATTTTCCCAGGTTATTTAGCAGGTGCCTCATCATTTAAACCCTTCCCCAGAATAAGAACTCCTGGAGTGGACTTCAATCTTCACTCGCCTCTTAGATTTACGCTTTCTTCTGAGATGTAGAGACAGGCCCAGAACTGCCAGAACAGCTGATAAAGCAATGCCTACACCCAGGGCTACATAGCCCAAGGCAGGGCCCCGGGCTACTTCTTGGCAGAACTCTCCACCATACTCCATCAGGCAGCGGCATCTCCTCAGCTTTCCTTCCACAGTGCAGATCCCTCTCCCATTGCAAAAGTCTTGGCTACAGGGCATATGTGTTGCCTTTTGTAGATCCTTAGACTGGACAGTTTCCACTGTTTTCCTGACAGGGTGTCTCATTCCTTCTTGTCCTAGATGTACATCCGTGGTAGACTCAGCAGCCTGGGAAAGTTCAAAAGCTTCAGGTGTCAACCTTTTCCAAGCTCCTGGCTTCTTAAGCATTGATGTTGAATGGAGTCTACCTGGGTTCATACCTACCAAGACCAAGACAGATGGGATCATTTGCACAACTTTCTTTCCCTAGATTATGGTTAGTTACTCAGTTGTTCTATTTAAATTGGTGAAATCAAAGCCCCTTCAAACAATATAAAGCTGCCCAGCCTCTTGTAGCTCACTCTCATGCCCTAACAACCAAAGGCATATTAGCTTTCCAGAGGAACACACAGCAATTTATATCCAGTTGCCCACAAGTAGAGATTTCAAGTTCTCCAGTAACAAAAATCAGTGTTAATATGGCAGTGAACTGTAGGATAAGGAATAGTACTGAACTGGATATTGCCAAAAGCCATGAACAGCAACACACGGTGAGTGCTGGGTGAGCGGTACTCACAGTCCAGTTCATCAGATCCATCCAGACAGTCAACATGCCCATTGCAAACTTGCTCCTTGGAAATGCACCTCTGACCATCCTTACAGCATTGTGACAGCGGAGAGCACTGGACAGCTTCCACGCATGTGTGGCCATCAACCAAGCAGTAGCCACTGGGACACCTGCAAGTCTTGCCCTCAGGATTTGGTAAGCAGATATGACTGCATCCTCCATTGTCTTTTGAACAGCTGTTGTTACCTGTATATGCCCACCCCCAATTCCCAATCCAAAGATATATTAAATGAGATTAGACTCTGACGAAGTTTTCTACAAGCTTTTTACCAATACATTACTAGCAGATGTTTCCAACAAATTAGATAGTCTTTTAATTTGATTCCTTTTAGTTAAAAAGGCTCTGTGTAACTGATAGTTCTTCATAGATCAGTGTGGCTTTAAACACTTAACAAGGTAACCCCATAAGAATTGAGGGGATAACTTAGTCATTCAAGACTACATTGTGGGCATGCATCACTCAAACTCATCCAGTGACAAAGCCAGAAAGGCCTAGGAAATGAAACAGTGGAAGAACACCTTGTAAAGGTACTATAGGACTCTAATCTCTTCCTCTTTTGCTTTTCAGACATGAAGAGAACATATTTTCTCTGCCACATACTCCTGTTATAAAGTGTTGCTTTGCCATAGACCCCATAGCAAGTCAGCAAACCATTTTCAGACTGAAACCTGGAAAACCACAAATCAGAAAAACCTTCCCCTCTGTAGGAGTCAGCTGTCTCCTTTTGTGTTATAGTAATAGCTATGGAAAGCTAATGCATCATGACTACCAACTTCCAGCCCAGTGAATTTACCACAGCTGTGTTTGGTGAGCAGTTATTAAGACAATGGGGCCAATGGTATTCATAACCCAGGCTCTAGAGAACTGCATACAGACAGGAGCATTGCATAGACCAGAAAGACTTTTAGGTAGGAGTATTTTAACATAATGGGAAACAAAGACATTCCAAGGGGATGGGAGGATGGAATGTCCCCTCCGTGGGAACTCAGTAGACTGCAATGTTATCATAGTCACTGGATATGTACTTACCCTGTTGACTAAGTATACTGTACACTTTTAAGTCTACAATCTTTTGGTCTACTTGGAACCACTGGTTTTCTGAGATTCGGGCTTTGTTGTACCAAACTTTGGTGATCTGGTCTGAAACAAAATAAAATCCATGGCAGAACCGTTTCCTAGGCAAAGAAATGTGCAGCAGAAGTACTTTAACTCATTCATGTGAACCAATGATACAAAAAGAACTTTTCAGAAGACATACATATTTTCCTGAGTTTCATTGTAAGAAAAAAAAATTCTGAGAGAACTTTTGAAAACTACAAACTTCCAACCACAGCAAAGTTGAGTGTTAGGCATTTGTGGTGGCACACACTTATAATCCCAACACTCAGGAGGCTGAAACAGAAAGTCTGTGAATTTGGGGCCAACTTGGGCTAACACTGTCTCAAAAAGTAAGCATGCAAAAATAAACATTCAAAGGTGCATGTCAGTAAATTATGACTAGAACATCAATAGATATCAGACTAGATAATTAGAATGTCTGATACTTAAATACAGTCTACGTGATTAATGATAAGTATCTCAAAATTCATTATAACACACCTCTGGGAATGGCTCATTTGTAGGAGTTGTGAGGGATCCTAAAGTGCGTGGGAAGGGGCTCATTACATCCCTCAGATCCTCTGGAAAACGACCTGAAAACTTGTTTTGCTGTGGCTGATAGGCACTTGGAAATTTAAGGAAACAGGTTTATTTTAAATCTTTTCTACATTTTTTTCAAGTCTAGATACTCATTAGAAAGTTATTCACAGGGATCTATCAGAGACACAGAAACACACTAGAACATTGTGATTATGGACAACCCCGTGGATATCTTAGAAATGCCCAGATAAAGCCCTATGTGTATCAGAAAAGCAGAAGCAGAAGAAAGTGGAGGAAGGAAATCAATAGAATGGGGCTTTGTGAAAGACTGTAGGGTTTGAATAAGAACAAACTATAAACAGTAAACATGTATGAAAATGTCACAATGAAACCCATTTTTTTTGTACATGAGCATACAAAGTAGAAAAAGTACATACAAAAGGGCATACAAATTAGAAAAGGTAATTTAAGATGAAAATAGAAAGAATGTTATATAAGCCACTAGTATCTCATGTTTACTTTGTCAACTAAGACATGCATTGTCATTTGATTGGTAAGCTGAAGCAGTAACTGAGGGTGGGCATGCCACCTAGATCCAACTCTTGGCCCTGTTCTCTCTGAACTATGTTGACCAAAGGTCCGTGTGTTGAAGACTTGGTCGCTGGCTTGAGGTTAAGGCAAAAAAAGTTAGATTACTAATGGTATGCCCTAGGTAGGAATTCTAGGACTCTGGCCTTCTTCTTTCTCTCTCTTTTGTATATTGATGTAAAAATAAGTATTTTTGATACATTGGTATAAATTTTGGTATATTGATACAATATAATAGGTAGATTAATTGTTAATGAACTCATGGTCATGTCAGACACTAATTTAATTTATAACAGGAATATACATCCTAGGTGTAACAGATAGATAGATTATATAAATGTAGATAAGTCTTCAAAAACCTCAGAGACCTACAGAATATGGCTATTTAAAATGTTTTTATTATTTTAAGGATTCTTTGACAATGAGACATCTGGCAACACCTAGCCTACCTCAAAGAAGATGATGTGCATCAAAGAATCTCCATACGGAGATGGCTTCAAATGTGACAAACCAGCCATTTAGGCAAAAAAAAAAAATGCCCTTGCTTGTAAGACAGACAGAATTCTACATACAATGGGCAATCTTAAATGTAGGACAGGTTGACTGCCTAGCTCTGCCAAGACAGGGTAAGCAAGTCCTAAATAGTTCCTGTTTCACATATATGTCTCTCAAAGGTACTGGGCTAAAAGGCTGAAGATGATGCTTCAACATTATAGAGTTTGGGGTGGCTATTCAGGCAGCAAACTGTCACTGTCATTTGTTGTTTGTTTTGTTTTGGAAGCTAGTAGATGTACTTCCTACTTACTTAGGTAACCAATTTTATTCCTTCTCAAGTCTCTGATGGGGTTTAAGATCAGAGAGTCATAGTTTTATAATTAGCTTAGTTGCTTAGGAATTAAAGAGATAGTTTAGGTCTAGATAGATGTTGTTAGGCTGATAGATTGAAACTATAATAAAAAGTAACTTACATACAAAGCCTTAGACCCTCATAGATAAGATAGATATTTTCTTCAAGATTGCCAAATACATTTAGACTAGATATCATATACATATATATAATCTTACCTATTGGTTTTTATAATTGTTTCATAATTATTCTTAGTGTATTAAATGGCCTTTTTATTTATACAGTAAAGGGGAATTGTTAGGGATTGGTCTGATGCCTGTATTTTGATGCTGATTACTGGCCTTCAAGATCTCGTTCCTTCCTGGATACAACTATCCTTGTTGTGTAAACCTGCCTAAGACATTATATCTCATTGGTTGATTAAAAAGCCTAAACCTGGGCAGGGCAGGGGTAGTGTAGCTAAGGTTCCAGGGCTTTGAGAATATGAGAATCATGGGAAACAGACAGAAAGATGGGAAGAGAGGAAGGAAGATGCCACAATGGATTAGTGTGGAGAAGAAACAATGTGGGCTGAGAAGGACTCCAAAGATGGTGTGAATGGAGAAAACACCAATGTTAAAAAATAAGTATTAATAATTTGGGAAAGTAGCACAAACAGGAATGGTTAAGGTAAATAGCATTGGGTGGGGACTGGGTGATGAGGTTATTGAGACAGTGTAGGTGAAATATCTGCCCAACCCAAGGTAAATTAGGCAACTGCAAAATTTAACAGGTATCTGTGTCTTATTAATTGTGATAGCAGGTTAAATAATACCGTCGTAATAATTATAGGGCTAAGAATAACAAACATTATATAGCCCAACACCACTTTTGTTTACTACAACACTCTTTGCTTTTTGCCTCCATGGAGGAATTGGTTTTTCTACCATATGATCCATCATGATATACTTCCTCACCAAAGATCCAAGTGAACTGAAACCCATGAAACTACTCATCCAAATCAAACTTTTTCCTCATAAAGTTGGTTGTCATGGGTATTTTGTCAACGTGACAGATGAGTAACATAACAGTAAGAATCATCATATGAAATAGAGAAATCTCAGGACCTAAGCTTATTCATATAGAGAAGTAGTTCTCAACCTATGGATAGCAAGCCTTTGGAAGCCACATATCAGATATCCTGCCTAACAGATATTTACATTACATTTAGTAACAGTAGCAAAATTATATTTATGAAGCAGCAACAAAAATACCTTTATGGTTGGGGGTCACTGCAACATGAGGAACTGTATTAGAGGGTAGCCGCATTAGGAAGGTTGAGAACCACCGATACATAGAATAACCACGTAAGCGAAAGGCCCTCCAAGCCACAGTTGCACTGTTACACATCCTTCTGTAATCTATGAAGGTCAGACAGCCACTAAAAGAAAGACACTGCTAGGGACAGGTGTGGAGTAGAAACTGATACTCTTTGGATTGCAGGAGTAAATTCAGATCACAGTTCAGTCTACACAACTGAGACCTACCATCGCCAACAGTTGTCCATAACATCATGTCTTGACCACATGCAAAGAGGTGAAGACCCTTAAGTCCTTGATGGTCCACTCTGTATCTTGAGCCATCTACTTGAATACTTTGTATAAGTCCCTGCCCTGCAAAGAGATGGTCAGTTACTTTCATTTAGTCTTAATAGCTATACTATATCCAGAAGCTTGCCATATCTTGTCCCAGCTTTAGAATGACACTGTTTGCCATTCAGGCTCTGAGGTGATCTCTCTTATTTGCCTCTCCATAACAGTGATTCACAATGGTTTACTTATATACACACATACGATATAATATGATATGATATACGTATATGATGTGATCTGTGTGTATATGATGAGTAAGTATGTAAGTCATGTGTTTATATGTGAGTGCAGGGATATTTGTGCCTCGGTATACATATTCCAGTCAGTGAACAAAGCCAGGTTTCTAGCTTTCCTTTCTATCTTGTTTGAGGCAGGGGCTCTTTACTGTTTTCTACCTCATAGAGCAGGCTAGGTGGCACATAAGCCGCCACCTCCATTATTACCACAGGACAACTGGGATTACCAGCATGTGCTGCTATGCCCAGATTTACATGGATTCTTGGCATCAGAACTCAGGTCCTCAGGTTTGCAAGGCAGGTGCTTTCACCACTGAACCATCCCCCCAATATCATTCGCATATGTTGAGTTCTCAGTCTTTTCTTTTACAAAGGGGCAGCTGCATGGCTCTGTGGATTATACCCTGCCACTTAGGAACAGATCTATTTGTCTCTACTGTGTTGGCAGATTTGGGAGATCTGAAAGTTCTCTGAGATTATAGCTGAAGATCACTGACCAGAACTTCACTATTCAGTGCAGGTCTGTGAGGTTCATATTTAGGGTACAGATATTGATTGCTTACCAGTATCAGCCCAGTACACTCGTGTCCCTGCATCCGAAAAGGTCAGGCCCACAGGCACCTGGGATTTCAGCCATAGTACCTTTCTCCGGCTGCCGTCCATAGAGGCACACTCAATGCTGGAGCCATCTCTCCCATCATCCTGCAAACCCAGGTCTGCCAAGCACATGACTGCAGTAGGTGGGTGGAGGACAATAGAAGCTGGGTGATAAAGGTTTTCACTGAGTAAAATAATGGGATATTGGCCAGTAGAGGAAGCAACATTGATGTAGGGATTCTCACTGTCAATCCAATATATGTTTCCACTCAGCCAGTCCAGAGCAAAGTCAATCACTGTCGCCTTCGCAGAGATGACCCTCTGCCATGAGAGTATCCCTGGTTCTTTCAGCCTTAGTAGCCTGATGTCACTGGTATTGAGTTCTGACAGGTAGAGGGCCTTTTCCTGGACGAGATAATCCATGGATGCAAGCTGATTGACACTGGTAAAGGGAAGTGTTCTGTGTTCTGGCACAGTTGTTTGTTGAGAGGTAGTCTTAAGATTTTTCAGATAGATCTATTGGGAAAATTAGGTGGATAACACTAATTAAGTCTACTCAAACTTTTTAATCTCAATATTACATTGGTGGTAGGATTTCTTTTAGTATAATAATATTTATTTTTTAAAAATTATGTATGTATACATCTTAAAATTTTATTTACTTTACATTCCAGTTGCAGCCATCCCTCACTCCTCTCCTCCCACCCCCTGCCATCCTTCTATCCTCCCCTTTTCCTCAGAAAAGGCACAAAAAAAGGGAGGCCTTTCATGTGCTAGGTTTCTTAAATTAATATTTTCAGACATTCTATCTTCTGAGAACAGAAAGCAATTAATTTGTTCCTTTCCTGGAGCCTCTATCACTGAGAATTTCTGAAATCCATGTGTCTTAGCCACGATTACTATTGCTATAATGAAAACCATGACCAAAAGCAAACCGGGGAGAAAAGGGTTTATTTGGCTTATGTTTTCATATCATAGTTCATCATCAAAAAGAGTCAAGACAGGAACTCAAAGAAGGAAGAAACCTGAAGGCAGGAGCTTATGCCATAGATGAGTGTTACTTCCTGGCTTGCCCATCCTGCTTTCTTATAGAACCCAAGACAACCAGCCCAGGGATGTCACCAGCCCTAATGGGCTGGGCCCACCCACATCAAACATGAATTAAGAAAATGCCCTATAGCTGGATCTTACAAGGCATTTTTTATCAACTGAAGATATGATCCCTATTAAAGGTATTTCTCTTTAAATGACACTTATTAATTAATATCACGCCAACACTGGAGCTGATCTTCAACCCCAACATCTGTACCATTGTTTTACAATGCCAAGCACTGACGTATCCTCAGGGTAGGGGCGTGCTTGTTTGTACTTTTAGCCTCTATTAATTTAACACATGATTCTTCACAAAACGTGCTTCCTCCCCAGGCTGGAATCCAGGGAGCTGCTTGGATTGGAACTGATCAGAATCCCCATAATCATTTAGGTGACTAAACAGAGGCAGACATGCTCTCTGCTTCCTAATCTCGCTGTGTCCCACATACTAAGTAGGTCTTAAAGGAATTTAAATGCACATCATTTTCATGTAAGCATTTCAAGAAACCTTACTTTGGTCACCCTAGCCCTTTTCAGATCAAGGTGTTTTACATCATGGGGATACCTGGTGCACAGTGACTACTAAGACATACGTTGTATTTTAAGAATTTTCCAAGGGAAAGGGCCTCCGCCATTTATACCTGGAGGTAGGGAAGTCTAACACTGGAAGACAGAAGCAGAACACAAACCAAGTGCAGGCATGCCAGGAAAGCTCTCGACCAGTACCTGGGTGAGAACACTGGGCAATACCAGGAAAAGAAACTCAGACTCTTGTGGGGAGACACAGGTGACCCCATCTTCTGCCAGCACGAGGCCAACAGGGCAGTGGCAACTTCTCTTGGCTCGTGGGCTCAGAAGGCACAAGTGAGAGCATTCTAGGTCCAGACAAGGACTAGAAGACCTGGGCTGAAGGACTTCATGCATTATCTGAAAAAAAGAAAGGAAGGAAGGAAGAAAGAAAGAAGGAAGGAAGGAAGGAAAAAGCAAAGAAAGAAAAAATATCTGCATGCTGCTACTGGCATGCAGAACGTCAACCAAGTCAACCAATTCTTTTCTCCTCTCCTCCCTTTCTTTCCCCTCTCCCTTCACCACTTCCCTTTATCTCCACCTTCTACCTTCTTTCCCTTCTCTCTTTTTCTGTGTCCTGAGGATTGAACACAGGGCCTTATGTCTGCTTAGCATGTACCACTCTACTGCGGAGGTACAGCCACAACTCCAAAAATGCCCTTAAATACTGTGGATGGATGCCACCACACTTGGTGATTGGGTAGCTCATAGACAAAGCCTTTTTCCAAGCAAATAAGGGAGGTGTTTTAGAGTATCCTACATACCTTGAGTCCAAAGGGCTGTTCAGAACGCTTGATGAGGACAGCTCTGCCCTTGCCTGTCACCTTCTCCACACTCTGTATTGTTCTTGTCTTTGGGTCAGACCAGAAGACTTCGTCTTCAAACACAGCGACTGAAAAGGGGCTCTTGATTCGAGTTAGCTGCATCATCTACAATGGTGAAGGTGAGTTTTATACACATAATATTTCAACTGAGCCTAATGTCAAAAGGACACTTACGCTAATGCCACTACCATCGAGGTTGACAGAGCCAATGCAGTGAAGTTTCTCATCAGACCAGAATATCTTCCAACTTAACCGGTCAAGAGCTATGCTAGTTGGCCGACCAAGGCCTCGATTGACAAGTATCTTTCTGCTGCTACCGTCCATCCCAGCTTGTTCTATCTGAGGTTCTTCTCCAATTTCAGACCAGTACATCAATCTGTGTGAACAAAAGCCAGTGTTAAGGTAGTATATTGCCTTGGAGAAAACATTTATCAATCAACATCTTGAAATGTTGACTTACAAAGAATAAAAAGATTCCAAATGGATCTACAAAAAAACAGTACCTTAGAATTTAATGTCATCATTGCAAAAAGGAAAATTAATTCTCCCCTCAACTTTTGATTAGTCCAGTTTCTTAAGTTTAATTGTGAAATGTTAAAAGGAAGTTTTTCTTGAAATGTTATGGTGATTGTTTAATTGTCATTAATTAGCACAAGAATCTTAGGAGTACAATAGTCTATAGCTTGGAAACTCTCCAGGGAACTTACCAGTTTTTTCTTAACTGAAAGATAGGAAGAAAGAAAGAGAGAGAAAGAAAGAAAACCAGAAAAAAATAAGTAGTTTTACAAATTGTCATGGGTGGATGTGTAGGTGAGACCTCAGTATTGGCTATGTGGACTAGAAACTATTGCTAGAAACATGCTGACAAGTCCTGACCAGATGTGTCAAAAATGTAAGAAAAAGGATATCAAAAGTGGGTTAGCATTGGACTCTAGATTTTCTGTATCTTTTTCTTATGTTTGATATACATATAGCCATCCCAACGATAAAGTGGGAGTGTTAACTTGTGTGCTTTTGGGCTGGAGAGATGGATTAATGGCGAAAGTTCTTGCCTTGAAGTCTGACCACATGAGTTCAATTCCTGGAAACCAAATGATGAAGGTAGAATCAACTTCTACAAGTTGTCCTGTAACTTCTGCACATGTACCATGGTACTGGAATACACACACTAAATTTTTAAATTATAAAATTACATACTTTTTCAGAAAGAAAAGACTGTAAGTGGAATCACTCAAGCTTAAGTCAAATCTAAACCATCATAAATTAACCATTTTTACTAGTTCCCTTCTCTCCTCATCTGCAATTTCAAAATCATAACTGTGTTCTGAGAGTCCTTTTGCTTGCCTTAGAAACTGCTGGTTGACCACAGCTTGAATTGCACTTGGAAATTTCCCCAAAGTTTTGAAATGTTTAATAGCCACGCATTGGGTTGACACCATTCAACATTAGATCTAAAACCCTGACTCATTTTCAACTCACTCATTCTGGACTGAGCTAATGCAAGCATCAAAGTAGAACTCGGGAGGAATAATGAGCTTAAGGCTCTTGACCAGGTGTCTTGACACCTGACTCACCCATTCAGGGGATCCAAAGCCAAAGCCTGGGGCTGAATCACATCATCATCCACGACAACTGTGTACTCAGATTTTTCTCTACCAACAGCAGTTAGCTGAATTGCCAAAATCTGGCCAGCTCTCCCATCAGTCCAGTAGAGATTTCTTCCAATCCAGTCAACCCCTATACATTCTGGCTTTATCCCTAAAGAGACCATTTGACAGGTGTGCTTATGCTAAATTGTAACTTCAGTACGTTCTAGACTTGCATGCTGCAGGCATTCATTTTCCAACTGCTATATGCATATACAACTGAGAAAATTATTAATATGTCCCAAAATACATCATTAAAGCAGTGGGTGATGGCTTGCAGCTTGGTAGGACCCAAGTACACTGAGATGACAATGGATGTGTCTTTCTATTTCTTACTAGCCAGCAAAGCCATGGTCTTTTTCAACTGAAGAGATAGAACCCAACCCATGTTTAAATTAACTGTCCCTCATTGTTGCTGTTTCCATTCTGAGCACTTAATTAGAGCTTTCCAGATGGACTTACCTCTTACCACCACCCCATCCTTCTTAGTGGTCATGCTTATCCACCTTATACTTTCTGCATTGGGATCTGCCCAGAAGATTTTCTGATCCACTAAGTCATAGTCCACAGAGTAAATAGCCAGGTTCTTGTCTGTAGTTGCCAGGATATCTTCTTTTAAGCTTCTCAGTCCAGAAAGGAAAAGGTTAAACTCAATCGAAGCAAGCAGAATTGGCTCAGCACCTGCCAAAAAGAAATGGCTTTCAACGTGATCATAAAGGAGTTTGTACAGAGACGATCAGCATGGGCTTATGAATGAAAGACTATGACAGAGTACGCCACCTTTGGCTTACTGTTGCCAAGGCTGGGCTGTCAATTAACTCAAATGAAAAAAGTATTTCATGACACAATGGTTACAATAATAACCACAACTTAAGCGTATATACGATACAGCTATTATTGGCTTAAATAAAAAAGTAACATCTTTTTTCTTCTTTAGTGGACCAAATAAGGAATTCCACTATGACGCTTGCATTATACACACCGTTGTACCTTGCTCACATCCACTCTCTCCCTCCACTACCACTCCCCACGATGTCAGTCCACGTCGTTTCTTCAAATACTCCCAATTCTGCTCACATGTCACACAGGCACATGCACAAATTTTACATATAAAAGAAAATGTGGGATGTTTTATCTTTCTCCTTTCTGTTACCCTCTCTTATTCTCCCTCCCCCTTTCTCTTTGTCCCCACCCATAGCCTACTTTTACTTTCATGCCATGCATCATTCATATTTAAATCTAGCTTCCACAGAGATGAGGAAAACTGCAATATTTGTCTTCTTGAGTCTGGCTTATTTCCCTTAACATGATCTCCAGCTCCACTCACTTTCCTTCGAGTGTAATGATTTCTTTTTCTTTCTTTCTTTCTTTCTTTCTTTCTTTCTTTCTTTCTTTCTTTCTTTTTTTGCTAAATAAATTCCATTATGTATATACATCACATTTTCTTTATTCACACATTTGTTGATAGACATTAGGCTGGTTCTGACTGAAATAACGGAGCAGATGGGCAGGAAAGAAATGTTTGATCCATAGTTACTGAGTTGGGGATTCAAAGCTCATGATCCAGGACTTAGAAGATAGTCTCAGCATCAGGTTACCTGTTGCCTTACAAGTGTGGCCATCAGGGCCCAGCAAGTAGCCAGGGTGACAGGCACAGATATACGAGCCCTCGGTATTGATACAGGTCTGACTGCAGGGCCGCCCAACTGGCTGCTGGCACTCATTAACATCCTGACAGATTTGACCACGGCTATCCAGCTCAAAGCCTGGGTCACAAACACACACCTGAAAGAGATGAGAAGCCATCAGCACATTTTCGAGAGAAAACAGCATTGACGAAAGGGCTTTGATCTTCATATGAAATTCACAAGGGAATACATTCCATTTTGACAAATAAATCAGCTTTACTTGGAATAGTCACTTCTCTTTGCCCCATCAACCTTGCCAGATGCCTTACACCCTTCTATCCGTCATGGGACAAGGGTAACAAAGGCTAGGTTCAGCAGAGGACACCAGAGCCTCTGCTGGGTCCGTAAGAAAAGACCACGAAGGTAACTGAACTGGTCATCTGCCAGTGGTGAGCTGGTGAGACCAACTATCAGGACACTTTCTTTTACTTGACTATGAGAACAGAGGTGACTGCAGGAAGCTGATGAATACTGCTTTAACGCAGCCGGTTCTCAACTTAAGAGTGTGGCAAGTTCCAAATATCTACACGAAGAAACTTTCACGCGGTCACTTTCCTGACAGCGGAGATATTTGGATCTTGGTGCCATGCAACATTTCTCCATAGCTCACTGCAAAGATGGGAGGAACCACAGGAACAATTTTCATGTGGGTGTAGCAAGAGACACAATAAATGGGAGGGAGGTAGACAGGATCAGGAGGCGCCAGGAAGGTTCAGGGACCTGGATAGGCAGCCGGAACAGTTCTGCCATGAGACGGAGGTGCCTTTGGGACCACCTGAATGAGTGTGCTATCAGCTTTTCTCAGAGCATAGCTTAGGCAACTCACCGGCCCAGATGGGGACTGGTAGCAGGAGTAGTAGCATCGCCCCGGGCTGCATGCTGACGAGGAACACTCTCCACCCTCATCGGAACCGTCCGCACAGTCCTCTCGCCCGTCACACACCGCGCTGAAGCTGAGGCAGGTACCAGTAGCACACTGGAACTCGGAGTCCGGGCACTTCCTCAGAGTACCTATTGGGCAGGGGATTGCCTTCCACTCGAGTTTTACAATCCAGCCCCCGGCATCCCTCCCCTGCATGGCTCCTCATCCATTGTCAGAAGAGGGTGGACTCTTGGTTCTGCGGCATTTGCCTGAAAGCCCCCGCCTCCTGATTCCGTGATAATGCCTTGCACTTACACCCAGCCTCGTCACTGCCGTCCCTGCAGTCACGCTGTCCATCGCAGCGCCAGAAGTCGGGCACACACTGGTCTGCACTGCTGCAAGCCCACTGCCAAGGGCCACATGGGAGCACTTCGCGCTCACAGTCCTGAGGAGACAGTGACGGTCAGCGGCCCCTGATCCATCTCAGGGAGGAGTCTGCAGAGTTAGACAGGGCCCAGGCTATGGGACTGTTCTCAAGTCCCTTCTGTAAGGATGTCAGAGGGACACACATTATGAGTCTCTTTCAGTAGCTGGACCTGTGGTCTATCCTTAAGAGTAGTTTGATTCCCTAGTAAGACTCTCTTGAAGAAAGCTACATTCTCATTTGTAAGTGGCTGTCAAATGCAGCTAGCTTCTGGACTGGGGATGGGGGCTGCTGTCCACTTCTCCTTTCAGCTCTAAGATCCCACATGGTGCACACCCATGCAGGCCCTGTGCATGCTGCCTGCGTGTCTCTGTGAGTTCATATGTGCTTCTGCCCTGTTGTCAGAAGGCCTTATTTCATTGGTGTGTACAAAAGTGTGAGGGAGGCATTCAGGGTCCCCATGCCTGCTCCTCTGTCTGGGTCCCTGAATGATAACACAAAAAATCACAACTGCCACCTGATTGCAAATGACGCCTGGCTTCAGCGGTCTCAGCACCAGGTTGACCCTCTTGCGGTAAGGTGAGCTGCGGTGCTGAAGCTCCCAGCATCACCTTTCTTGTGCTACTTCCTGTTAGTGGAGGTCTAGCATACCCACATACGTTGGCAAGCTCCATGTGCATGTGAGTACTGCTCACCATGTGAACTACTGCTAGACTACCTTGACAGCATGAAAATTACAGTGGAGAAGGGTGGGCTAGTTCAAGAAGTATAGGGAGATAGACAATGACCCAAAGGAGCATGCTCAGGGTATTACCATCAACACAGCATTACAGAGCACTTCTGCCAACCACTGTGCCTGACACTGACAGCCCTGATTATGCAGTTACATTAAGAATAAGATTACAGAGCCTGCCCCCTCTGGCTGGCTACATCCTGGTGGTGGCAGCTAACGGCAGCCTCATGCCCCAGACTGGAGAGCACTTATTACTGGCTAAACAGATTGGGGTAGAGCATGTTGTTGTTGTGTGTAAACAAGTCAGACACTGTCCAGGATGGGGAGATGTTTAAACTAGTAGAGTTGAAGATACGGAAGCTGCTTGCTGAATTTGGCTGTCAAGGAGAGGTGATTCCAGTCACCATGGGCATTGCTCTTTCTGCTCCTGAGCATCAGGACACTGAACTAGGTGTGAAGTCAGTGCAGAGGCTGCTGGATGACGTGGATACCCCATACCTGGAGAGGCCCTTTCTGCTACCCATAGACTGAGGTTGCTCTATCCTAGCCATGGCACAGTGGTTAACAGGTTAACAGTGGTTAACCAGAATGTGACATGTTGAAGAAGGGAGATGAATGTGAGTTGCAGGGATTTAAGAACATCCACACCATGGTGACAATCATTGAGATGTTCTACAAGAGCCTGAGGCAGGGGACATCTGGGGGCTCTTGTCTGAAACTTGAATCATGAGGACCTAAGGCATGGTTATGGTCAACTCAGCCCCACCAGAAGGTTGAGGCTCTGGTGTACGTCCTCATCAAGGAGAAAGGTGGCTGCCATAAGCTCCTTGTATCTCCTTTCATGCCTGATATCTTCTCTCTGACTTGGGACATGGCTTTTGGTGTCATCTTGCCTCCAGGGAAGGAGCCTGCCATGCCTGAAGAGGACCTGAGAGAGGCTTAGCCTCATCTTCCTGCAGATGATGATCTTAGAGAAAGGCCAGCATTTCACCTTGAGGGATGCAGCAAGACCACCGGCACTGGCCTTGCTACTCGCACACCCGCCATGACTGAGGACTCAGCTCAAATGGAGCTGAGTCTGGACTCCTGCTCAGATTCTTGCATTCAGGGCTGCCCTGGTCAGTGTCCCCTCCTGTGGACACAAGTGAGCCCAAGCAGAGTACAACCATGGGTACCCCAACTCACTAGGAGTGACCTGCCAGGTGAGGTAGGCAAATAAACTGTTCTGTGAATAACCAGAAAAATAGATAAAGTATGAGGGAATGACCAATTGGAACGTCTTCATTTCATCTAAATAACAGAAGCAAAGGAATCTAATCTAGAAAAGAACCACCACAATGGAAACACGCTTGAGTAAATTAAAATCGGCAGCATCTTTCACATCTAATCCAACTGGAGTATTCAGAGGGGAGGGGCCATTGGCACACCTGTTCCTCCCCAGAGCCTTTCAACACAGTCCCAGCCACTGAGGGCTAAGGTCATGTACGAGCTCTCAGCATCTGGGAAGCATCGTGGACAGTACTGGGCTTCAGTAGGCCTCCTGGTGACAATTAACAAGAGCTAGGGATGAGTCTGTCCGGTCTCAGAGCTCAGCTTTAGAGTGACTACTCAAGCCATGGTGATCATGTTCTAACCCTTGGAGCCCTCCTACACCACAAGTGCCTCTTGAAAGGTTGACTTTCTACAGTCTGCTGGTACCACCCTGATGCAGCTCTGGGTGACTCCTCTGCCTCCGTGTTTTCCTGAGTTTCCCAACGGAGAGCAGAGACTGAGAGTGACACTCAGCAATCTGGTTCATTGGTAGATTCTGCATGGAGAATAAAAAATGTTTCTTGAAAATCACAGCTTTACCACACATGTACAGATTTCTCTCACTGCTCCCTAAACAAAACTGTGTGGCAACTGCTTACTCAGCACAAACACTGCATTAGTTGTTATGAGTAACCTAAGAGGATTTAATATATGAGGTAAAGAGGGTCCATTATAAGCAAATACTATTAGCAAAGACTTGAGTATCCACAGATTCCGGCATCCTGGGAAGATATCAGAGAACTGACTCCCCTTTGGCTACTTGGGACAATGGTATCTCTGCATATTTCTGAAGGAGGAATATGCTACCTTCTCATCCGTTCCATCTTTGCAGTCTACATCGTGGTCACATATCCACTCTGCCAGGACACATTCTCCACTCTTTGGGCACTTCATCTCCCCTTCTGGGCACTGTAAGGACCAGGCAACAGGGCAGCCTTCCTCATCCGAGTGGTCCAGGCAGTCTCGGTTCCCATCACAACGCAGAGAAGAAGATATACATTGACCATTCTCACACTGAAATTCAGAGGAGCTGCATTTTTCATGAACTGGGAAAGGAGACACTTTGGGTAAGAGCTCAGGCAACTCTGAAGCATCCGGTGATAAGAAAAAGACTTTAAGGAGTCTCCTGAATTCTGCTGTCACCCTGGAAACCAGCCCCATCAGGCAGGGGAAAAACTCAAGTTAAAAATTACTCTAGGAAAGGCCTACCACTACCCCTGTCCTCTCTTGAGCCTAGGAAATAGGGGCTGAGGGACTGGGATGGGAGGACCTATACACAAACTTGCATAGGCAGAGAGAGGGCCTTCCTTGGCAAGCTTTATTCATCAGCAATGCAAGGAATTCTCTCACAATACCCAAAATGTTCTATAATTTTATGTTGTTCAACTCAGTGCCTGCAAACAGAAACTGTTTGATTTAGTCCCAGAAAAGGACATAAATACGTATCAAAGGTATGTCCCATCGAGAGCTCAAGTTCCTCTGTATCTCATTCCTCCTGATGGTTTCATGGTCCCAGGCACAATCACAGCCCCTGCTAAGTGGTACAATGCCCAACCAAACACGCTGGGCCCCCAACCTGCTCTTCCCACTTTAATGCTTCAAGTTTCTTCTCCTCGACCCTAATCTCACAAGGTGATGCGGGTCTTTTAACCTTTAGGGAAAAAAAAAAACATGTTAACAACTCTGTGGCCCATAACAATGAAGGGAAAGTAGCAAGTGAGCTGGCCCAGCAGGTGAGAAGACCTGGCACCATAGGCAAAATT
This sequence comes from Pachyuromys duprasi, assembly GCA_028658305.1. NCBI lineage: Eukaryota > Metazoa > Chordata > Mammalia > Rodentia > Muridae > Pachyuromys > Pachyuromys duprasi. Next base: position 94,257,636 of record CM053764.1, read on the forward strand.
TTCAGGGAAGTAGATCTTGGGAAGCTCATAGAACTTACTGCACCCTTGTTCATCTCTTCGGTCCAAACAGTCTGGCTTCCCATCGCATCGCCAACTCTTAGGGATACAGCGAGTCTTGTGGTCACAGTGCAGTGCACATTCTTCAGCAGGCCGCCAGCAGCCCAGCTCATCAGACCCATCGGAGCACTGCCGAGCCCCATCGCAGTGATATTTCTCTTGTATGCACCTGCTCCCATCCAGACACTGGAAGACCCCTAGCATGGAAAAAGCCTAAGGCTCACATTGGTCAGAGGGAAGATTTAAAATTAAATGAACTCAATTTGTTCCAGAGTCTAAAGTTTAAACATTTGCATCCCATTTGATCTGAGTTCTGATGTCTAGCTGATATGTAAGCAAGCTTAATAGTGTGTTCCTGTCAATTATGTCACCAACCTGAGCTAAGTCATTTGAATAATTGCTTTGACAACTTGTTAAATGATTACCAACTCTTATAAGTGGGTCATTTAAGCGGACCAGCCTATTAACAGGCAAATTAGCAAATTTAAGGAAGCACCAGGCAACAAACACAGACAAATGGATGAAGTTTGTCCATAGGGAACCAGCATTCCAATAGACAATAGCATGCACACTTGTCCGAGGGAAGGTGGGAGGGCACGATTAAGGATGCACTGGCCATTCCTATCATGTGCCTGACGATGGCACAAAGCACTGAGGACAAGGTGACCAACCTGGTTGATGGCAGACCCGGGAGCAGTTCTCCTCATCTGAGCCATCCTGACAGTCACGCTCACCATCACAGATGGACTCCCTGGGAATGCATCCCTTCCCATCCTGGCAGGGGACAGACGACCGGGCACAGAGAACAGGAGGAGGGGGAGGGGCAGTGGGCACTGCCTCCTTCAGCCCAGGATCTAGAGTAAACCATGCCACTTCACCGAATCAGTCCAGGAGGGCCCAGCAATGAGGCATGCTCCCACTGTCCCCTCCCTTAGAAAGCCACTCCAGGGTGAAGTAGCCATATGGCTCTACCTAACAAGAACCAGTGAAAGCACCCAGTATAAGTACGTTTAGATAAGTGAGCTGCGTAGACCCTTATCTGCGGGCTTTGGATTTGGGCAAGTGCCTTTCTCCTTCCTGAGCTATCTGATGCTCTGTTTGCATCAGCCAAATGAAAAGCAGAGTGTAACTGTGTATCGCATCATGTTCTGTCAGTCACTGACTGTACACAGGGTGCAGCACAAGAGCATAATGGAGATGAAAACTTCTTGTCCCACAGTTGTTACTTGTTACAGCTTTTACTTGGAGTAGAGGTTCATTTGGATTGTCTACATCTGGGTTTGTATGAGTACATTCTATAGCAGTGACACAACTATGACCCCGCCTAGTAACGTGTTTCTCAGAACGTGTCCCTGACCTTACATAATGCCCTACAGCTCTTCTGGTTCCCTGAAATAGGATGAGAGCCAGCATAAGCTAGGAGCTCCTTTGCTAAGATGCATAAATTAGTCTGCCATGAGTTACTAATTAGTATTGGTCAGCAACTATTTGCAGCAAGCAGACAGATGTGTTAGAAATCAGAGTAGGACTAAAAGCAGGAAGACTGATTTCATTGGCACATTACCACCTCAGGAATATAACCTCAGACCTGGTGCCTTTTAACTCCCGAGATCAAGATAAAGCAACCCATGAGTCAGTTATGTGGGTCACAGAGATGAGGGATATGGGAGGTTGTGGGACTGGCTACAGAGAACAAATGGTTCCAGTCCTTTGGGGTCTATTCTTCCTTGATACCTGCCTGTTTTTGTGAAGGAAGGCCTGGGGCAGGAATTCCTTTTCCTGCTTCCTGACATAGGACTGGATGTGTTTGACTCTGCCTGAGGATTACATGATATGTAAGCTGGCTTCACCTTGACACAACTCAGCAAAGGGAAGAATTCTGCTTTTCCTGGAAGGTGGTGAAAGCTCTTTCCAGTCCAAAAACGTGAAATCCAAAATGTAAAACTTTCTGAATCGAACATGTTGTCACAAAGAAAAACTCTACACCTGACTTCATGTCGCATGTCCCACTCAAAAAGCACTTGGGAACCTTGGGTTTCATCCATACTCTTGATTCTAAATATTTTGGGTGAAGGATATTCAGCCTGTATCCACAGCCTTGGAAGTTTGTCACAGAGGGTCCCCTGTACAATGTCATTTCCATGCGTCTCATGAAAGAATGCAGTTTTGGTAAACCCGTTGGAGAGTAGTTTAGAGCTAACTGTGTTCAAACCCAGGCTGAGAGCATTGAACACACTAACATGAAAGAGGCTTTCCCTAAAAGGCCACAATAGGTAGACCTCTCTGGGAACTGCCAAGACGTATGGTTAACTAGCTAAATCTCTTAGTGATTTTTTTGAAATATGTGTTCAGTTCTTAAACTCCTGGCATATGAACAAGCTAGGGATAGGGGTGACTGGACTGAGGAGGTGATGTGCCAATATAAACAAAAAGATACCCGGGATTTTCACCTAAAAAGCATGGGGGAGGGCCCCACAAAGAAAAGACTCGCCTGGAACTTTCTGGTTCTCTGCCAAAATGATCATTTTCTTTATGTGTGGCTCCTTCAGCGTGGAGAAGGGCTCCAGAGTCTTCCTATTCCACAGCACAAGAGCTGCCTTGTCTGCCGTCACCAGGTAGGGCTCATGGGCCACCATAACCACATCACTCCAGGATGTGTTTAATAAGCATGTTCGGTTCTTTAATAGGCTAAAACTGTGCAAACCTAGGGAAGAACCAAGATTAATCTGTGACCCAGAGCAAGGTGGGATGAGTAGGTGCTATGTGGTGGAGGTCCAAAAACCCCAAACTGCAAAGGGCATTCCCCTCCTTGCAAGTTTCACAGGTTTTAGTTTTATAGGTTAAAAATAACTAATGAATGTTTTAAGCTGTGGACAGTGGAGGAATCTTAGGTCTGACATGCAGGGATACCATCAAGGCTTCACTGTTGCAATGCATGTCATATTGGCTAATTTTTGTCAACCTTACACAAGTCAGGGTCATCTAGGAAGAAAGAACTTTAAATGAAAAATGCCTCCATTAGGTTGGGCTGTAGGCAAGCCTGTGGTGGTATTTTCTTGATAATGACTGAGCCCACTGTGGGTGGTACCATCCCTAGGCAGGTGGTCCTGTGTTATATAAGAAAACAAACTTAGAAAGCCAGGAGGAAGCTGGGCATGGTGGCTCATGCCTGTAATCCTAGGACTCGGGAGGCAGAGGCAGGTGGATTACTGTGAGTTCAAGACCAGCCTGGTCTGCAAAGCCAGTCCAGGACAACCAAGGCTATACAGAGAAACCCTGTCTCAGAAAGAGAGAAAGAAAGAAAGAAAGAAAGAAAGAAAGAAAGAAAGAAAGAAAGAAAGAAAGAAAGAAGGAAGGAAAGAAAGAAAAAGGAAAGGAAAGAAAAGAAAGAGGGAGCCAGGAGGAGCTAGCCAGTAAACAGCATTCCTTCATGGTTTCTGATGTAGTTCCTGCTTCCAGGAACTTGAGTTCCTGCCCTGACTTCCCTTCCTTCATGATGGACCATAATTTGGAGGGTTGGGTAAACCTTTTCCTTTCCAAATTGCTTTTGGTCACAGTGTTTATCATTTATCACAGCAATAGTAAAGCAGCATGCACTAAAAAATATGGCTAGCAGCATGTTGCCATCAGGCCCTAATGTGGCTTTTAGGTAAAAGCCACAATTATAGCTTACACCATTACTAAGGTCTAACCACAGCCCTGGGACCTCCTTTGCAAAGGAAGTTTGCTCCTGTTATTTCTAGCTGTGGAAGGAAAAAAAATAGGAACAATTAAAAAAAAAACAACTCTGTATATATTTTGAAGCTCTTAAGTCTATTATTACTGAAGTGCCCTAACTTTTTGTTTTTAAATTCTGAAACCAGACTATTAGATAAGAGTTGGGTTTGAAGTAAGTGCTTTGCCTTAACTGCCAAATTTCAACTCAAAGTCTTTGTCTAAGCAGTACTCAAAATAAGTAGGACAGCTAGAAAAAAGGTTTTGAACATTCTCTGTACAAAGCAGGGGCTCATGCTTGAGGTGATAAATATACTAACTACTATGATTTGATTGTTATACATTATATACAGGTGTCAAGACATCATAATTTACCCATATGTATGTGTGACTATTATGTGTCTGTTAAAAAACTTAAACAAATATTTTCACATGGCCTAAAACACAAAATAAATGTAAATTTAGGAGAAATAAGCAGAAGCATGATGCTAAACAGAAGCTTTGGCATATGTCCGCAGGCTCTACCCACTGCACTGCTATACAGTACTTACCCAACCCTTTGGTGGTCCAGAGGATACTAGCTGACCCTAGATCCAAGGCCATCCGGGTGTCTGCTGCCCAGGTGCCTCTCCAAACTTCCTGTCTGTTTTTGCCATCTAGGGTCATGCTTTGCAGGGGCTTCCCACTCTCCACCCAGTACAGCACCCTCCTGGGCCAATCAAGAAGCAACTGCAGTATAATGTTTCGAGTGCTGTAGAGAGTGTGTGACTTGGCACCAGGCATTCTGGTCTTCTGAATAGTACCTCGGTCACAGGGTAGCCAGAACAGGTTCCCAGTGGCTATATCCACATTTGCTGAGCAAACTGTAGGAGGAACAGAGGCCACATTAGAAAAGGCTTTTAGGTACACTCCTGCACTGGCTCAAGTGTGTCGAGGAAAGAAGGGAGAGCGCCCCTTGGGCAGACACTTCTTTGCATCATAAGCTTCATACTGTCTACTCTGGATCCAGCAGCTTCTCACTCGAGCTCCATTGGTCCTCACAGCCACCTGGAAAGAGACACTACATCTTGAAGGTGATGTCCAAGTGGCCTGCATTTGGACACAGGCCTGTAAATTGAGAGTCACATTTCATCTTCTCACAGATCAATATGTAAATCAATCAATTATACATCAAAGGGCTAGAGCTGAAATTGATTTAGGGAAACAGACTAGAACAAGGAACATTTACTTCCGATAGGATGGAAGATCACCAAGAGAACAAAGACAGTGAGAAAATCTATGAGAAGGCACAGGTATGTATAATAAGGACCAAGTACATAAAAATCATGGGTATTATGGGATGGACATTGAATGGAGGATAAAACAAGCAACAGGACAGGAACATACCAAAGAGGGCCTCTGAAAGAATCAATATAGCAATGTTTCAAAGCAGATATTAAGACTCACAATCAAGCCTTTGGCAGAGGGCGGGAAGTAATAATAAAAATAGGGGAAGTTAGTAAGACTTGGGGAGAACAAGAGCTCCACAAAGACCAAACTGAGCAGGGCACAGGGGTCTTATACGAGACAGTTTCTCCAACCAAGGACCATGTATGGATATGGCCTAGAAACCCCACTCAGATGTGGCCCATGGTAGCTCGGTGTCCAACTGAAGACCCTAGTAAGGGGAACAGGGACTGTTTCAGTCATGAACTCGATGGCTGGCTCTTTGACCTTCCCCCATACACACCAGGGAGTAACAGCCAGGCTAGATCCCAGGGGAGGACATTGCAGCCAGCCCTGAGGAGACAAGATGATCTGGGGTCGGATGGAAGGGGAGGAGGTCCTCCCCTTTCGGTGGACGTGGAGGGGGCGGGGAGGAGATGAGGGAGGGATGGGGAAAGTGGGAGGGAATGAGGGAGGGGGCTACGCCTGGGATGCAAAGTACCTAACCTGTGATTGATATAAAAATAAATAAATTACATTTTAAAAATCATGGGTATTGTCATAGTTTGAATGAAAATGGCTCCCATAGACTCATAGGAAGGGGAAACTATTAGGAGGTGTGGCCCTATTGAAGTGGGCGTGGTCTCTTTGGAGGAAGTGTGTCACTGGGCTTTGAGGTTTCAGAGCTTCAAGCCAGGCCCAATGTGTCTCTCTCTTCCTGCTCTCTGTAGGTCAGGATGTAGAACTCTCAGCTACCTCTCCAGCACCACACCACCTGTGTGCCACCATGCTTCCTTCCATGATGCCAGTGGATTAAATCTATGAACTGTACACCAGGCCCAATTAAGTGCTTTCCTTTGTAAGAGTTGGCTGTGGTCAGGTTGTCTCTTCAAGTAATAAAACCCCTGACTAAGACAGGTATTCTTTTTCAGGTACAAATAATTGAGTTAGGCACTCACTTCAAACATTCATTTCCTACTCATGCTCAGTATAGCTCATCTAGAGCTGGGACTAAGCTAGGATTCAGCTAGTGTCAGATGTAGTCTATCAATAAGATTCAGAGCAATAGCAATTTCTATGCCTCAGTGTCATCAAATGCATTATAAGAATGCTTCTCTCATGAGGTTGTTGCAAGATTAATTAAAACAGGCAAGAATCTTAGAATAGTAGCTGCTGTTTTGTGATAAGATATACAAGCTCATGATAACCAACTGTTACAAAGTCTGAAAGATGGCAGTTTAAGTAATTACATTAATTATATTGATTTACTAAAATTAATACTCAACCAATATATCCTTAACTATTATAATTTACTATTACTGACATAGAATTCCTTATTGTGGGGCTGCATGTGGTTCTGGATTTGGAATTCTTTCTGTATTTTTGCACATTGCCTTGAGAAAAGGATTGCCAGCCTAAACATGGTATATGTTTTTGTTTCCTGTAGACCTTCTACATATGGCCTCAAGGTAGCTTTATAAAACACTGCCTGAACCTGACTAGATGAGGTCAGGTATGGAATTTCCCACCTATTGCATCGTCTAAGTGTTCAAGAACATTGAGATTTGGTGGCATTTGGACTTTAGAGTTTCAAATTGGCACTGCCCAAATTGTATCATGCTCTCGTTTTTATAGTCAGTCACTCCTGAATGGTGGACATACTGTGTAACATTTGCTTCCACACATACTCCTCAGACCCATTTTAACCATGTCACATGGTGGCTTGGAGCTGGCATTGTGGGAGTATCCACGTCATGAAAATCATCAACACAGCTCATGGGATCATACTTGTTTTAGGGTTGCTTGTTTGTTGTATTTGTTCACTAGAGTAGAGGTGGATAAATAATTGCCCTTGGACCAACTCTGGTCCACTGCCTTTTTCTACAGATAACTTCTCCTGGAATATAGCCAGTAATCCATACACTGTATAAGGCTGTTTTCATGATACAATGACAAGAATTCACCAATCATGGTGGTGACTATTTGGCCTTTCATACAAAGTTTGTGAACCTTTAAACTTTACTTAAGAAAAGAGAGAAGGCTTAGTGGGTAGAGATGCTTGCCACCAAGTCTGTTAACCTGAGTCCAGTTCCTCAAACCCACTTGGTAGAGAGAGAGAACTGACTCCTAAAAGTTATCCTCTGATCTACTTACATGAGTGTCACATGTGCACATGAGCACGGACAAACATGCATGTCTGTTTGTGTGCACACACACAAACACACAAAATAAAATAAATGCAAAGAAAGCAGAAATGTAATAGCATTGCTTGCATGTACATGTGAAGTTAATTAAATTCTAAACAGCCAACTAACTCGGGAATCATTTTCTAGTACTTCTAATGCATTATTGAAGCCATCAAGGCCATCTTTTATGGTACTAATGAACCAAAGCTATTGTGTCTTCATCACTTCTCCTTCGTTCCACTAGCTTATATGGTATTTCAGAAGTATGAAATGGTCTTCAAGTCGAAGTTACACTTACCCTACAACTTAACCAGATGAAGTCAATCTTAGCTTTTGAAAAATAGTGATAGGTCCAGAATTATTCATCCTTCTTATATTAGTGGGCTTTATTATAAACATGTCAAAGAATATATACACACATTTCTTTTCTCCTATTATGTTAGCCATTTTTGTTTTGTTTTGTTTTGTTTTCTAATCTTTGCGACATAGTATCTGAGGTGGGATAAAAAGTAGAGAAAGAAGGATTTATCCTGGCCCATGGCTTTGCCTCCAAGGTTTCTAGGCCTCTATGTGGTAAGGCAGGACAACCTTGTAGAGTGAATATAATGGAACAAAGTGATTTACCTCACAATGAGCAGGAAGTTGGAAGGTGAAAACAGGCATATCCCCAGCCTGCTCCCCTCAGCCAGGCTCTGCCTTCTCACAGACCATTCATTTCTGAATGCCCCACTGGTTTTCAATGAAATTAGCATCTTAACGATTAAATCTCAACAATGCTACCTGAAAGCCAAGTCTTCATGCAACATATGACTGAGCCAAAGGTGGGGTTCTTTTACCATCCAAACTGTAATATGCAGAGAGCCATTTTGTGGCACATCCACTGGACATGATAGTGAGAACTCAAAGTTAACTTCCAAGGGCATAGACAAACAAATAATTACACAGGATGGGAGGGGGAGGGCACATCATGGGAAATCCAGTACACACAGGGCTTAATGGGCTACTTATTCTTCTTCCTTTAGGGTGGGAACACTTCTTTACTACATCACAGCCTCTCATGGGGGGAACTTCTGTAAGGTAATACTTTAGAATTCTCCCCATATCCTTGAAGTCATTCTTGCTTAAGCTCAATGCTAGCTCTCCTTTGTTGAGCTCTGCAATTTTCATTCTTATATTGAATTATGAGTTAATTTTGGCCCTTTCCAGATTCAAGGTTGAGAGATTGCTTGCCAGGTTCCTAGAATGTTCTTTGGACAATGTCACATTGATTCTTAAAGAGATGTACTATGATGTCCTCTCATTTTTTTAAACTAAAAATTCTAACAGGATATTTTAGCCAGTTTTCCACTTTAGCATATAGAATATGGCACCCAAGAGAAAACAGTGACATCAGCATACTTAAATGTACTGATGGGTTGTAAGAAAGAGACCAAAGGTCTAGATAGCAGGAATGACACCATTGTCTTTGTCATGTCTAACCACTACTACAGTTTGTTTGGATCTTGAATAAACCCCTAAGGTTCATGTGTTAGTACCTTGATGCCCAGCCTGTGGTACTATTGGGGAGCTGTGGAGCTTTAAGTTAATGAGGACCAGTAAGGGAGATAATTGGGTAATTGGGAATATGTGCCTTCAAAGAAGCGTCTGTGGATATCCAGCCTTTCCTCTTTCTCTCTCTTCTTTCCTTCCTTTTTTTCCTTCCTTCCTTTCTTTTTTTTCTTTTCCTTGTTTTGCTTTGTTTTCTCTTTGACCATGAGGCGAACAGTTAGGGCCCACAAATCACTTCCCACCATTGCCATCCAGTGTCACCACCAGAGGACTAAATGCAGCACGTCAATCTGAATGGACTAAGAGCCAAAACTAACTTTTTCCTTCACTTATTTATGCATTATCTGTTCAGTTTCACCTCAGGCATTCATATAGTTATGGAAAGCTATCACTGCTCCACAACAGGGCCATCTCAGATGAAACTGGCAGTCCTTGATATAATAACTGTAACACAGAAGCCAATTAGTGTGACCATCCAGTGAAGGAGAAGGTAGCATTTTCATTAAGCGGGAAGACGTTTGCAGTCAGGCATCCCCCAGGTAGCTATTAGATGCTGTCATGGTTAGTTTATCCTGAATGTTTTCTGACTGGGGCATTAGAAGTTGCTGTACACTGATCATCATACCCACCTGCAGCCTTCTGGGTACCCTGTACATCCCTCAGAAAATTTTCAAAGGCACTTCTCATGTCAAGGCATAGCCTTAGCATTCAGCAGAGTGCTCAGATACATGTTCAAAAATCTAATTACTCTGGAGCTCAAGTCTCTGTCCTTGATGTTTGCTGCATTTAGGCAGAATAAGGGGAACTTGGGGGTGAGGTGCAGCATTTATGAGTGTGGGAAGGGAAAGTATATATTGCCATATTAAGAAAATATCTTGCTTTTTCTCTCTGAAATCTGCATTGCAAATGACTTTTAAATTAGAGTATGAAAAATCTGCAATGCAAAAGTGAAGAATTGAAAAGCGCCCACCCCACTTTCTTTCTATTCTTTCCTGACTTAACGCCAGAAAAGCAAACATTTTAAACCCGTATACCTCTAGTTAGCCTCATGGCAGTGGTCATGCCTAAGAACATTGGGTCAGTAAGAGATATCACATTCATTTAGTCACACCTAGATTTTGGCATGAAGATGCATTCAGATTAGAGAGGGATATGCTCTTTTGGCCCTATACATTTTAGAACCAGAAAATAAAGGAAGAAAACAAGATGGCCGCCACCACTCACCTGTATGCTGGGTCCAGATCTCTTGCTTTTGTCCTGAATATCCAGCTGAATAAATGAGATGTCCCTGGACATTTGACCAATAGATGACGTTCCTTTTCCAATCAATATCCAGTAAATAGAGATTCCCAGCATGCTCCTCAACTAGAGTTCTCTCTATAGCAGTTCCCATAGAGCTGACTTTCAACAAGTATAGGCGTTTGCCAGAAGAAAACACAACTTTTAACTCTACAAAGGGAAGGGAGAGATTTGCTATTGGACCATGTATCAGATGAGTCCCGGCTTCCCTTCTGAGCCTTACCTTAAGCTCAGGCACCCACCCAGCTATCTCTCCCTCTGCAACACACACACATGAGCACCATAGCCTCTAAAGACATGAGTTGTTTGTCCAAATGCCAGTAATACTTAGCTTTCCCAAGGCACTGGGTATTTCTGGGTTTTGATGGAAGGGTGAGGCTGAGCCACTGGGATGCTGTACTCCTTGATTTAATGTCTTTGCTACTAGAGAAGTTTGTTGGGTTGCTTTCTCTTATTTAAAGAACAATTGAGTATGTGGGTTTAACTGCACACTATACATAATGCCCAAAATTAAATCTGAGCAGATTACTTGGCAACAACAGCTTATTCCACCATGGTTTTATTCAAAGCTGCACCCGTGAACTGTGGTTTTTAAAAATAATTTGGAGCACAAACAAATTTACATAATTTATTCTTCTTAAAACTTTCATAGTTATAAGAAGAAATTAAAACTATGAAAAGCTTAGAAGAACTTTTAAAACATTTTAGTTTTAAAAGCCAAAAAGGTTGGGTAGAGATATTCAATAGATTGCATAGACTTTAATATTTTAAATATTTAATATTTTAAAACAGCAGCATGGGGAAATTTGTGTTAACAATACTGGACTAAAACAGTGTTCAAGCAGAGACTTTTCTTAAAGAGTAAATCAGGATATGTCATAGGTAACTTAGAAGACGTTTCTTCTATTAATTTAACTGTAAGCTTATACTTTCATGTAAGCCTGAATCATATATGCCATTTATGCTTTAAGAAAAATAAAATCTGATTTTCTAGTAAGAAAAGAACTGTATACATAGAGTAGAGTATCATTTAGCCTTCAGGAGAAATAAAGAGTGAAATGACGCCAAAGGTAAAGTGCCTGGAATGCTAGCCTGAGAGCCTGCCTTCCATCCCTGGAGGAAGAAACCCCACAAAGCTGTCCTCTGATGGACACATGCGCACAGTGGCATGCACAAATCCCTTCTCACAGCTTTTATAAATAAAACCAAAAAATAAACAAGAATGAACTCAGGAGTTGTGGCCCACTCCACACTGGTGATCACAGCACAGATGTGAGTTTGGGGGCCAGCATGGGCCACATAAACTTAAAGCCAGTCCAGATTGTATGTCAGGACAAAAGTCAAAAAGTTTCAAAAAACCAAAAGGAAAAAAATTACAAATAAATCAAAATGATGTGTGTGAAAGAGAGAGACAGAGAGACAGAGAGATTCTATAAGATGCCTGAACACAGAGATATAGCATCAAAGATATTATTCTAAGTGAAATACAACAGGGCCAAACAACCTACAATTTCACCAAATATGGTATCTAAAATAGGCAAGTCCACACAGATAGAAAATAGAATGATAGATGACAGGAAGAACAGGAGAAAGAGAGTAGTATCAATGTATACAATGTAAAGAGCATCATTTGGGAAAATGAAAAGGTTCTGGAGATGGCCCTAGATTATGGTTGCACAAAAACATGAGTGCATCTCATGTCACCATATGATTTAAAATGGCTAAATGTTAAGTTCTTGTTAGGTACATTCTAGCACTATTACAAAACTAAATCAAGGGGACCAGCCATAGTGGTGCACACCTTTAATCCCAGGACCCTGGAGGCAGAGGCAGGCAGAATCCAGTGATTTTGAGTTCAGCCTAGTCTATATAGTGAGTTCCTTGCCACCCAGAACCACACAGTAAAACCCTATCTAAAAACAAACGGACAAAAACTGTATCAAGTTGTTTTTGCAACAGACCGGTCAACAAATGGGGCTGGTTGGAACAGAAGGGATTGATTCAGCAATGGAATCTGCCTTATTTCCAGGCCAACCTGGAGCAAGCCTTCTTGGATTGCACCCGTCTTACCAGGGAACTTACCGCTGCATGTGCCAGAAGGTGAAAGAAACAGTCCCTCTGGGCAGACACACTTGTAGCCTTTGGGATGGATGGGGGACAGAAGGCATAGGTGGCTACAGGAACCTGCAACACATGCTGAGTTTCTGTCTGTTTAAACAAAAACATAGACATGGTTTTGGGTTCCCTGTCCAAAACTATTCAAAACTCAGTACTAAATAAGAGGTAAGATGGTCTGCCTTAAGAGAAACCCAAAAATACTTGTCATGTTCCAGTGGGTGTGCTGACCTTTGTTCCCTGCTAGTCTCCTGACTGCCTGTCAGACAAGTGTCCCTCTGTCCTATGCTCAGGCCAACAAACCTCAAGCAACTGCACCTTCTCCCCCAGAGTCGATGCAAAATGAGTATCCCATTGGCTTACCGGGAGATGCCCTTTAAGGGCTCTGTATTCTCCACCACAGTTAGGTTCTAAGACACACTTAGCCTGGCATGGTGATGCATGACTGATCCTAGTGCCCTGGAGGCAGAGGTAAGAGGATCTCTGTGAGTTCATAGCCAGCCTGGTCTACACATTGAGTTCCAGGACTACACAGAGAGACCCTGTCTCAAAAACCGTAAACTAAAGATAAACAAAAAGATATATGAAGCAGAAGCACATGCGTTGAATCTGATGTGCAGTTTGTGCTAACAAATGCTTTTAATTCCTCCCTGGTGCACTTTCGTTTCCATCTAGAAGTGGGATTCTGAGCTCTGTTCCATTTTCACTTATTAGTCTGCACTCTGCACTTCATGATTCCAGCCCTCTGTGGACAGCTTGTTTGCTCTTTCTTCTTTGGTTTTTTTTTTTAGATTCACTTATTTTATTACTTCTTATGTATAAGTGTTTTGCCTGCATGTATGTATGTACACCAAGTACTTTCCTGGTTCCTGAGAAAGTCAGAACAGGGCATTGGGTCCCCTGGGATTGGAGTTACAGTCTTGAGCCATACATGGGGCGATGAGGATTGAACCTGGGTTCTCTGAAAGTGCAGTTAGCTCTCTTAACTGCTGAACCAGCTCTCCAGCCTGGAGCTTGTAATTTCAATACACCAGACCCTAAAAACCCAGCTGATGTTTCAGCTAAGCTCAGAGTACAGGATTCAGAAACAGCTTTGCTATGATGGTTTTGATCTGCTCACTGTTCTTAGAAGTCATATGAGTCGTTGGAAGAAGTGACTAGAACACATCCCTGCCTCAAAACAGCAGGTTTCAACCACAGACTTGAGGTCGCATCTTAGGCCATTTCTGTCTCCGCAGCTCACTTACCCATGGGCTGCCGGGACTTGTGGAGGACTGAGAAAGCCGACACGGAGGTGTGCAGCAACACCTCTCTCTCCTTTGGGCTTCGGGGTGAGGTACGAATCAGTTGAGTTTGGTTTGCCCAGAAGAAAGCATTCTCAAATATATCCAGGCCGACGGGGTCTTCACCTTCAAACAATATCCCAGGAAAGGCGTGCCTCCCACTGCCGTCCACTTTCACTGTCTCTATGGACTGAAGGATTAGAGTCTCATAAGACAGAGGCAGCACCAGCAGGGGCTAGTGGCGTTACAGTCACCAGAGATTTCTGGAGGCTGACTAAATATCACTGTGACGTCACTGTGACAGGAAGGAACTCACCTCAGCTCGTGGAGGACACTGAGCGGTCCTTGTTTGGATTTTGGTGACTATAGCATGTGCTCTACATCCAGACTGGGCACCAATGCTGTATACTCTATACTGTGATTGCCTTAGAAGATAGGTGCTTTATATATTCTTGGAGGGAGCAGTGAGCTCTAATCTCTGAACATAATCCTCTCACAGAAGCACCCCAATCAGCCACAGCTAGGACATGGGAGACTTGAAATGTGATTCATCTGTCTGTGAGCTTCTGCTTTTAGTCACTGTGTCTTAATGATCTTTTAGTTTGTCCTTTCCCAAATTGGGATATTATAAACTGCATCATTTGGACTTGGAAATCTAAGCATGGGACTCTAAAGTGCCTAAGTAACTATATGCTTCCATGGAGTTCCCAGAAATCTTAAAAACATCTTGTTTCGTGGGCACAACATAAATCATTATCTTTATTCTTGCAAAAATTTAGCACCATTGAACTACACAGTATGTTTTAAAAACAAAAAACAAAAAAGCACACCAAGTCTCCCAAGCTGTTGATACAGTCTGCTCTACTCGAAGATGTTATGCAATTAAACCTTGCTTTTCTTGTTTTGCTCTGCGAGTTACCTCATGGAATTAATGCTAGACACAGGAGAAGAGTGTACGTACCTGTAGACCCATTCCAAGCTCCTGACAAAAGAGAGTTCCCATTTCCTCTGGGCCTATCTATAGTACCTCTTTATAGCCGCTGATCCAGTAGAGTCTGCCAGTCACGTGATCAAGTGTCAGTCCTAAAGGCTCCTCTGTGGTCACAACTGCTAGGATCTTCCTGTCAGAGCCATCCATCCCTGCAGTTTCAATAGTCTTTACCCCATTCTCACCTTGATTTACCCAGTACAGATACCTGCAAGCAGCCGGAGTACACGGTTTTACAAAATGCCTTCACTCTCCTACACACATGATTCTCAACAACTCCTCTAGATCTTTCTATGGGCTTTGTCTCTGTGCTACTATCCAAAGCTGTGGAGAGCTCAGCTCCCATATTCATTGGGCATGGAAAGGTTTAGCTACATGAAATTCAATCTAAGGTGTACGAATACAAATTTTGTGGAGCAAATGGAATATAGAGGCTGGTAGGCTCTTTTCTTAAGAATCAAAAATGGCAAGAGATTTTTTGATACATTTCCAAGAGAAACACTATTTACCTCTTTTCAGGAAACACCACTAGCTCCTCAGGCACCAGATCCTTTTCCAGGATTTTGACGTAGCCTCTGCCGTCACTTAAGCCAGCACAGATGACCCTTGCCGAGCTGCTAGACCAGTACAACTGTCCCGTGAACCAGTCCAGAGAAATACTGCTCACAGGTGGGAGCTCTGGCGACAAAGGGAGAGTTACCTACAGTCTTTCATGCCTGTATTTATCTTAGAAACAATATTTGACAAGACTCTCTTACAACTGACTTGGATCTACACCATGAGGCAGATAGGACTCAAGGAATAATGGCCAGAGGTGTTCCATAGAGTCTCCAGCATGTAGGGATGTATGGAAATGAGGAGGACCTAAGGAGAAGCACAACCAGAGAATAGGAGAATGTGTAGCCTCAGCTCAGACATTGGTCATCGCAGAGGTCTCTGGGAATTGTGATGTGCTCTGTCTGTCTCTGTGCTTACTATGCCATGCCCTTTTTTGCTATGTTGTCTTGTTGATCCCCACCCTTACCTAGTGAGACAAATTTTGTCTAAAGTCCTCACCTTAGAGAGGCAAATCCAAAGGCTGAGGACACAAGCTCAAACACCTAGTGATGGATAAGGTTCTCTGTGGCTTAATGCTATATCCCAAGATTTATAGCCATCTTAAAAACACTTGCATATAACAAGCAATGTTCATGGATGCCCTTATTGAGACAGCCTACCACATGCATGTCTAATATTGGGATTTTATATATGCTCAGGCTTCATAACAGGAATTCATAAAAGCTTGCCTGTATAGATACAGATTAGATATATATACAAATATAGATACATAGAGATTGAGATAGAGTAGATTAGATCGATGATAGGTAGATTATAGAATGATAGATAATAGGCAGATAAATGAGAGAGAGAGAGAGAGAGATCGATAGACAGACAGACACTTCTTACAGTATGCTTAAGTGATCCTATAGGCTAAATGTGGGGTGTATCACAAAAGGCCAGTAGAGTAAAGGCTTTGTCTATACCCTGAAGCATTATTATTGGTAGGTAGTAAAAGCCTTTAAGTGAGGAGTCTAGTCATCTGGGTATCCCCTTAAAGGACAATTTAGGGTCGCAATCTTGTCCTTTCTCTCTTTGTCATGGAGTGAGCAGCTTTCTCCCCCCAGACTTCTGCAACAATATTGCTGATAAGTGACCCCTCCAAAAATTGAACCCCCACAAAGCCTTTGTTTGAGGCTGGCAATCTCAGAAATTTTATGCCAGTAACATGAGAAGACTTAAAGAGTTAAATTTTAATGCTAAAAAACATACCTGGATAGAGAGTAACAGAGTTTGGCTTCCCAAGGACAAATACATTCAAGATTTTATCCACCCAGAAGTAGATGTTTCTGTTCAGGTCATAAGCAACAGACTTGGGCCTGGACTTTACAGGGATCAGCATCTCATAGATGCCTGTTCTTCGGTCCAGGATACCAAGCTCTTTATCTGCTGCTATAAGAATTTTAACATCATCATCTGCAGTGGAAGGAAAATAGTAACATATTACTATGACCCTTTTATGCCTTTCCCTTTAGCTAAAGATGCTATTCTTATATGCAAATCTACTTATCTTTAAAGCATACTCCAAGGAGACCTAGTAAGCCATCTTAGTTCCTCCTTTCATCCCTCTCCCCCCCATTCCAGCCCTTTAAAGCTAATCTTTGGAACATTATTGCCTTATTTGATTTCAAATTTGGCTGCTCTCATCTACACAGAACTCCCATCTGTGATTGTCACATAGCAGCTGCATGTGAGAGACCCCGAGGCAAAGAAGCACAGGCCAAATTAAAATGCTATTGATTGAGTCTCTGGAGCACCTAATTCTATAGCCTACACATAACAATGTCACTTTAAAGACACTCAATGCAACTGGCACTCTGGTTAGGCAATGCCTATCACAATAGCATCTCTTTGGAAAGAAAAGCATCGTGTCAAGTTCTAGAGGTTAAATAATCATTCTCACGTTTCTTTACAGTTACTATTAAGACTAGAGCAGAAGCCGGGCTTGCTTTGACTATAGAACTCACCTGAAACTCGACAGTCTGTGCCATTGTAGAGCTGGTGACCTTGGATACAGCCACAGGAATAAGAGCCTGGAGTGTTGTGACAGAACTGACCACAAGGACCATATGGCTGAGAGCACTCATCTACATCTGATGACAGAGAGTCATAAGTCAGAGATGACTCAGCAATTATAACTTCAGTATTTTAGTGCATAAAAGTTACTCTGTCACCATGGAGTTCCCATTTGTGTGACTATGACTTAGAAGAAGCTTCAGTACAGGGAACCCTGCTGTTTGGCTGGCATAAAGTACAATCTGTGTTAATCTAGCAACATTCTTAGGCTGAACCATTTGCCAGTCACACCAGAGTCTATTTTAGAATGGCTACAATTAGAGCCCAGAGTTTACTATTTGTGCAACAGAACACTTCATTTAAGAGGACAGAAAAGGTTATGTTCACAGGTACAGCACAGAATTGAGTTAAGGTACAATGCTTTTCAAAGCCTAGGGTCACAAATTAGGCTTGATGACACAAACCCATTAACCTAGTACTGGGGAGATGGAAACAGGAAAATCAGGAGTTCAAGTTCATCCTCAGCTACATATTCAGTTTACTTCCACCCTGCACTACATGAGTCCTTGCTTCAAACATGAAAACAAACAACAACACACACAAACAAATAGGGCACAGGAAGGAAAATGGATCCTTAGGGACATTTCTTGGAAAATGTTATTTCTCCTGAACCACACAGTCCTAGAATACAACAATACTATTCTGTCCTAGGAAAATAATCTTATGTATGGCTATAGTCAAGCTCTTGGCCAGCTAAGCCATGAGTCAGAGTACAAAAAATGAGCTACATCCCTACCTGGACCCTTCTGAGGGCCATGACCAACTTCTAATGAAGAATTAATAAATTTAAGAGCATAAAGCATTAGTTTAATTTAAACAATAAAATGAATTAAATTTAATTACTAAGATTTATTAAAACTTAATTATAGGCTCATAAGATCTCTTGATGAAGTGTTACTATAAAAACAATTGTAGAACATAACATTTAAGCTCCTGGATAGCCTTGCAAGGTCAGTAGGCTGCAGGTCCCTCATAAAGAGAGTACCAAGAACACAGTTGAGGCTCACAGCAGAGCTCAGCCTGTCATTTGGGTGATCACATTCAACAAAGCAGATCCTTCAGTCTTGCACTACTTTTCAGATTGTCATAGATAAGCACTGTAGTTTACCAGTCATACTTATACTGAAGACTTTATTTCAGCTGTTCTGGTCCCATAATCCCATATTGCAAAAGAGAGGAGTGAGACCTGAGGATTGAGTGTCTTGGAGGATGTCAGTTTAAAGGAGCAAGCAAGGACAAAAATGCAATGTACTGTAAGTCTAGAATCTGTCCAGCTGCAGAGACCTGGGCAATGGTTGTGAAGTGAAAAGGATATTTGTTCAATGACAGAAACTCTTTAAACTCCATAAGGTAGAGTACTCAATTTAGTACTTTAGCGTTGGTCAATAATTGATTTGCAATTCCCACAAACTAGAATAATAATAGAATTGACAAGGACATGGAGAAATCACAATTGCATTCCTGGTAGAAATATGTATGCTCCAACCATTCCACTTCTAGAATGAAGCCAGGTAACTGAAAACAAGGATTCAAACTGATAGTCCTACAGCAGCCTTGCTAGTGTTGTTCACAACCACAGAGAAGCAGAAACAACCTGAGTGCACCATCTGCATCCCAATAAGTAAAATGCAGTACAAAGGTAAGACAGAATTCCCTTCAGCCTATAAAAGGAAGGGAATATTGACATACGAATGAACCCTAGAGACATGAGACACACCAAAGAGCAAACACTCTGTGACCCCACTCATCTGGCGGTGGTACATAGAATATAAAATTCATGAAAACAGGTCAGGGGAGATTGTCAGAAGCCAAGGGATATGGGGCATAGGGAGCCATTGTGAGGGAGACAGAGAATTTCTGTTCAGAATGATGAGAAGAAAAACACAGTGGTGATGATTGTACATTGTAAATGTACACACCAACAGCAGTACACTTAAATGCTAAAATTCATGTTATGTACATGTTACCACAATAAAAATGTTTCTAAAAGCCATGGGTTCTGACCTCCGCAGCTCCATCCGTCAGGCTGTAACTGCCACCCCGATGTGCAGGAACAACGGGCACCCCAGTGAGTGTCATTGCATGACCCCTCACAGCCACCATTCAGCAGGGAGCAGTTCTTACCTGTAGAAACAAGACAGCTGTCAAAACCATGGAACTAGGTAGGAATAGATGTCACAGAGACGACAGAAACAACCTCTGACCCTGCCCTCTCTCCCTAGAACATGGGGCTTCAGAAAAAAAAGATTCTTTTTTCCAGCTAATATGTGGACAATCTTAAGTACCAGTGTGTTTTTTCTTTCCTTCAACAGAGAGGCCAAGACTTTCTTGTGTGTTTCCTGTGGGGTGCATGGGTAGTGAGGAGGCTTGAGCCTGTATATTGTATTTATGAATACAATGAGTTATCCATGTCAGGCACAAAACCTGCACTTGATCTAGTCATTAGTGTTTTTAACAGTTCTCACTTGTGCTCCCTGTAAGTTTCCTCAGAATCCTTTAGGGGAAGTCTTTAGAGACCTTGAGGGGTCTCTTGAGGGGGAGACTTTAGAAGCCTTTAGAAAGGTCTTTAGAGGCAAGAAGGATAGGAAGCACATGACTAATTGGGGTGAGATGCCCACTCTCTCTTCTCTACCAGATCCAACAATGATTCTTCTAGTGAAAATCAACCCAGAGTTACAGCCAGGCGGTGGTGGCACACACCTTTAATCCCAGCACTTGGGAAGCAGAGGCAGGCGGATCTCTGAATTTGAGGCAGCCTGGTCTGCAGAGCGAGTTCTGGGATAGCCAGAGATAAACAGAGAAACCCTGTTGTGCAACAGAACACTTCATTTAAGAGGACGGAAAAGGTCATGTTCACAGGTACAACACAGAATTGAGTTAAGGTACAATGCTATTCAAAGCCTAGGGTCACAAATTAGGCTTGATGACACAAACCCATTAACCTAGTACTGGGGAAATGGAAACAGGAAAATCTCCCCCTGTCTTGGGGGAGAAAAAAAAGAGTTACTTTTCAACAACCTCCCCCCTCACCAGGAAACATGCTTTCTGAGGTCTTTCTCAATTAAATCCTTGGAGAATTCTATTTCTTTTTTTCTTAAATAAATTGATTCATTCCTCCCCCAGACATTTGCCAAATGGTTTCTACTGCTTTAATTGATTTTGTAGGTTTCTTGTACTGGATCTGAAAAGTTGTGTTGGATCATATAAGAACAGTATGCCAAAAGATGAACAAAAGCAGTTGTGTGCACCGGGCTCAGCAAAGATTCTCTAAGGAGTGGTCTCTAGATTGATGAAGTCTGAGTGCTCTGCTCCAGCTGAGCCTTAGCTGAGGGCGTGGCCCTTGTTGTGACAAGTGACACGGACGCTAGCAACATTAGATGGTGCCCTTCTGGCTCTCTTGCAGAACTCACAAGCAGTATAGTATTTAGGTTTTTGTTTGTTTGTTTGTTTTGTTTTGTTTTGTTTAGCTAACCAATCTCCTTAAAGCTACAAACACAGACTAGCCCTTGAAGTTTTGCAAGTGAGGGGATTTTGCTCAGACTCACAAGACCAAAGCCAAGAGCTGTAATGTAATAAATTAAAATGCAATGTAATCAATATAAGAGGCAAAGGTAGCCTATGTGTGCATTTCATTCCAAGCATTATCTCGAGGAGCTGGCTCTGACGATAACTGTTAGGGTTGGAATCCGAAATGGCAACTACAGAGTCCCGTATTTGAACGTGTGCTCCCCAGATAATGGTGCTATTTTAGGAATCGTGGGACCTTCGGACCATGGGAACGAGCTAGTGAAAGTGGGTCACTGGGGACAGGTCTTCTACAGTTACAGCTGCAGCCCCATTTGCAACCTGACTTCTCTGCTTCCCATTCCATGGAGATGAGAAAAGCAGCAACCGCAGACCCCTTCTGCCCGGGACCAGAGCACGCCTTAGCCATGGCCTGCTACTGCCAGCCAGAGTAAATCCCTCCCCACCTCATGTTGCTGTGAGTTATTTTGTCAGAGCAAAGCGAAAAGTCATCAATACAGTCACTAAAGCATTAAGCTATTTCATCCCACTTTCCCAGCTCCCGCCTTAAGCTGAGGAGGCAGTTTCTTACCACATGTAATGGGTTCATCAGTGCCATCTGCACAGTTGGCTTCCCCATCACACATCAGAGACTCTGGGATGCATTTCCCTCCATCACAGCTCACAGCACCTTCTGGGCAGGAGGCTGTGGAGGAAGCTGATCATTCTTTTTCATTACTACTTTTAGGGGAGGAGTTTCTTAAGAGACAATTCTTTCAATATGTTATGTGGCGTTGTTTCTACAGCTGGTAGTGATTCAAGGTTGGAAAGTAAAGTTTATCATTTTGAACTGGTTATTCCCACCCCACCCCCCCCAGGGAATTAGGGCTTTAGACTCCATCGCAAAAATAGCAAGACATCTGGGCACTCGATTGAAAGTGTGCTAAACTTGACTGATCTAGCTTTAAATAGTTGGAATTAAAATGGTACTAGAGTCAGCCACTTGACCCAAAATGAGTCTTCCTTTGCTGAGAGTGTTAAAATGTGCAGCCCTAACTCCAAAAAAGATTGAGCAGGGTTTTGGTTCACTAAGAAACCAGAGGCACCACTATCCTGGGGCGGGGGGGGGGAGGGGGGGTAGTGTCTGAAATACAAATACGGTGCTTGCCGTACCTGCGGGTTGGGTCTTGCCCTTTTCAGTGGAAGATTTTCCTCATCACTCTGTAAGAGTGGGACTCATCTGCTGTTAGGCTTCCTTCCTAGACCGGCGCTTGGTCCTTCCATGGACTGTTCTTCGCTGAGAACATTCTAGCAATGCTTATTCAGCATATACATTACAGGGGCTTTTATTTAAGCAGCCCTTTGTGTTTCCGTGGATAACTACGCCTTGGCTTTTGCTAGGGAGCACCCTGTTTTTAGATAAAGGATGCCATCCTCTGCCGCGGGGATTAAATGCATCCTGCACGAAGGAGCCTATACTACTACACGCTGCCCTAGAAAGGGAAGTGGGGAAGCCAGACTTACCACAGTCCTCCTCGTCCGAGGCATCACCACAGTGATCGACGCCGTCACACCTCCAGCTGTCCACGATACACGCCCCGTTCTGGCACTGCCACTGCCCAGCCAAGCAGTGGCTATGGGGACAGCGTGCTTCCGTGGACCCATCTTCACAGTCCTGCTGGGCACCGCAGCGTTCCCCAGCATCCAGACACGGAGCCTTTCCTGGACACTGGATTTTGTAGTCCCGGCATGCTGCCAAGCCCTCTGAAAGGCAGGAGTCGGGTGGGTGGGACAGAACTACTAGAGTGTGATGGACATGGGTATCTTGGCAAGTACTGCGGCTATGTCATAGACTCAGTCTATGGAACCACTAACTATGAGATGCTGGTTAGATGTCATTAGTCACATGGTTGTGGCTTTCTGCACTGAAGTTTCTCTCCAGAGAAGTTTTCAAAAAGTCAATAAAGTTAATAATGTAAAAAGAAAGAAAGAAAAAGAAAGAAATAGGTCTGAGAGTCTCTTATAACACCAAAGACAATAATAGCATCTGGCGTAGTGCATACAGCCTAAGGCTACTCCATGGCTTACTTTCAGTTAACAGTGCTGATGGTGATACAAACTGTGGTTGAGCAGAGAGATGATGGGCTGTTGAAAATAAGTGGTACAAACCTGGCAAAATGGCCTAGAAGACAATGGCCCTTGTCCCTAAGCCTGTTGGTATGAGTTTAGTCATTGGGACCCATGTGGTAGGAGACAACTGACTACCCTCTGACCTCTACACATACTCGATGGTGCATGGAGCCCCCAAAATCACATGTACCCGCACATAAATAAATAGGTGTAGTTCTAAACGTAAGCTGCACCTACCACAGTTCACCTCGTCGGAGCCATCTAAGCAGTCTCTGGAACCATCACAAAGCCAGCGGGCAGGAATACACTTCCCGTCATCACACTGCCAAGCCTGCAGGTGTCCGAGGCACGTTTCCTCTTAAGGCCAGAGTGGGATTCGGGAGCAGGCGTGGAGGAAGAGTTTGTCAGAGTTCATCGGTTTGCTGGATTTCATGCCATGAGTTTTAAATAATTACTTCTTCGTTTGACACTAGTCACAACCCAGAACTTGCTGGACCCCTCCACACTCCTGGCAATGACCCTATGATATTACTTACTTCTTCCATTACTGTGACAAAATACTTGAAGGAAACATCTTTCGAGAAGGAGAACAAATTATTTTGATTTGTGGTTTAATAAAGGACGTAGTTCATCACACAGAGAAGTCATGGTGACCAGAGTGGGAGGTGGCTGGCTACAGTGCATCCTCAGGAAGGAATCAGGATGCTCACACCTCCTCTCCCTTCTATTTAGTCCAGGGGCATGGGTATGTGCCACCTACACTCACAGTGAGTCTGTCCTCCTCAGTTAAACCCTGGAAACATCATTGCAGACAGGCCCAGAAATGCGCTTCCCAGATAATTCTAGATCCTTTTAGGCTTGTACCTTAACAAGGAACAATGACCCAACAGCCCTCAAAGCTTGCGCTCCTCTCCATCTTTTAGAAGGCTGCTGTCAAAACTTTTGACAGCAGGAATACTTTACACATGCTCTGTCTGAAGTTCATGTGTGGCATGAAAGGTGGGCTGTGCATGACAGTAGACCTGAGGTTTATTCACATTTAACCATTCAGGTACATCTCGGCTCAATCGGTGGCTGAAGGCCAGAACGGTCCACCACTTTGAACTCCTTTGATGTTTGAGACTATATTACAGATCTAAGGCAATCTGGGAGCAAATAGGTTTTGCCTCAATCTACCTTCAGACAGTCCCACCTGAGTAAAGAGATTGGGAGAGCTAGGGTAGCATGCGTGAACGCCACACAACAAAACAAGCATGAAAGTGTGAGCACACACATGCTTCTGTCTGCTCATCTGTTTCTTTGTTTTTGCTTATTATCTGATTCTGAGTATTGAACCCAGGGCCTTGCACATGTTAAGCACACCCTCTCCCCTGGAGCTGCACCTTGAGTCCCCAAGCATGTTTGATATCAGGTTATTTCATGTAAAGTTAGAAAGAGCAAGTGAGCATCCATAGTCACAAATACTTGGGGTTTTTCTCTTTTAATGAGGACTTTATTCTTCTACTCACGTCACAAGGATAGGACTCGTCACCTAAGAAGACTTCTGCCTGTATTACTGGTCAGGTGACCCACCTGAGGCTTTGAGTGACTCTAAGCACTGACAGCTGGGGCTTTATAGCACCAAAATATTTCCCAAACAGTTAACTTGGCTTCTAAAAGTTTTGTACTCTTCTTCGGTGAGTTGACATAGAAAAGAGCTCATGAGTACTGTGCTATGTGAGGCTTCACATGGAGCCTCTGGATTAGTCTAGTTAAACTAAAGTGCTTCCCAATGCTTAGACCTAACCCTAAGGTGCAAACTTTGCTTTGACAGTGGTGCCACCCATACCTGAAGATGCACGGAGCCTGCGGCCACTCAGACACTCATCATGCTTGAAAATCCCCTCGGGGGCAAAAACATGAGGGGGGGACACTGTCAACCAAATACACATCAAATATCCTGTGTCCAAAACACTGGGGACTTTCAGAAGTCTTGCAGATTAAAGACTTTTTTTTTCATTTTACTTTTGCATCTATGTATACACACAAACACACTAAGACATCAGTTCTCAACCTATAAGCTGCAACCCCTTCGGGGGTCCAACTACCCTTTCACAGGGCTCACCGAAGACCACCAGAAAATACAAATATTTACATTATGATTCACAACAGTAGCAAAATTAGAGTTATGAAGCAGCAGCAAAAAAATAATTGTATTGTTGGGGCCACAAGAACATGAGGAACTCTACGAAAGGGTTGCAGCATTAGGAAGGTTGAGAACCGCTACACTAAAAGTTATCACTGTCATTCTGACCCAAAATTATTCTGAATTTTTAGAGCATTGGGGATCAGCCTAGCTTCTTGCACATGCTATACACCACTGCCGCCACTACCCCTCCCTTTTTTACACTTTTGACACAGGGTCTTGATAGTTTTTCCAGGCTGGTCTTGAACTCAGGCTATAGCTAGGCTGGCCTTGGGCTTGTGGTCCTCCTGTCTCAGCCCCCCAAGTAGCTTGTGTTTCAAATACACTCTACACACACAATTTTTATGTGACATTTTCAGTTAACCTGTCTTCTGGCTGAAAACCATCACATAAAGTCGGGTAGGCAATATACATGTCAATGTGTATATTGACATGTTTTGGATTTTAGAGCATTTCAGATTTTCAGATTAGGAACGTTCAACCTGGACTTGGAAACCAAGGCCAGTGCATGAGAGCATCTTGTGAAGTGCTTACCACACTGCTCATCGCTTCCATCCGGGCACTCTTGCTCCCCATTGCAGAGCCAGGCCACAGGAATGCACTTCTCGCCACAAGCCACTTGCTGTGTCCTGTTACAGTCCATTTCATCTGCATTCAACAACCAACAAGCAGATTCGTGAGGATTTCTGGATTACACAGCACAAGACAATACTTCTTCATGATAAGAGGCCATTGAGTATAATGTTAAAAGACAGTCTTCCCTCTTGGAAAAAACTCAGTTCCTCCCAATCCGCTTGGGTGCACCAGGAAATTCCTTGGACTATGTGCCTGTTCTCTATTAGATTCAGGGAGACTCAAACCTGGGCACCAGGGGACATGGGTGCGGTACTTCCAGCTCTATCTTGGCAACAAAGCCATGGAACATGAGCACAAGCAAGTTGGAGGACTAAGCTCTAAATATTTTCATTTAATTGTAGATATGGCCGGACCCATGTTTAATGAGAGTCAAGTTTAGGGTCAAACACAGCATCCTTATAATGATGCCTCTCTAACAGCTGTGCTAGAAACATTTGGAAGCTTTCAGTCATTTGCGAAAGACTGAATTCATATTGTTTAGTTCAAGTCATGAACATCTGTTTATTTATTTGGGAAGACCCAACAAGTTCTACTCCCACGGGTAGCTAAGTGATGGAAGCGCTCATGAAAGCAGAGGCGCAGACTGCTCCTCTCAGGGAACTGTATCCCAGTCTTGCTTCCCTTCTTCTAAGATGGTGTTAGCAGTTTACTTGATTTTAAAGAAAATGCAACTTACAGAAAGCACTAAAAATAGAACCCCCAGGAGTACTGTTTGTTATCAGATTAGCTGCCTCCTTGGCATCTTCTCGGATTCCATCAAGGCTATCGTGTGCAACCTGAATAGAGCTGTTGAGACCATTCCAGGTCTGGTAACTGCTACTATGGGAACAGGCACAGTCAACAAACCACCTGGGTTTCAGCATTTTGGTTGGATTACTTACTGACTGACTGTTAGGTTCCAAGCTGTCCAAATAACCAGAAATGAGCTATTGGTGTGTGTGTGTGTGGGGGGGGGGGGGTCTGTTGGTTGGATAAAAGCCAACATTCTTTGGGAACTTGTAGAAATGATTCCAATCTGCCAGGAGTCATTTCCCTTACCTCTGGCTCCACTGACATGTGCCTGTGACTGCATATCAAAGCCCAGGCCAGGCCCCCTCAATTCCTATCCACAGGTACCTGTTATACATTTCAAAGCCTCACGCCCATGCATGCACCAGTCTTCCTGGTTGGTGACTTCTCTGTCCCTAACTATTCACCCTCTTGGTAACTGGCTATTCTCTGCTATCCCAGCACCTGCTCTCTCTTACCCTCTTACTCTCTTCCACTATGCTCTATTCTCTATCTCTTGCTATGTTGCTAAAACCACTATTCTCTCCCTCTCTCCCCCTTCCCTAGCCCTGGCCATGTCCAGCCTGCTGGCCATTTCCAGACTACTTCTCTCTCTCTCTCTCTCTCTCTCTCTGCTCTGGACTCTTCCAGATGCCCCTGGCTGTTTTCTCTCTCTAATCACATCTACAATAAAGACCCTAACCAGATCATGGACTGGTCCTGCCAGCAATTTCTTCAATGCACCCCCTTGCACACTGATTACGTAGCCTAAGTTTTCCTGCGTGTTCAATGAGGCCAGGCAATAAGTGATCCTAGGAAGGAAATTGAAGGCTTAAGTGAGCACATAGCTCCTTGACACAGAAGCCGCTAAATTAGTGCTCATAAACCGGTATCTCCTTTGCTACCTCTTACAGCAGATCCTTCCAGAAGGATCTCTCAGGGTTGCAGTCAGCTCTCAAAAACTCAGACCATTAGGTGGGCCACAACTGAAGACTATTTTGCCTCAAAAATCATCTGGGAACCAAAATGCATAGAAATTCTAAACATTACTTGTAGATTGGTTTTCAATACTTGGTGTCAGATACACTGACAAATGTTGTTCTAAAACACATTTAAAGATACTTTTATATTAAAAGATGTGAAGTTGCTATTTAGTCACAAAAAAATAAAGTAACTTTAAATCCTCTTTCAGAAGTAGCATGGGAAGACCAGCCACAGCCTGGATGCTGAATCAGGTTAGGTGCAAATCTAGAGGGTTAGAGCCTTGGAAGGACCTTCCAAAGTGACTGAAGTTGGCTAAACCACGAAACAAGATGCAAAGATTAAAATGGCTTCACACTCGTCCTGTTCTTGGTTGCAGGTAGGGGCTAACCCTGCTCCCGCAGATATTTCCCAAATGCTGGGTGCCTATGACCCCTCTCGACATCAGCAGCCAGCAACTTCACTCACTGGGATCTGTACATGTCTCAGCTACCTTGGGACACATCCTCCTCTCTCTCCCAGATCACGACATCTTTGGATCTATGAGAGTAGCCACAACAGGTGCTGCAGAAAGCGTTCCTATCCGTTCTTTCCCAGGGGCAGTTTTTGGAGAGTGGTGCCTCTTGGTGCTTATCTTTGCCCAACCCCCACCTTCACCCTCACCCCTACCCCGATGGCGACCGGTGGGAAGCCAGAGCTAGAAAGAGAATCCCACCAGGTCTGGACTTCGAGGAAGGAAGCATCCAAGAAGCAAGGTGATCTAGCCACTCAGGGGTGGACTCCAAATGAGAAAAATCTTTGTCCTTGATCTTACCCTTCCTCTTTCCCGCAAGTTTGCAAAGAGCCTGGCAGGTCCTGGACCATTCAGGGCTGTCCTTACAGGATGCTCAGCCTCACCCTTCTCCACCCTACTTGCCACTCAGCAAAGGCATCTGAAGTTCTCCATGCGTCCCTGCAGCACGCTGCTGGTACGCTACATCTACCCCGCACCCCACATCTTGCACCCTGCAAAACCAGAGCTGCTATGGACCCTTCCTAGGGCGTCCCTGCCCGCGGGCCCCACTCACCTGCCCCTGAGCGCCCGACACTGCCCAGAGATACCAGCGCCAAAGAGAAAAGGAGCAGGAGCATCCGGAACCGCATGCCTAGGAGGGACAGACGGTGGGATCTCGCGCTTGCCGGGCTCCTGAGGAAAGCCCGGGAGGGAGGAGCAAGAGGCAAGGGGCGCGGGATGTAGGCAGGCGCCAGTTCCCACGCCTCCTTGCAGGCTGCATAAAATCAGAGCCTAGAGTATGCTGGTGTGAATCCTGGGCTCCCGCGCGCTATCAGGGCAAGAGCTGCCTGTATCCAGGAAGGTCCCCTGGCCTGGTGGCTGAGAACTTTGTGTCACCGATCCTCAATGGGACTGAAAACACTGGGCTGGGCTCACTGGCAGCTAGCTCTTAGGGACAGGGAAAGGGTCTGGGTCTCTCCCTGTCTCCCTTCTCTCCCTCTCCACAACCCCAAGTGTTTGTAGTTAATCCTGCCTTGCCACTCTCCCTTTCCTGGCCAAGCCCTCCTCTCTGTGTGCCTAGGCAGAATTAGTCCTTTCTAATTCAATGAAGGTTCTAGAGACATCATTTTTTTTCACTGCTAAAGTCCAGAAAACACTCTGACTGATTGGGCAAGATGAGTGTGGTCAGAGTTAAGCAGACACCAAAGAGAGCTGGAAGTACTTAGCTAGTAGTCATCTCACTCCCCACGGCCGTTCAGGAAGGAGATCACGCCGGTAAAGGGGAAGAGTCTGATGGATTTTCGCAGGTACCTCCCACCTGGTACCTCCCACTTCTGTTTCCTTAGTTAAGTCAACATTCTTTCTCTCCAGCAAGCGTGGAGAGGTGAACACTGGCTTCTTGGAAAGAACATAGTGGATTAGAATTTATTATGCTAAACTGGCAAGGAGCATTTATAGTCTTTGGGGAATGAGAGACAGCAATAAAGCACTAGAAAAAAATAGAAGCAGAAAAGTGAATTTCAAAGTGCCTCCTTAGAAGGGATTTGCAACGCTATAGTCCAACAGCCTTCGTTTTAACTCGTACCTCCTCTTCATGTTAGCTGTGGCCCCATCACACTAAATTGAAGGCACCACAGTGCCATATGCTCCGACGTTTTCTTTGAATGTGTTGTATTCTCTGATTGCATAAGCCAACTTTTTTTTCTAAAAAAAATGCCTGGTTTAAACAAAAATCTCCTAAGATATTATATTGGTTTCTTCTGAAATGTCTGTGTTCTGAAAACAGATTGTTTTAATAAATCCAGTGACAAAAGGAGCCAACAGAGTTGAGAGAATATAGACTTGTTCTCCCAGGCTACTGGGGTAAGTAGAAATGAAGTCAGATTATATGTTGTCTTAGCCAGTTTGGTCTGCTACAAAAGTTGGCTTATGTGATCAGAGCTTAACCAACAGACATTTATTTTCTTATCGTTCTAAAGGTTGGAAGTCAAGATGAGAGGGCTGGTGGATTCAGGGTTTGCTGAGGGCCCATTTCCTACTCTGCAGATGTCCTTCCCCCGCCCCAAATCCTCACATGGAAAAGAACAGAGAAACAAAGCCAGTTCTCTCTTACACCCCTTAAAAGGGCACTAATACCATGATGGGGGGCCCAATCCTCATTACCTGGTTACCTCACAAAGTCTCCAGCTCCTAACATTATCCCATCATGTGTTAGAATTTCACCATGTGAACTTCAGGTGACACAATCATATAGTCCATAACATAGATGTGTTTGAACAGCATCTTTATTGCTTTTATTATAAATACCATTGGCTCTTAAAAGCTCTTAGCAGCTGAGAAACTACAGACATAGGTGATATAAATAAATAACTTAAATGACATTTACATTTGTTTGTAAATCATTTTATTCTGGGACCTCATTCTCTTTAGTCATATGTGTTGCCCTCTTTTTTCTGCCCACCCATGACATTTCACCTCTTATTATGAGTCTGCAATAGCCAGAATATTTTCCACCCTATAAAAATAGCCTGCATTTTAATACCCAGAGCCTACGATGGCTTACATAGCTAAAGCACTTTCCATGTACGCTTAAGTTAAGGATCCTGAAATGGCAGATTACTCGGGACTGATCCAATATAATCACAAGAATCCTTGTGAGATGGGTAGGTAGTGGGAGGGAGCAGTCTGATGGATACCCAGGTTAGAATGATGAACCAGCTGACCAGGTGTCATGAGGCAATAAATGTGGGGAGCTCCTGGGAGCTCAAAGTGTCAAAAATGGACTCTTCCTAGTGGCTTCGAGAAGGAATGTGACCCTGACAGCATCTTACTAGCAAAATACCCACTTGAGACCAGCAAGTCGCATGATTTGTGAGATAGCATACCTGAATGTTCTTTACTGTTAGGTTCATAGGAGTCTGTATCAGCACCGGCAGACTAAAGTGGATCCCCAGGGAGCTCCTTCTTGATTTTAATGCCAGCATTCCTCCACTGCATCTATCACTGGCTGTCCTGTTTGTCTGTTCTCCAACCAAAAGAACAGACGTGAGCGATGGCTCTGGGTTCCGAGATCAGGAAGTGCAGGCACTTAGGGACCATAGAGAGAAAGAATTTCAGAATGTTTTCCCTGATTTGTCCTGGCTCCAAACCCTCACAGCCCTTTCTTTCAAAACACAAAAGCATGTCCTCCAATCTCCCCTCCTCCATGGAGGAGCACTTCTCAGCAGGTGACCTGCATGGCACAGCTCAGCGTTTAACTAGATGTGTTCTGAGAAAGTTTGACTTAATCTGGTTTCATACCTGAATCTAAAGATAATTATTACATTGGTTTTATGTATTCTTGTGGAGGAGGATGGGGCAGGCCTATATGTGAAAGTCAAAAGACACGGTGCAGGAGCTGCTTCTCTCCTCCCACCACGTAGGACCTGGAGACTGAACTCAGGAAGCCGGCCTTGCCACCAGGCCCCTTCACCTGCTGAGCCATCTCACTGACCTTTAACTGAGCTTTTGAGTTCAGAACCATGTTGAACTGTACTTCTTTGTTTTGTTTGTCTGGTTGGTTGGCTGGCTGGCTTAGTTTGGTTTTTAGTGTTCTCTTTTCTTCTTGTTTTAATTCAGGCCTTGTAGTGTCCATCTCAGGAATGCCAACCTGCCTTAAATCCATTTGCATTTGTTACTTTTGCCTCACTGTGACCAGCCTTGACAGACGCAACTTCACGGAAGGAAGACTTATTTTAGCTCACAGCTTCAGAGGCTTTCAGCCCACCATGGTGGCGATGGCACAAGACTATGAAGTGGGAGCTACCGAAAATATGGTAGAGCAGAAAGCAGAAAGACCAGCGAGAGCAGGGCCTGAAAGGCCCATCCTGCCAATTAGGCCACCGTCCACTGATGCTCCACAGCCTCCCAAAGCACCATCACTGACTGGGGACAAATGTTCAAAACTGTGCATATGGGGAACACTCCATTTCAGACTCTAACATCACACAACATCATTGATTATAGTATTGATTAATATGCCAAGCACCATTTTAAGCCCTGGGGTTGTAGCACAGACAATATATCTACCTGTAGAGCTTTCATTCTAGTAAATGTGGATGGCAAGAGGGGGGAGCAGAAAAGGCAGACAGTAAATGAAATCAAATTAGCATATGTCATAGTTTATTACAAAGTGACAACAGTTACAGAGAAAATGAAGTGAGTAAGAGGAATAGAGAGTGCTGGTGAAGGTAGAGGAAGTGTTTCAGTACTCAAGAATGTTGCTGTGAGACATTCATGGAGAAGGTGTCACATGGAAAACTTCTCCTTGGGAGAATCCAGGGATGATAGACACCCATCACACACCACAAAAAAACTGGATGGAAAACTGGAAGCAGCAGGCAGTTCCCAGCAATGACCACTGAGGAAACAATTGGCTTACCACTCCCCAAGAGGGAACTTTTAGATTGGATCCCAGAAAGAGACTACACAGATCTGGCAACCTTGTCAAGTGCCTAACTGCAAGAGGTCAGGGAAGCTGAGAAGGTGAGAATTTCAGGGCAGCTTTCAAAGTGAAGGCATCCATACAAACAAAGACAGTTTTAGAAATCTATACAAGGTACCCTGTGTGGTAATGCTGAACCAGTTTGTGTATACACAGTGTAAAACTCCATGAAATCAGGCAAGGACAGGAGCAAGAGGAGAAAGAAAAGATTCAGGGGCTGAAGAGATGGGTCTACAGTTGAGAGTGCTTACTGCTCTTGTAAAGTACCTGGGTTCTGTCCAGGGGATATTATGATATTGTGCCTTCTTTTGAACCACATGGTCTCCTGAACACACATGGCGTACTTATACCCATGCAGTCTGTCTGTCTGTCTGTTTCTCTCTAATCTGACTATAAGCAACTCCAAAATCTTCTACAGCAAGAGTGAAAATACTTCAATAAACATAAAAGTATTTGGTAGAGACTTCAGAAGTCCAAGACTTAAAAGCAAGGCAATAAATATTCCTAACTAGGCACAGTAGTACATGACTTTAATCCCAGCATGGGGGAAGCTTATGTAGCAGACTTCTATGAGTTAAAGGAAGGCCAGTCTGGCCTACACAGTGAGTTCCTGGCCAACCAAGGATACATAGCAGGAAAGAAAGAAAGAAAGTTAAAAAGAACCCAGACCCCCAAAACCTCCCAGAATAAATGATCCTTTATTACCTGTGTCCAACCTGTGGGGAAGGATAAATATCAATGTGGTCCAACACAAAATCGTAAACCTACTTAATACATTACAGAATTGAATGTTTATGTGATTTGAAAATACCCTATTGCATAGTTCTCCAGAATGAATTTTGTGGGTGACAACATCACAGCACAATGTCATAAGGTTGGAAAAATCTATGACCTTCCCCAAAGGAGCTTAAGACAAGTTTAACAGGTTAAAAGTAACTCCCAAATGACTTAGTCTAAAAGTTTTCTTTAAAGGAATATAATACAGTGAGAGATCCAAACGATGCAAATTATCAGATATCTAATATCTGATGAAAATCAGTATCCACAAAAGAAGTCTGAGGAAGATTCATAATAAAAGCAAAAAGCATTTGATAGAAATGACAGGCATGACAGAATTAAGAGGTAAGATTTCTAAAATACAAGTACGTTCTGTATGCTCAAGATGTAGAAGATATCAAAGCAATGAGTGAAGAATCAAGTGGGATCTGTGGATATGGAAAAAATATATGTGTGTGTGTATATATATATATACATAGAGAATGAGCAAGATACTTGAATAAATAATAGCTAAAAAAAAATTCTAGGTCTCCGTTCCTACGTTTTGCGTCTTGACCTCAAATGGAGTCATGTAATGCTGGGGTCCATGAAAGCACTGGCTGCTGCAAAAGGATTCTGACTGCTCAAAGATCAAAGCTTAATTTAAGCTCAGATATGTTATATACACAAGATATTTCTGGCATCTTGCGCAACTTTGCTTCAGCCTTGCTTCTGAACATTGTGCATCACCCGGGATATCAAGACACATGTCACCAACAAATACTTCCCCAGACACCTCAACTCAGAGCTGAGACAGCCTTACGCTCTTCTGAAGAACTTAGATGGTTTAATTATTAAAACAAAACCCTTTATATTTTCTTACCTTCATGCTTCAGGGTGTAAATATCAAATTATTATAGTTTGACTGCATGATGCTAGAACATTTGGCTTTAAAATTTGGTGTTTCAGTTGATCTGAGTTGTTACAAAATCATACAATGAAGGTTGGCTTGGGTCTAGGACAGAGTTCCTAACAACCTGGAATGGCCCTCAAAGTACTTCAGCCATCATACTACACATTTATGTGATGTGGTTTGTCAGTATTGATGATTATGAACTCAAAATATCAGTCAACTCTAAAAAACGTTGATAATGTCCCATCCCCTGCATGTCAAAAATTCAGCAAAGACCTAATTTTTATAGAAAAATAAACAAATTTATCTCAATACATGAATTTGCTTTCTTCTTTACTTTTAAATAGAGTCAAATTACATGTATATCAGAGTTATTTTAAGATAAATTTGGTTATTATTATTCTCAACAAATAGTTGATATGCTGGAGATATATATATATAATATATATATAATATATATATATATTACTTATTTATCCATGGCTAGCTTAAAATTTTCTGGTCAAAAAGGAGTTCTGAGTAGAAAAACTTTAAGAGAGCCTGTTATGGAT
Organism: Pachyuromys duprasi; assembly: GCA_028658305.1. Classification (NCBI taxonomy): domain Eukaryota; kingdom Metazoa; phylum Chordata; class Mammalia; order Rodentia; family Muridae; genus Pachyuromys; species Pachyuromys duprasi. Next base: position 94,292,324 of record CM053764.1, read on the forward strand.
TAGATATTTTACTCACACCTCCAGGAAACTCAATAACTCAAGCAGAGTATATACAAAATGTCTGAATGAAGATTCTCCATGAACAAGTCAATGAAAGCCAATGGCGGACAGTTAGAGTTGGCCCAGCAATTGAGAGTGCTCACTGCTTTTACAGAGGACCCAAGTTCAGCTCTCGGCACCACATAACGATCATCTGTAACTCCAGCTCCAAGGACTCTGATACCTTCTGGCCTTTTCAGGCACTCGCATGCACCCATGTGCATGTGCTCGCACACGTGTGTGTACACAGACACTCACAAATAAAAAATAACTCTCTTCTGCAAACCAAAAACTGAAAAGCCAGTGTTGAAGAGAAAAATATTAAAAAGCCACAAAGCAAAACGATAGGCATGAAGCGAAACAGAGGCAGGAACAGGAGAAACTCTACAAGTCAGGAAACTGCAAGGCAGCATCTTTAAAATGCTAACAACTAAAAAAAAAAAAAAATGAGGAGCAAGTGTTAACCTAAAATTACGTATTAAAAAAAAAACTGAGCAGAAAAAACAGAGTGAAGGTAAGTGCAAAATGTATCAGATGAATGGAAGCTGAGTGGTGTCTGCAGACCAGTATTATTGTATTATTAAGAAAATATTAAAGAATGGGGTTGGGGAGATGTCTCAGTGGTTAAGCACACTGGCTGCTCTTTCAGAGAATCTGGGTTCGGGTCCTAGCACCTATACAGCAGCCCGTGTTTGTCTGGGAAATCCCATGCCTCTCCTGGCCTCCTAAGCACCAGGCACACAAGGTACACATTCATATATGTAGGCAAAACTTTTATACACATAAAAGAGAAGTCAATAAAATCATTTTAAAAAGAAAGAAATGTTTAAGAAATGTGTTCCAGTAAAAGATAAAATAAAAATAAATCAGATTTAAGAAAAATAAAAACTGAAAAAAAAAGCTTGAATCTATGTAAGGCAAAAAGACAACAGAAATGTTCATATCTCATTTTGTATTTTCTCTGAAAAGTAGCTATTTAAGGCAGAAATAATCATGGCAAATTTTAGTATACATGACATACCGAGGAGAAAACTATGTGACAGCAGTGACTCAAAGACCAGGAAGAGGAATCCATATGCAGGGTGATAGCAAGGAGGTGACTAAAGGTGACTCTGGTGACGTCAGCTGAAGCTAGTGTGATCAACTTAAAATGACTATCATAAGCCCAGTCACTGGGAATGCAAAACAAAGAGGTCAACGAGCCATCAGAGATAGAGTGTGATCGAAGGGGGAAGTGCCAGCAAAGAAAAACACAGGAGAAATAGGGGGCCGAGAAAGAAGCATGCGACAGATGGTGCAAGTATACAACAAACACTGCATGGGAGGTGGCGATGCATAGATTTCAATCAATAAGCACACAGGATGTAAATGTTCTAAGCTCTGCAATTAAAGCAAGCGGGGAACTGAGCCATGAAGATATTTAAAGAAAAGAACACTGAAGGCAGAGAATGCAAGAAGCATGTGGGAACAACAAAGCTGAGCAAGAAGACCGTGCAGATACAGGACGAGTGAGGGTCAAGGGGAGGAAGTGAGGCCAGAGGTGGGGAAGGGGCTACGTCTTAGTCAGCTATCTACTGGTGTGATAAAGACCATGACCAAAAGGAGCTTGGGGAAGAAAGGTTTTATTTCAGCTAATGGTATATAGTCCGTCATCCAGGGAAGTTGGGGCAGGAACCTGGAGGCAGGAACTGAAACCGGCCGTGAAGGGATGCTGCTTACTGGCTTGCTCACCATGTCTTGCTCATCCTTTTCCCTCATACAACCCAGGGTAATCTGCCAGGGGTGCACCACTTACATCGGTTCACACCCTCCCACACCAGCTATTAACCCAGAAAGTGCCCACAGAGTTGCCTACAGGCTAACCTGCCTAAGGCATTTTCTCGACTGAAGTTCCTTCTTCCCAAACGACCCTGACTTGTGTCAAACTGAACAAAATTCTAACCAGCGCAGGCGTTGACAGGCATGGCAAAGACTGCTTTCACTCAGTGTTCTGGAAGCCACTGGGATGGGCCACCCGGGATGTCAGCCCTAACCACACGTACTCAGTGTCCACACTGATGGGCCGCTGATGGCTTCCTGCTGGCTTCAAAGTGCACGGAGAAGGCAGGGAAGGAATGTCTCCCCTACGTAGAAAGTCACACTGGCTTTCACTGGAAGGGTTTCCAGATGAATGGAATGTTACGATTGTAAATGATCACGTTGGCTTTCATGTTGAAGACTACAGGAGGCGAGGATGGAAAGAGCAACAGCACATTTACATCTCTAATGTGTAGCCTAGAAATAAAGAAGAGCATTCTTTAAACTCCAAGATAAAGAGCGATGTAGAGGAAAAGAATAATTTGTCATTAAAAGTACATACTGAGCCAGGTGGTGGTGGTGGTGCACGCCTTTGATCCCAGCACTTGGAGGCAGAGACAGGTGGATCTCTGGGTTAGAGGCCCACCTGGTCTACAGAGTTAGTTCTAGGACACCCAGAGCTACACAGAGAAACCCTGTCTCGAAAAACAAACAAAAAAGTAAGTACTGCCTTAAACTTTAAATGTTATTTGACATCAAAGCAGTTGACATGAGCCTTTTCAGCTCAAGTATTTAGAAAGCAGTGCATGACACACGGCTTTTCTCCTCCTTCTCCTCCTCTTCTTTCCTTCTTTTTACTTATCTACATTTTGCTTTAATGCTGGTGACATGTTTTGTATCTACATTATTGATGAATTTTAAGTTCATATGTTTATAGGGAGATTAAAAATTAATTCTATATTTTTCAACTTTGGGGGGAGAATTTCATGCATGAACACTGCATCTCTACCACTGCTCGGCCTCCTCCAACGCCTCCTACCATGCTCCCTCCCAAATTCACAATCTTCTCTTCAATCATCATTGTATACACACATTTATATGCGCACGTGTGTGCATATGTGTGCACGTACATGTAGATATGAACTATTGAGTCCGTTTAGCTTTCTTGTCAGCACTGCTGGTTGATTCTTAGTGAAGGTGTAAGACCACACCCCAACTGAACCACGGTAGCAAAAGCTGTTGCTGTCCTGTCCTGCCCCCTTATGCATTTCCACTTCTGCCCACACTTCCAGCTGCTAGCTCCCATTTGCGTATTTTCTGGTCCCCTTATCCTACTGTACCTTCTCAGGTGAGATGCTGGTACTCATACTCCCCAGAAGCAGCCTTCAGCCAGTGACCGACAGAAACTGGTAGCTGAGTACCCCGATTCCCACACTGTGTAGTAGAATGACTGCGGAGCATGCTCTCTGCTGATCCTGCAGCTCGCCACAGTAGCAGCTAGACGACATTTGGACTCCATGTGCTTTCCCATCGCATTTTCTCACTCGCCCCCACCCCATCTTTCTGGCAATCGTGTTCCAAAATAAGCCACTTCCACGAAAACCGTCACCTCAGAGTCTCCTTCAGGGAGACTAAGAGTAAGAAACCATCCACTCTCTTACATTCTTACTGCATCTTGAGGTACTTTCTTGAGGAGGAAATTTATTCACCACACAGAGGTGGTTCTTGAGAAGTCGATCTAAAGCCCATTGGACTAACATATTCAATACAACGCAAGCCCTATGTAAATTGATTTTGCTATTGGTAAGTATGTTTGTTCACAATTAAAAGTATAATCTGAGCACAATTCTGTGAAATTTCAAAGTTTGGAAATGTGACTTAAGCTGTGCCTTTACACGTGACACAAGAGACTGACCAATGGGTTACGTCTTAGCTGGGGTTTCTGTAGCTGTGACAAACTCCATGACCAGCAACAACCTGGAGAGGAAAGGGTTTGTTTGGCTTACATTTGCATATCAGTGTCCATCATCAAAGGAAGTCAGGGCAGGAACTCAAAGCAGGAACTCAGAGGCAAGAACTGAAGCAGAGGCCATGGCAGAGTACAGCTTACTGGCTCCCTCCTTATGGCTTGCTCACCCTGCCTTTCTAAACCCCTCAGAATCACCAGCCAAGGCGTGGAACTTTCTACAGTGACCTGAGTATGCCTATATCAACCATCAATTTAAAAAGTAAACAAAAAGCCTACAGGACAAGTTTGTGGGAGCATTTACTCTTTGGAGGTCCTTCCTCCCGAATGAAGCCAGCCTGTGTCAAGTTGACAAGACGCAGACCAGCTCAGGTACTAATTTATGCAACTAGAAAACTGAGGAATCGTTATGAGACAAATGTATCCAGGAATCTGGCAAAGACAGCCAAGGGAGTAATCCCTGTGAAGGAAGGACAGAGGAGCCCGCAGTCTCTAGAGTTACTTAACAATGCCGGAAGCAGATGGGGACACAGAGATGAAGAGACAGACTGAATCAGCCAGAACTTGAAGAGTAGACAGCTGGAGGGCAGTAAGCTACCCAGAAAAATGGCTGTCAAAATCTATCTGGGGCCTCACTGCAGTCCCCTGGTGGAATTCTGTGGAGCCAGACAAAATATAAACTAGGCAGTCCCTGGCGTTGACAGTTGCCTGTCTTCATCTCCAACTCCACTCGATTCGGGATCATCTTCGGAGTTTAAGGATCACTTCTGGGTGTGTCTAGGAGGACATTTCCAGAAGAAATTAACTGAATGGGGAAAGACGCACCTTGAGGGTGTGTGCACCCATCCTATGGATGGATGGGAGACCTGGACAGAATTAAAGGGGGAAGGGAGAATTCCAGCAGCGATGACACTCCTTTCTTTCTGTTTCCTGGCCTGCTATGGCTTGAAGGGCCCCCGCTGCACTATGTCCTTCTTGCCATCATGGGCTAGACCATTTGAAAGCATGGACCACGGTAAACATTTCCTCCATTAAGCTGTTTCTGTCACGGAAAAGTGACTAATTCAACACAGTTCGAAGACATTTGAGTTTCCAAGAAGTTATTGAATATCCAGGTTACCACTATCCCTAAAGCAAAAGCTTGAAAATTATTAAAGATCTTGCCTCGCTAAGAAACTTTATCAAATTTTGACAGCGTCTATCAATATTTTCCATATCATAAATTAAAATTGTAGTTAATGAAATGATGAGCCTGTCACATATTAATATAACATTTTATAAGAAATTGCCTTTTTCCTGAAATAAACCAAGGAGCACAGCCATGCTGTTTCACATTTTACTGCCCTTCACAGAAGACAGCTGAATTCTCATATGGGCTTTTTAGCTCAGTCTGTTAGGAAATGGTATTTTGGTTTTAGTCTATGCATAAAATCTGGTCAGACACAAATAGGTGGTTGGCCATGAAAAAAAAAAAAAGTACTTGCTTTCCAGATATCGTAGACTCTGCCTTTGTAATACTGATGGTTAATTTATGTCCACCCAGAAGAATCTGTTGAAGTTCTAACTCCTGTGTATTTCCAAACACATCTTATTTGACAATACAGTTATCCAAGATTTAACCAATTCAGATGAGGTGACTGCAGTTGTGCCCAAATTCTATAGGATTTGGGGGATTTGGATATAAGTGCTTGGTGGGGGGTATATGAAGAAACATGGGGAGAATGCCATGGAAAGACGAGCAGAGATAGGCAGTGTGATGCTACCACTCAAGGACCACCCACAGTGGAAGGAGGGGGGCCCATCCCCTAGAAATTCAAAGAACATAGTCTCGCTGACACCTCTGTTTCCAGCTCCTGACTCCAGAACTGTGAGGCAAGACAGTTCTGTTCCTTGGGGAAATCAGTATAGACAGTAAAGCCAAAATTTCCAAAGTGATGATTTCCTAAGAGTTGGTTGTCATGTGGAATCAGACTGCTGGCATTGCGCACTGTCTCACTAACACGCCTTCATAGTCTTGCACTTTGCATAGATCTTTCATCTGTGCATGGCTTTGGCTTTGTGATATGGTCACTTTGGTTGTACTGGTTCTTTAGGATATAAAGGCATTACACATAGTGACAACTTTTTAAAACTGTGTGTGTGTGTGTGTGTGTGTGTGTGAACCTGCCACAGTCATACAAGTATTCAAGGAGGCCAGACGAGGCCGTTGGATCCCCTGGAGCTGGAATTACAAAAGATTGTGAGCTACCCAAAATGGGTACTGGGCACCAAACTCTGATCCATGTAAGAGCATCAAGTGCTCTTAACTCCTGAGCCATCTTTCCAGCCCTGTTTACACCTTTCTTTGTTTTGTTTTGTTTTGTTCTGTTTTTTGGTTTTTTGAGAAAGGGTTTCTCTGTGTAGCCTTGGCTGTCCTAGACTCACTTTGTAGATCAGCCTGGCCTTGACCTCACAGCAGTCTGCCTGCCTCTGCCTCCCTGAGTGCTGGGATCACAGCTGTGTGCCACCACACCCCACTGTTCATACCTTTCTAATATAGTATTTTTGAATTGCATTTGTTAATATCTCTAACAATACCATCAGGGAGGTAGCAGCTGATGGGAAAGCATCAAGCTCATGATGTCAGATACAAGTTTTGGAAATGTTGATTTCACCTTTGCAGCTCTAAACTTCAGCACTGGCAACAATATACTATGATTTTTTTTTTCCCTTGAAGTGACATGGAGTATCACACACCTTTGAGAAAAGTGTCTTCTCATGCCTTTGAGAAGTCACAAAGTTCTATCAGTCATTTTTCAGGTAATGCTCAGAGTTCTCTGTAAAGAGCAGCGAGGAATGTTGCCTATCTAGCCTTGATGAGTATGTAGATTAAGAAGACTGTACACAGTTGGTAGCGATAATAAATTGATGCAGGCATTGTGGAAAGCAGTAGCAAAGCTCTTCAAAAAACTAAAAATAGAACTCGCTGTATGATCCAGCAAGCCTACTTCTGGGTGTACATCCGAAGAAATTGAAATCAACATTTCAAAGAGATATCCATTTCTATTGCAGCAGTAGCCAGAGGAGAAAAGATAAGAAGACAGCCTCACCCCCCATCAGTGGGTAAAATGACAAAAAAAAAATGTGCAACACATAAACACAATGAAGTATCATTCAGCACAGCAGAATCTCCACCACTGGCAGCGATGTGAGTGAACCCAGACAATGTTATACTAAGTAGAATAAGCCAGGCAGGCAGCGACAAATGCTACACTTCTCAAAGAGTCCAATTTGTAAAAGCAGACAGCAAGAAGGCTCTAACGGGATCTGGGGACAGGAAAGGGGGGTGGATTTGTGTCAGTTGTTATAAAATTTTACTTATAAGATGAATATGTTCAGGAAAACTAATGTACCACATCATATCTATGGTGCATGTTGATGTCTTGCGTTCTTGAAATTTGCTAAGAGAAGATATTCAGTATTCATACCATAGGAAATACGGTGAGGTGAGGGGGGCAGAAACTAAAAAGTTTGGTTGTGGTAATCATTTTATTAAGCATGTATTACTAAAATTACTGCCTGAGGCTGCTGGTCCCGTTGCATTCCAGTTAGGAAGCTGAGCACAATGAACGCTCATCAGGCTTGCTTTCTTTTATTCTGTCCACAACCCCTATTTTGGGTGCTTCTCCTATCTCAATTATCCTAATTCTCTATCACTTTTTCCTTTTGGTAAGGGTCTCACTCAACCTGGAGCTCAACAATTTGGCGAGGTTGACTGATCCAGAGAGCTTCAAGTCCCAGCAGTCCCCAGGGTTGGGGTGACAGACCTAGGCCAGCACAGTTAGCTTCTGTTCCTGTGTGGGTGCCAGCATTCTAAATGCAGCTCTTCATGCTCGCACAACAGGTACTCATCAACAGAACACCTGCCCGACTCCCCAAGTTTTAATTCTTTAAGAGAACAATCTTATCCTTACTGCCTCTGAGCTCCAGCATCTAACATATTACACATGTGTGACCATGTGTGTGGAGGCCAGAGACTGATGTCAAGTGTCTTCCTCTATCACCCTCCATCTTATGTTTTGAGACATCTCCCACTGACCCTGGAGCTCACTGGGCTGGACTAGCTAGCCAGGAAGCCCCAGACATCCCTCCCGTCTTTGCTTCTCTGTCACTTTGACTATACATGTACCAAGTGGTTTTTTTTTTTTTAACTGGGGATCTGAACTCATGTCTTCATGGTTTTGTGGCAAGCACTTGACTGACTGAGCCATCTCTTCAGCACTAGCATATTTTCATAGTACATGATAGGGAAAAAAAATCAAAATAGTTGCATTAGCAGACCTGTTATTCTATGATAGCCGGTGAAGGCCAGCTTCCTTCCTTAAGAGTACACATGCTCCTAGCTGTGCAGATGCCTGATTGACATTCAGTGTGGCACAACATGGCACATCTTGAGGGTTTTTTGACTCCCATCCAAAGCTAACCATGCCTGACCCTGCTTAGCTTCTGAGACTAGGTGACATCATATCTATTCAGGATGATCTTGGTATATCCTGCAGCTTCCCACTGCAGCTATCTGAAATACTGTCAGGAAATGAATGGATTCCTACTGAATTTGAACGATGTGTAAAATAAAAATCTAGACTTCAAATGAGAATTCTATTAGGTAATATTTTTGTGCATGAGTAAGACTCTTCCCGGAAAATTTTCTTTCAAAGTTTTCCAATGTTTGTACATGTTCTAGTGGAAGATTTGGCATTTACGATTATAGCCTTTAGAGTTAAGATCTATTTATGCAAAAAATTAATACGTTTCATAATAAAAGTTTGTACTTCCACAAAATTCAATATTTGGTTGAAAATGAACCAACATCTTAGTAATTAGTATCTTGCATAGGGATATGCAATAAACGTTAAGCTGGCTGCTATTAAACATTCTTCTTTGGGGCCTACAGAGGTGGTTCAGCAGTTAGGAGTGTTTACTGCTCTTCCAAAGGATCCAAGTTCAGTTCCCAGCACCTCTGTCAGATGGCTCACTCCCTCTTGGAACTCTAGCTCCAGGTGATCAGACTCCTTCTTCTGGCCTCCTTGGCCACACATGTGACATACATACATACACACACACAAATAAAATAAAATAATATCTTTTAAGGGGTTTTTCACCCCAGTTCTGGTTTTCAAATTTTAGTCAGTCAAACTTTGATCAGCTTTAGGAAGAGTTATTATCAAATAGAAATGATGCCTTTGTATTTACCTCTGTTATCAAAGGCATCATTATCACCAAGATTAATAAAACTTCAAGCCTGCTCAGACCTAGTCAATTTAAACTACAGAATATTAAGATAATTGGTTCCACTCCCTGGGCCACAGGAATTTTTGTAATTTTACATAACAGCAAGAAGTGTTGATCCAAAAAGATTTAAGATTTGCAAGCCCGTGATGGTTAATTATGTGTCAACTTGACTGGGCAACAGGATGCACAGATGTTAATTGGGGATATTTCTGTCAGAATGTTTCCAGAAGAGGTTAGTATTTCAGTACTGAGACCAGGAAAAGAAAATAGCCTCATGAGCACAGATGGCTGCATCATATTATAGAAGGCTTGGACATGCCACTGGCTGAGCCAAGGTGGCCTCTGCTCAAACATCAGCCTCTCCTGCCCTCAGAGTGGTGATCCTAGCTCCTGGGGCCTTCAGTGAGGGGGCTCATACCATCAGCCCTGGTTCCTGGGCCTTGGCACCTGGCCAGAACTTTTGTCATTGATGGGCCTGGTTCTTAGGACTTCAGACCTGAACTGGTGGTTATACCACCATCTTCCTTCCATCCTGCAGAGAGCAGATCACAGGGCGTCTCAGCCTCCACCATTATGTGAGTCAATCACTCACATTCTGTCTGTCATCAATCTATACAGATGTCTATATCTGTCTATCATCTACTATCTATGTATCTATCATTCATCTGTATATGTATTTACCTACCTGTATAGCTATTTATCCACCAATCATTTATCTTTGTACCTATTATTGTTTATCATCTATCTGTCTGTCTACCTACCTATCTATCTACATACCTACATACCTATCTATCTATATTCCCATCTACATATCAGTCCTGATCATTTTGTTTGTCTAAAGGACTGTGACTAATACCATTTACCACTTTCCACAGTGGGAAACAGACCAGCAAAGCAAGGATTGCAGAAGAGTGTGACAAATGTGGTCCAGAATGAAATTGCAGGGTGTGTCATGGATACAAGCATGAGGAGACAAGGATTGGAGAGGGAGAGACACAGTTTGAGAAAGCTCCAAGGAGTACATTATACTGAGCTAATATTGGATAGATAAGTTATCTATATAAAGAACATTACAGTTGATAAGAATAGAAAATGTGAAGGCACAGATGAAGGATCTAAAAATGGCTGTTTGTGCAGAATTGCTTGAGTGAAGGATTTTTACAGGGTATTAGCAAAATATGAAGCTGGATAGGCAGGTGGGCCCAGGGCAAGAAGTACCTGGAGAGTTATGATAATTCCTGGACAACTTCTGAAAAACACTTATGTATATTTTTTCTTTCTTTCTTTCTTTCTTTCTCTTTCTTATTTTAAAATTTAGACAGGATCTCATTGGCAGGCTTGGAACTCACTATGTAGACCAGGCTGGTCTTGAACTCACAAAGATCTGCCTGCTTTTGCCTACCAAGTACTGGAATTAAAGGTATGCACTTCCAGTTTGAATGCACATTTTCAATAACACTGTCAAGATTCAAAGCACAATGATAAAGGAATGAAATTTCTTAACTGAAATAATTTGCTCTATGGAAACTTGTAAGAATAAAAAAATTATGATATGGAAATATCAGTAAAATGAATTCATAGCCTCGACAGAATGTCTACTTAAAGCCCTCCTGAAGACTTTGAAGGAGTAACTTAAAGATGGTGTTTTACACATTGCCCTCCATGGTGACCCTGGAAAGAGAAGCTAATTGAACACAGAGAAGCAACAAGGAAGGAAAGAGTTCTTCAGATGCTGCTTAGTTAATGACCAGGCATGCTAACGTCTAGTACACACAGGTGCACAAAGGTTCACACTAGGGCCAGGCAGAGAATCAGGAAGTAAGGAAGCTATCCAGCTGGGGGAAGAGGGCTGCAGCAAACACACAGTCGTCTTCACTGTTGCTGGATTTGAAATCACCTAGGAGACATGCTTTTGTGAGTGAGAGATGGGTTCTTTCCAGAGACGCTCAAGGGAAGAGACAAGACTCAGGCCAAATGTGGACCCCACTATCCCACGGGCTGAGGTCCCAGGATGACTAACAGGGGGGAAGGAAGAAGGCAGTTGAGTGACAGCATACATTTCTCTTTGCTTCTTGAACAGGCATAATGGCACCTCTGCCTCACATTCCTGCTGCTACATCTTCTCCATCATAATTGACTCTACGCTAAAACTCTGAGCCAAACGAACTCTTCCTTTCTTGAGTTGCCTCTGTCAGCTTTCTGAGCTGACAGCCTCTAAGCAACAAGAAAAACTAACTAGATCCAACTAGATGAGGCAATGGTTTACCAACTAGAAATTGGAAACCTGACACACCCTTCCTGGCTTTCCTCCTACTTTTCCTCAGAAGGGCAGAGTCACCCTGCACATGATCTGCCAGGAAAGGAAATATCTGGGAGTCTAGGCAACCACCTCTATTTCAAAACACACTCACCACAGATCTTTAATAACACTGATGTTCCTAGTTAAGAGCTTTAACGTTATCTGAGGGCGGAGGGAATGGCACAGGAGGGAAAGAGCTTGCTGTACAAGCAAGAAGAGCCAAGCTTAGATTTCCTGCACACAAACATGGCGGTGCACAGCTTTATTCCCAGTTTCCCAGGATACTGGGACGGAAGGATCCCTAGGGCTTGCTGACAGCCAGTCTGGACAGTTAGTGATATCCCTTCCCAACTGAAGGGAAGTCTGAAGAAACCATGCCTCAGGAGGTAAGGTAGAAAGAGAAGTGGTTGAGGAAGACACCTGAATTTGATCTCTGGATGCCATACCAACATACGACCTGGTTCATGTACAGGCATACCCACCACACGGGCACACACACAAAATTATCTGAATAATCAAAGATACCTTTTGAAAAGCATAGCAAGGGTAAAAAAAATAAACAGTAAAAACATCATGATACTTAGAATAAGAAGGTCTATACTTGGCTGACCTTTTAACCATTTGAAATCTGGGCTCTTCCCAAAAGCACCTGAATTTCCCAACTGTGCTGGGTCTCTGACCACCACCAATGCTCATTGTTAGACCCTGTTGGCTGCCCATGATAAAAGTATGCAGACATGTAATGCAAACTTGGCCAGTTTCTAATGTTGAACCAAGAACAGAGCTGGCACTGTTGTTCTTCTTGCGAGGCATTCGATCTTACTTCATCATAAGCAGTACCAACGGTGGGGTTTCCATGCATGTTAGGAAGGTTCTTTCTATTTCCACCCAGTCTTCATTTTTTTTTATAACACATGGGCACTGGATTTTGTGCAATGCCTTTTCTGCGTATATTAAGCTAACCATGGAATTCAGTCTTTATTTAGTTAATATGGTGTATTACATTGATCCACTTAAAAATGTTAAGCCAACATTGTATCCCTGAGGAAAAATAAATCCCACCCAATCATAAACATAGAGTAAAAATTATATATAACATAACACACTGAAAAAAAATGAGCCATGAGAACAGGAGCATGCGTTCAAGCATAGGATATGCACAATTCACTGATATCTGATGAACAGGACCATTATGAATGCAGTTTTATGTTTCCAATTTACTTCCAGAAATTCCAAAGCATGCAGCAATTAATGACAAGATGCTAGGACAGATAACTCTAGCTTTACAGAAGTGACCAATAGGTACTAAGGTGACCCTAACCGTATTTTCCAACTGTACACATCGCTAATTCCTGTTCATTAGGCACAGTGAATCTTTATCAGTGAGTTGAATTTTCAACACTTAGACTTATTTGTAGTGAGTAATAGAGAACTGTGTGGGTGTCCCCATATGTGACAAAAACGACAAGAGGGAAAAGATGTTGAAAGATGACAGGAGATAAGAGTCTGAAGAAATTTAAAGAAAGAAAGAAAATTTAAGGAGAAAATTGATAAAGAGAAAGAAAGTAAGTAAGAAATAAAGAACGACAACACAGAGACTTGTTTAAGAGTCAAATTTGAGCTGAGCATGGTGGTGCACGCCTTTAATCCCAGCACTTGAGAGGCAGAGGCAGGTGGATCTCTGTGAGTTCAAGGCCAGCCTGGTCTATAGGACCATCCAGGACATCCAGAGAAACCCTGTCTCACAATAAAAAAAAAAAAGCAAACAAACAAACAAATAAAAAAAGAGTCAAATGTGTGTGAATTTTCTCAGTGGTTCTTTGGGTAATACAGCTAACTGTCAGTTTGCAAGAACCCTTATCAGCTTAATACAACCTTTTCATGCAGAGACTTACAGCCAAACTTTTGTCAGAGCACAGGAAATCTTACCGAAGAAGCGGTATATAGAAGGACCCTAAAGGGTCCTGCCCCACAAGGAGACCAACAAGGCCAAAAACGCTGGGGCCCCGGGGAGACTGCAGAGACCATGAAAGACCATGCCCAGAGAGGACCTAAACCCCTGCTCAGATGTAGCCCGTAGACAGCCCAGTCTCCAAGTGGGTATCCTAGTAAGGAAAGAGACAGTCTCTGACATGAATTTAGTTGCCTGTTCCTTTATCACTTCTCCCTGGTGGGATGACCTAGCCAGCGCACAGAGGAAGAGGATCCAAGCTGTCCTGATGGGACCGTATCTAGAAAGCAATCTCTGCTCTGTGCTCACCTTGCATTGATGGTTCGGTCTAGAGCCCCATGGGGCAGTGATTCCATCAGTTCTCCTCTCCAACATTTGCTTTACGCCAAGCTCTACCTCTGTGCCTCTCACATACCCCTCCTAGCTGTCTGCCCCAGAGCTGAACTCTGTGCCAGTGTTGTCGAATAAATTAATTTCTCTTCATCATTCTGTTTCCTAACAGAACCACACAGTGTTAATTCCCTTTCACCTCGCTAAAGAGAGAATTTGGTTTACTCAATAATTTTCTGTGTTCAATACTACCAGATTTCGACATCTGCTGGCTGGTTTTTTTTTGTCACCTTGACAGAAATCAGAACCACCTGGGAAGAGGAAGCTCAGCTGAGGAATTACTTCCATCAGGCTGGCCTATGATCAGGTTTGGAGGCATTTTCATGATTAATAATTATCATGGGAGGGACCAGTTCACCTGTGGGCAGGTGGCTTTGGGCTGTGTAAGGAAGTAAACCAAGAAAGCCGCAGAGAGCAAGTAAGTGAGCAGCATTGTTACTTGGTCTCTGCTTCAGTTCCTGCCCTGACTGCCCAATGGACAGAAAACTATAAGCTTAAATAAATCCTTTTTCTCTCTGAGTTACTTTTTGTTGGTGTTTTATTACAGCAACAGAAAGAAAATTGAGACATATTAAAATGACAAACAGAAACAACGGTTTTATTTTGTTAGACTCTTCCCCCTCAGAATGGCATAGGAATAGAAGCCTGAATTCTATGACTTGCTTTGTTACTGATTTGCTGTATGGCTTCCTTACATTTTTCAGCTCTTCTGGGCTCCAAGTATGAAAACAGACTTTGAAACTTGGTCTGCTTTCTAGTAGTTTTGTTTTTATTCATTGACAATTTCATGCATAAGTGTATTTTGATCATATTCATCCCCATTGCCCTCTCATATCTCCTTCCCGTTCCCTCTGAACCCTTCTTCCAACAGGACCCCAATTACTAGCATGTCTTTTTCCTTTTCGTACCACTGAGCTTAATTGGGGTCACATCCGTGAGCATGGGCTATCTACTGAACCATGGGTAACTTACCAGTGGCCAAACCACATAAGATAAATGATTCCCTCTCCCCCAAGAAGCCATTACCTGCCAATAGCTCCTCAGCTAGGGGTGGGCTTGCCCGAGCCCCTCACCCATCTGTGGTAGAATGGCTGTGACCTCACGCTTGTGCAGCTGACCACAGCTGCTGTGAGTTCCTGAGTGCAACAGCCATGATCATGATAGAAGACAGCATTCCACAGCTCCCCTACACTCTCTCTGGTCCTTTCATTCTTTCCCTCCCTCTTCAGAGATGTTCCTCTAGTGTTGGAGGTTGGGAAGATACAGACATCTCGTTTGGGGCTGAGCACTCAAATGTCACTTATTGTAAGCACTTTGACCAGAGATGAGCCTCTGCATTAACCTCTGACCACTCTGAGCTTCTCTGACCAGTGCTGAGAACAACACTTATATTTGTGTATAAATGTAGTGTTTAGAAAGCCACTTGACACCACTTAGCAAGACAATACTGCTAGGTTCCTCCCTAGGGCCCATTACTTTTTCAGCCATTGGCTTTTGATGAAATTTACAGCAGTAAGCATGACCTACTGTGGCCCAGGCTTCAAAGTCAATCAGAAAGCCTTTGGTTACCTGCAAATCACTCACACAACTATTGTACCAATGGCCATGTCTTTCTAGGCAGGTTGGTATTGTAGGACACAAGGTCCAGAACTGGGTAAGACCGTTCACCAGTGGTGCATACCCGGCAACCTGCACAGCCCCTTCTGGTACTCCATTCAAACTCCACTTAAAATTACAGTTTTTATTAGTTTAAAAACTAGTGTGTTTCCACATGGCTTTCCATGCAGCCTTAGTCTTGGCTAACACTTCCTGTTACTTCCCCATCCTTATGCACACCCATATCCATCCAGGCTTAAGCTAGTCCACTTCCAGTATTTCCTCCACATACTTTAATATCACATGTATTTTATTATCTCTCCACTAATAGACTCCCACCGCGGACCCTTTCTAGTATCCTGGCCTCTACAAACATTCAAAATTAAACACATGAACCTAAATGATTAAAGCTCAGTTCCACAGAAGAGAGAGAACACGAGGCCTTTGTCTCTCTGGGTCTGGGTTGTCTATTTTCTAAATGAGTTTTCCTCCAAATTGCATAATGTTATTTTTATTTACAGCTGAATAAAATTTCACTGGGTAATTGTACCATTCTTTTTATTATCCACTCATTAATTGATGGACATACAGGCCGATTCCATTTCAGAGCTATGGTGACTAGAGCAGCAATGAAAACTGATGAGCAAGCATGTCTGCAGAAGGATATAAAATCCTTTGGGTACATGCCAGGAGTTGGGTTGTACGGAAATTCTGTTTTTGGCATTTTGGGAAACTCCCATAATGGCCACGCCAGTTTACCCTCCTACCAACAGTAGATACTTGTTCCCTCCTCCCTACATCCTGTCGGTTGTCCTTTGTCTTCCTGATGTTAACAGTTCTGCCTGGGTAAAATGGAGCCTCGAAGTACAATATAGCTTTAAGCTTCCAGGCCTTACGTCAAGGTTATTGGTCCATTGCAGTTAAATTTGGAGCAAGATGAGACATAAAGATTTGGGTTTTTCATTCTTCTCTATGTAGATATCCAGTGTTCGCAGCATAAATTGCTGAAGATATGGGTTTTTTTTTCCTCAAATGTATGTTTTTGGCATCTTTATTAAAAAATTAGGCGCACGGGCTATTGCCGCCCGGGCGTTTATCTGGTCCGTTGTTCTAGCCCATTGATCGACATGCCTGTTCCTGTGCCATCGTCACCAGTGTTCTGATTACCACAGTTTTGTGCTCTACACGGAAACTGGATAACGGTGAGACTGGAAGATTTCCCTTCGCACAAGGTTGCGTTGGTTATCTGGTGTCTTTTGTGCTTCCACATGAATTTTAGCATAAATGTCTTTACTATATTGAGAAATAGTCTTTCTGTGCTGATTAGTATTTTGGTCAACTTGACACAACCTAAGGTCATCTAGGAAGAGAAACCTCAACTGAGAAATTGTCTCCATCAGATTGGTCTGTTGGAAATCTATGGTAATCTATCTTTTTTTTAAATGTAATTTATTTATTTTTATATCAATCACAGGTTAGGTACTTTACATCCCAGGCATATCCCCCTCCATTATTCCCTCCCACTCTCCCCATCCCTCCCTCATCTCCTCCCCGCCCCCTCCACGTCCACC
>CM053764.1:94309703-94336579 GCA_028658305.1 Pachyuromys duprasi
AGAGTTTTTGATCTTAGCCATTCTGGTGGGTGTAAGGTGAAATCTCAGGGTTGTTTTGATTTGCATCTCCCTGATGGCTAAGGACGTTGAGCATTTCTTTAAGTGTTTTTCTGCCATTCTATAATCCTCTACAGTCAGATGGAGTGAGTCTTCTCAGGGAGCCAGACCTAGCTCCCTGTATCGGAGGGTGGTATTTGAAACCGAGAACTGGATACTAGGAGGATGCTACTGGGGGATTCCAGTTTCTGGGCTCTCACTAATCAAAGCAGAAAATATATGTATATGTGCATATCGTTATGTATTTGCTCCTCTACAAACATTTCCACCTAGACTCATGTATCTAAATGAAACCGGAATTAGTTCCCACTGATGTCACATCTCAAACTTTAATCCATTTGCCATATGGATCATCTAGCCCTTGCTTATCTCTAACTTCCCACTCCAGCAGGGAGAAACCTGGTTTTCACCATCTGCCTTGGGCTTATATAACTGTTGGATTCCAGTGAACATGTATAGTGTATTCAAAATCTCTTACCTGCCCCCGCCCTGTGCCTGCAATGTGACCCTACTTGGATTTGGTGGCTGCAGAAAATTCAGACTCTCAGCTCAGCCCCTAACCACCATAAGTGATTTATTTTGCAAAGTCCCCATTCCTTCCTGTGGATTCTGCTTAACTTTAATTGTCAACTTGACACAGCCAAGAGTTATCTGAAAGAAAAAGCCTCAGTTGAGGGCTCGCCCTGATCAGATTGACATGTGGGCCTATGTGTGCCTGGTGGTGGTGGTGGTGGTGGTGGTGGTGAGGAACTGTCTTACTTATTAATTGACCAGGATCCAACACAGTGTGGACAGCACCATGCCTAGGCAAATAGATCCAGGCTATAACAAAGCTAGCTAAGCATGAGCCCCTGTGACAGCCAGGAAACAGCGTTCCTCCATGGTTTCTGCCTCACACTGCAGCATGAGCCACTATCCTGACTTTCCTTCGTGATGGACTGTGACTGGGAGTGTCAGGTGAATAGCTCCTTCACTTCCCTGAGTTGCTTTAGGTTACAGCATTCTCTCACAGTGACAGAACGGAAAGTAGAGCCTGGCAGAGATTTTGGGTGTCATCTGTGAGAATAAGAGTATAGAGCGAGCCCCCTCCCTTCTCCTCCTGTGGTTCTTCTGTTGTTTGAACATGCAGCCCATCGTCATGCTTTCAAAAGGAAGTCTCTGGAGGACTGCCTGCACTCAGATTTTTAGCTTTGTTGGTCTCCTTGTGGGGCTCCTGTCCCCTGCATGTCCTTCTATCTTCCCCCTCCCCCTTCTTCCATAGGACTACCTGGCTCTGCCCAAAGTTTGGCTGTGAGTTTCAGCATCTATTTCAATTCCCTGTTGGGTGGAGCCTTTCAGAGAACCCACCATAGTAGGCTTCCATACTGTTTCCTCTCTTCCACTGCTTCTGGTGTCTATCCTGCTTGCCATTCTGAATAAGATTTAAGCATCCTCCCTAAGGTCCTCCTTAATGTTTAGCTTCTTTATGTCTGTAGATTTTAGATTCCATCTTATACTAATCAGAATGGCTAAGATCAATAACTCAAGTGACAACACATGCTGGAGAGGATGTGGAGAAAGGGGAACCCTCCTCCATTGGTGGTGGGAGTGCAAACTTGTACAAGCACTTTGGAAATCAATCTGGCACTTTCTCAAAAAAAAATTGGGAATAGAACTATCTCATGATCCAGCTATTCCACTCCTGGGTATATACCCAAAAGATACCCCATCATTCAATGAGGACATTTGCTCAACTGTGTTCATAGCATCTTTAGTTGTAATAGCCAGAATCTGGAAATAACCTAGATGTCCCTCAACAGCTGAATAGATGCAGAAATTGTGGCACTTTCCATACACAATAGAATACTACTCAGATATTAAAAACAAGGAAATCATGCAATTTACAGGCAAATGGATGGAATTAGAAAAGATTGTCCTGAAGGAGGTCACCCAGAAACAGAAAGATGGTATAGTATATACTCACTTATAAGTGGATATTAGCCATATAATATAGGATAGCCATACAAAAATCTACAGACCTAAAGAAGATACACACTAAGGAAGACCCTAGGGAGGATGCTTAAATCTCATTCAGAATGGCAAACAGGACAGACACCAGAAACAGTGGAAGAGAGGGAACAGGGTGGGAGCCCACTATAGAGGGTCCTATGAAAGGCTCCACCCAACAGGGAATTGAAGCAGATGCTGAGACTCACAGCCAAACTTTGGGCAGGTACTGCTCTTAAGACTGGACCTCCTTCTAAAGATAGGCAGGGCACTCATGACAACAGAAGCACAACCTAAGAATGAAAACCTCTGTGTAATCACAATGTAACAACGTTAACATCCATGGAAAAAAACATTCTCTTTTTCATAGTCATGAAGACTACACTCTCCAGATGAAGGAAGCTTAGAGAGACATGACAAATAAGTGATGCTTAACCCCACACTGGACCCGGAACTGGTCACCTGGAAAGGGGTGACCAGGGCCAAGGAGGATGTTATTTTACCAGCTTCCAAATGGTGAACATGGGCCACAGCTGTGAAATGCCATCCGTATACATTGAGGAGCTGACAAGTGCACTGTGTATCACTCTTCTTTGGAAAGAACACACTGAATTGTTCAGGGGTAAGGATCATGATATATGTAGTTTGGCTCCAAATGTCTCAGAAAATAACGTGTGTATGTGCAAGACAGAGAGAGACTGAGACAGGAAAACCGCAACTTAAAATTACCCTGCCTACATAGCAAGTTCCAAGCCAAGCCCGGGCTACATAGCCAGGCCACGTCTCAAACAGAACATTAATAGTCATCTATGTTCATATCCACATATTCTCAGCCTTCATCAAGGAAGTTTCTCTGCACAATAAACAGAAGTGAATACAGAGACCCATAGCCATGGGTCTCACAAGATGCACAGGCGTGCATGTAGCACACCAACATACGTGCAGACAAAGCACTCACGCACATTAAATCAATCAGTCAATCAATCAATGGGAGAGTGACCATAATATATTACACACATGTACAAAACTTTCAGAAAACAAAGTATATTTGTTACAAAAACTATGTGTGGTGATAATTTTCCAATTTTACGACCATAAGGCCCTAGTTAGGGATGGGAGTGTAAACAAGAATACAAGAGCATTC
This sequence comes from Pachyuromys duprasi, assembly GCA_028658305.1. Taxonomy (NCBI): domain Eukaryota; kingdom Metazoa; phylum Chordata; class Mammalia; order Rodentia; family Muridae; genus Pachyuromys; species Pachyuromys duprasi. The sequence goes on from CM053764.1 coordinate 94,312,891, forward strand.
AGAACAAACATCTCCACCAGAATAATGCTTCGTCCTGTGGGCAGAGTGATTAATGAGCTATTGTATACTTAGAGAGACAGCATGTATCCGTGTGTAAGGTAAAATAAAACATGCATGTCATGACACTTGATTGCTGGAGAGGGAAGGAAGGCAAGCAGAAGAGGGGTTTTTTGTTTGTTGGGTTTATTTGGGTTGGGTTTATTGTTGTTGTTGTGGGGGTGTTGTTTGCTTGTTTTTGTTTTGTTTTGTTTTTTGAGACAGGGTTTTTCTGTGTAGCCTTGGCTGTCCTAAACTCAATTTGTAGATCAGGCTGGCCTTGAACTCCTAGAGATAGACCTGCCTCTACCTCCCTGAGTGCTGGGATTAAAGGAGTGTGCCACCATGGCTGGTTTTTTGTTTTGTTTTTGTTTTTGAGACAGGATTTCTCTATGTGTAGCCCTGGCTGTCCTGCAACTCACTCTGTAGACCAGACTGGCCTTGATCTCAGAGACCCACCTGCCTCTGCTCCCTGAGTGCTGGGATTAAAAGTGTGAGCCACCAGGGCCCAGCTAGCAAAAGACTTTTTAAAAATTACAGTCCTGTTTAAGCATGAAGATATTGCAACGGAGAAACTATAGACAGTGGTGGAGGTGATAAGTGTAAACTATGAAGAAGGAAGATAGGAAATCCATACTCTCACATACAATGAGAATGGGGCGGGGGCAGGGGGGGGGGGGGAAGAGGCTCTGAGAGTCAGGTGAGGAAGATTCCAGACTGTATTAAGAAAATATAAAACTCGATGCTACTTACAAGAAATACACTTACATGTTTTCACAGAAAATTTGAAATTTAAGGGACAGGTAAGGACAAATCAAGAATACACAGGCCAGATAATATTTAATGAAGTGAAATTCAAAGTCAATAGCTTTGATGTCCTCTGTAGGCAAGCTGTGAATTTGTGGTGGTGACTGATTCTTTAGAAAAGAATAATATAGGAACACAAACATATTCTCAAGATCCAGTTTATGATCTTCAGATGGCGTGGTGACGCTAGCAAAACACTGTCTTTTTACAGCATGCAAGTCTTCCTGAGACCACGAAAACTTGCCGCGGTGCGACCGTGTTTCCCATAACTGAGTTCGTGCTGCCCCCTACAGGCTCAGTCTTGGCACAGCATGCCGACGTTAACGTTTAATGTCCTTATCGGCCACTTTTACATATGACAACGGTCTATTACATGCTGTATTCTGCACAGGAACCGAAGCTACTAGCTAGTCTCCATAGGTACTGTTTGGCGCAGTCTGTTGGTACTGTTCTCCGGCTGAGTGACAATATCTAACATAAGTAGTACTAACTTCAAAAGAGCATGGGTATGTGTTTTGATGTGTTTTTTTTTAATGTCAGCAGCTGGGCTTTATTGCACTAATAATGAAAGGCGGCTTGCACTGACAGCCTGTAAGAAACACATTTCCCTTTTGAGTGGGTCGGTAAGGGAACAGAACATACCGCCCCTGGAGTAGAAAGACGAGGGTGGGCTTTCCGTGGTTCCTCCCCACTTGGAAACCTCTGTAGCCTATCACAGACCATATCAAGAGTTAGTAGTTCTGAATTGCATTCGTCTTGGGGGCAAAATACCTAACAGAGACAAGTCAAGAAAGGCTAGGTTTCGTTTTCGTTCACATTTCAAAAGGAACAGTTCGTCATGGTAGGAAAGGCTCGGTGTTGGGACCACCCCCGTCGGTGGTGGCAAAAGTATGAGAGCCTCTGGAAGCAGGGAGCCTGCAGCTCTCGGGTTCCACCCCACAGCCCTGCACACACCAGCTGGGCCCGAAATCCACAGCTACCTCTTAGTTGTGAGCCCCCTGTGAAATCAAAGCTCAAGTCACGGGCTTCTCATATCCAAGACAATGCGTAAACACACCCATTTCAGATGGGGAGAACAAGAAGATAGAAAGAAAATATTAACCAAATGCAGCGGGGCAAGCACCAGTCCCCCCACTGTGAGTCTGGCCTGTGCGGCTCATGGAAGTGACATCTGTATAGCGCTGCATCCATAGCCCCGTGACCCCCGTGACCTGAAGCACACTCGTGTGGCCTTTCTCTTGGGCTGGCCCCACTCGGTTTGGCTTTCCTTGGGGTGCATTCCACATTCCCTGAGTCTACCACACCGGCTGCCCATTGCAACTTAGGCTCCAGTTTCATAGTGTTAGAGCATAGATGTCGTCACCGTGGACGGTGTCACCCACAGGGCCCTGCAACTCCTCTGCCATCCCAGGCGGGAGCCAACCTAAGCACCAGCCAGGGCCACGCCATTTTGTAAAACTCCTTTTTGGCTGAACTGTGGCACTCCCCAGAGCTATGGTAACTTCCTTCCTAAAGTAACCTGTTTCTCTACATTCTTGACTGCCCTGCCCTAGGGACCCCAAGTAATGGCCAGCTTTCAGAGATGCTATCCATCACCTGGCATCTTTAACCGACTCACTGGTTACCCCATAGCTAATAGCAGGTCAGCAGAGGCCTTCCCAACCCCCTCCTTGCCCCTTTACTACCTCAGCTTGTAAGCTCAGATCCTACAGAGACACATACACCCTTTGCAAGCTTTCCCCAAATTAAGTCCCACATTGTCTTAAGTCACACATTCTCTGTCTGTCTGTCTGTCTGTCTTGCTGACCTTTCTCTTAGTTACAGCCTAGTATCCTGCTGTATTATTTAAGGCAGCTGTGGAGAGACAGGAGGCAAAAAGAAAGACCTTAGGCGAAGGGGCAAAATGCCTACAGAAGATAGGATGCGGCCCCTTATAAGGGAGGTAATAACTCCCATAGTCCGCAAAGGAAGCTGGGAAGTGTAGTCCTTCAGCCGGAAACTATCACAGCCTAACACTCTGGCTAAGCACTACGCTCTGAGCAGCGCTCTCTTGGAACCAGCCCAAGAAAAAGGCCGCTTGTGATACAGGCTACAGGGCTGCGAAGACACCATTATTCAGAGTTCAGCTTTGCAGCAGCCCTAAGGCACATTCACTGTAGTAAGGCCTTACCTCCATCAAAGGCCCTTCCTGTTTAAAAGCCTCTAAAAGGCAAGGTATTCCCTTGGGTCTGTGGGTTGCTGATGGGTCCCAGCATCACCCGCTGGCAGTGGTCGATGTTGCTAAAGGAGTTTCACTTGGAATCAGCCCCAGTATTTCTCTGTGGAACTTGAAAAAGAATCTTTCTGTTAAAAAAAAAAAAAACACTTAATGCATCACCTCTGAGGACCGCTCTGCAGGAACTTCCGTTCTACACAAAGGTGGGATTCATTGGCTTCAGGGCCCCAATACTTCCGTACTCTGCACCTGTTCTGCACTTACCCAAAAGGCTAGGATTTGTATATGAGAGAGAAATACAATATTTGTTTCTGTGAGTCTGTCACCTCATTTAATACTTTCTAGCTCCATCCGTTTTCCTGAATTTTTCAATTTTTTTTTATAGCCAAATAATATCCCACGGGGTAATAAGCATTTTCATTAACCACTGACCTGTTGATGGGTGCCTAGGCTGCTTCTGTGTCCTGGATATTATAAATAGAACAGCAATAAACGTAGCTGTGCAAGTATTTCTGTGGTAGGATACGGAGTCCTCCGGGGATATACCCAGGATAGTACAGCAGCAGCATTTCAAGAGCATTTCTTGCCACACCCCGAGATGCCCCGGCACACTGAGTTCCAGCACCGCACAAGCTGCCAGCCCTGAAGTTCAGCACTTTCATCCTGTCTACTTGGCTCCTCCATCCTGAATGATGAAAGGCCCGGGCTGTGCCTCGCCCAGTAGACACTACAGGGCGAAGATACTCTTTCCAGGTGAAGATGATGCAGAGGATAATCACAGTACACAATCACAGCATCCACTTCACGCTCCCTGTGAGCCAGGCAGCTTATTCCCACACAGACACACACCCCCATACACACACACACAGCAGTGAGATAATTCCTGCTGTCATCTAATTTACAAAGAAAGCTCACGTAAATCAAGCAGCTTCTCCAGAACAATAAATAAATAAATAAAACAACTGGGAAGTCATACATTTTGGGCTTATGCCTACATCATGTGGTTCAAAGTCAACCAGGTTTTACAAAATGAAGTGCTTGATGTAAGTGCACAGAAAGACATCATTCCCGCTGCTGGTCCACTTAGAGGACCATGTTCTCTTTTCCCATTTAATTTAAATTAAACAAAGTAAAACACCTTAATTTAGTCAAAGCAAAAATCAGCGTAGGGATCTGCAGTGTAGTTTTCTTTTTCTGCTTCACTCTCTCTTTTTCTTCCCACATTCATCACAATAACCCCTTTATCGAGGTAATTTATGTCTCAAATATTATATTTTATACACTATGATGTCTGTATGACTACGTGCAGGCACATGAGTATATATTTGGGGAAGAAAAGCCACAGACAACCACTTTGTATATGCTCCTAGGCAATTATTAATCTGTTATTTGATTATCATTCCCCTGGCACCTATGAAGTCAGCCAGAAGGGTCCAGAGCACCTTCGCTTCAACGTCTGCCTCATGGTAAGTGATTAAGAAAGTGATTTAGTCAGATTTTCATCTTCTTGAAGATGTTCCTGATCAAAGACATAGTGATGGCACCAGGCAGATGAAGCACCATCTCCCGTTTGGTTTTCCAAGAGAGCGACGGAGACATTTCTTTCTGTCTATGTGTCTTCTGCAGCTTCTGTGAAACCCATTTTCACACAGCCAATATTTATTGGATTTTTTTTATTTTAAAAATCCTAAACATTCTGAAGAGGCAGAACCTCCAGTAAGTGACTGGTGATTCCAGTAGTATTTGAGTAGTCAGAACCTAAGACCATGAACTCTGAAACCTGTTCAAGAGCACTTAAACTCAAGCTCTGTGCCAGCGACAGTTCAGCTGCTTAACTTCTCTGGCCTCCACCTATACCATACACTTCTTGTCATAAGTATTTAGATCATACATGCAAAGCACTTAGAAAGAGCCAAGATTAACATAAATAACACATGTAGAAAAATGCTGCAGACAGTTTTCCTACCGCTGAAGTTGATTCTCTTGTCTGTGTTGATAAAAGCTTCATAAGATGTCATCGCAAGGAACACAGCCCGTTTATTTTACTCTCTGAACCCCGGTTTCCTTCTCTTATGAGATGAGAAATTGAGAACAGACAGACTGAGGTCAATGCCTCCCAACAAAGGGCTTAAGTGCTATGAGCCCAAGGTACTCACATCACTTCCAACTCTCATGTTGATAAAGGGATACCTTCATTTCTCCATGCTTAATACTGCATCCCTGGAAATGCAAATTTGACTCTCTTCTGACACGAAACTTTCAATTCCAACAGTTACAAATAATGTCTATTGACAGGTTTATACAAATGTTTGAGCAGATGTCAGTAATATATTCATTTTATTGATGGACTTGTTATATATCATGACTGAAATTTAAGTAGTTAAGAATATAAATATTAATTGACCAGCATGATGATTATCTTGACTGGACGTGACAGATGCCTGGAAATTTAGCAAACCATGTTTCTGAGATGTGTGTGAGGGTGTTTACAGAGATTGGCAAGTGGGTCAGTGAACCGAGGTGGGAAGACTCACTCTGAACATGGGTGGTCCCACCCAACAGGCTAGAGGCCCAGACCCTCACCCCCAAAAGAGGAGAAGAAGCACGTGCAGAGACACGCAGACTGCTTTCAAAGCAGGTGCACTTTTAGCTGCTATTGCCCTTGGACATTAGACTCCATTCTTCAGCTGTTGAGTGAGGCCTCGGATCAGTAGCTTTCAAGGGGACTACCAGGCTCTCAGCTTCAGACTGGCTGCATCACTGGCTCCTCTTGTTCTGAGGCTACTGGCTTCTTGGACTAAGCAGCTATCATCTTCCTCAGCTTTTCAGCCTGCAGACAGCCATGGTGAGACCACCTTGTTATTACTCTGTAAGCCTATAATTATAGATATCCTATTGGTTCTATTCCCCGAGAGACCCCTGACCAATACAAGCAATCCTAATACATGGCCACAGAATTAAGACTTACATTTGATGCAGACATATTATAGACTGGAATCTCAAGGAGCTCTGTCAATATCCACAAGTTTCTTAAAGGGCAATGATTGAGATTCTGCCAAGAGGTAGAATAAAACCAGCTTTAAAATTACAAGGAGTATGTGAAAGTCTAAACATGGACGTGAACTCACTCCCCTCTGCACAGGACCTGGAGCCCGGGCTTATGTTGTCCTGACAGGAAATGAGGACATGCCCTCTTTAGTAACCAGCCAGTTCTGCGGCGGCACTTCCAATCATGCTATAACAAAGCTCAGACACACAGATCACAAGAAACAAAACCACCACCTCAGAACCACCGCCTTGCTCCTAAAGACAAAGCAAAGTTGCCAGAACGTTGAGGGAAAGATATATATAAAATAAAGGTGAAACGACACATTCAATAGTGAAAGAAATAAGTCATCTTAAAGCTCAAGAAAAAAATGTAAAGAATAAAAATTCTTCTGGATGAGGATTAAGCATCTTCCCTAGGGTCCTCCTTGTTGTTTAGCTTCCTTAGGACTATAGATTTTAGTATGTTTGTCCTATATTATGTGCCTAATATCCACTTATAAGTGAGTATATACCATGTGTCTTTCTGCTTCTGGGTTACATCACGCAGGATGATCTTTTCTAGTTCCCACCATTTGCCTGCAAATTTCATTATTTCCTTTTTTCAATTGCTGAGTAGTATTCCATTATGTAAATGTGCCACAATTTCTGTATCCATTCCTCCATTGAGGGACATCTAGGTTGTTTTCAGATTCTGGGTATTACAAATAAAGTTGCTACGAACATGGTTGATCAAATGTCCTTATTGAAAGGTAGGGCATCTTTTGGGTTTATGCCTAGGAGTGGTATAGCTGGATCTTGAGGTAGCACTATTCCTAATTGTCTGAGAAAGCACCAGATTGATTTCCAAAGTGGTTGTACAAGTTTACATTCCCACCAGCAATGGAGGAAGGTTCCCCTTTCTCCACAACCTCTCCAGCATATGTTGTCACTTGAGTTTTTTTATCTTAGCCATTCTGGTGGGTGTAAGGTGAAATCTCAGGGTCATTTTGATTTTCAGTTCTCTAGTGACTAAGGACATTGAGCATTTATTTAAGTGTTTCTCTGACATTTGATATTCCTCTGTTAAGAATTCTCACATCAGAAGTAAGAGAGGACAGGAAACAGGACAGGAGCCTTCCACAGAGGACCTCTGAAAGACTCTAAGACATCAGGGTATCAAAGGAGACACTGAGACTCATTGCCACACTTTGGACAGGAGTGCTGAAATCTTTACGGAAGAAGAGGGAAATTGAAAGACCTGGAGGGGACAGGAACTCCACAAGAAGAACAACTGAGCCAAAATACCTGGGCCCAGGGGCGGGGGGGGGGGGCCTGCAGAGACCAATACTCCAACTAAGGACCATTCATGGAAAGGACCTAGACCCCTATTCAAAGGAAGCCCATTATGCTGCTCGATTTCCAAGTGAGTTCCCTATTAATGGCACAGGGACTGTCTCTGACATGACCTCAGTGGCAGGCTTTTGGATCACCTCCTCCTGGGGTGGGGGTGGGGGTGCAGCCTTGCTAGGCCACAGAGGAAGATGATACAGCCAGTCCTGATGAGACTTGATAAGCTAGGGTCAGATAGAAGAAGAGGAGGTCCTCCCCTATCAGGGGACTAGGGAAAGGGAACATAGGGAGAAGAAAGGGGCAACAAGGGAGCAGACAAGGGAGGAAGCTGCAGAGGGGATACAAAGTGAATAAAAGTAATAAATAAATAAATAAATTTAAATTTAAAAAGGGTCCTCTATTTTTATTAACAGTAACAGATTGCTGCATATTCAGGAAACAATGTTTAAGAACACAAACATTTATTTTAAAATATAATTCAGGAATTAACCATGTATTAGTGAAAAAAGAATAAAAATTTTGACAGACTGTCTGAAAGCGAACTTAAAGTGCACTTTCATTTTCTACTGGGGGAATCTGAAGGCTATGTGTAGAGTGTGGAAGACACAAAAGATCACGTGGAGCTGTTGACCTAGATTTTTTTTAATCAAACCTACTTTATTTAGAGTTCTTAAATGCTTCTACCTCCCTTCCAACCCCCAGGGTAGGAGAGAAAGAAGGTCAGTGGGGACAGGGGCCAGAGTTCTGTTTGCTACTTCCCACAGGGTAGGGTCATAGAATTCTTTTGGGGGCAATATCAGTCATCAAAAAATCCAGAAGTCCAGGTAACCACCAAATCACCGAACAGCAAACGCAGCAGCAAAATGAACCAGCAGCAAGCAGTCCTCCTCCAAGCAAATGCACCTTCTTCCCCTGGGTTGTCATATTTATACCCCTTAAAGTCCTCAGGATTCAACTAATTCTATCTGGCAAAGACCACACTCTGACCAGACCCTTAACAGATGTAAACAAACTAAAACTTCAACTTGGAATTATAGCAAAAACATGTTGACATATCATAAACCAAAACGCCCGCAACATGGGGCCAACCATCCCCTTCTAATGGAACAGTCTGAATCCTCAGCCAAAATCCGCCCCCTTAAATTTCAGGCATATTTCTGATGCCCCATAGAGCTCCCTGGAACCAATCAGTATTTGCCACACAACTACATGGCCCATTCATTTGTCCTGTCATTGAGGGATGTGCTCTGCAAGCGATTGCTTCTTTGGGGTACGTGGGAAATCCTGCTGCTATGGATGAGTGAATCCAGAAGTGTGATGAGGCTCTCAAGGATGGTGTGACAGCCTGTACTTATGTGAGAAATGCTCCCACAGAAAAACTCGTCACAGTGAGAGAGCCTGAACCCCAAGCAACCATGTGCCCATTTGTCAGAATAAACCAACTAATGATTCATGAGAAAAACCCTCACAGTACACTTACTTTCAGACCTGAATCATCTGGGCTAGTGAGATGACTCAGGCAGTAAAGACAGCTGCCTCCAAGCCTGACAGCTTGAGTCCAACACCCACGTGCCGCATGGTAGACAATAGAGAAGAGGTTCTACTCCAGCAAGTTGTCTCCTGAGCTTCATATGTGTGTTATAGCAAGCACACACAGACACACAAACAGATATACATACATATATATGCATATATATACATACACATATATACATGTAGCTGTTTTTAAAACTTAAATCATCTCCTAATCCACACAAATCCATAATAGGCTTGTTAGTGGTTTTCTTATATATTTGATAAATTGAATAATGATTTTCTTAGATGTTTCATGGGGTATTTTTTTTGTTCCTTAGCAAATATAAACCGAAAGAGAACATAAGAATTAGTAAGTTTGTCATTTTTACACTTCATTTATTTATTGTGTGTGCTTATGTATGTATGTGTGTGCATCATGGCTCTCATGGTGTTTAAGCTTTCTGGCTGTCATTGCAAAACCAGTAAAACCCCTAAGGAATAAATGAGGTCTCTGGTGAAAACATCCACTCTACTCCAGAATTTCTCTATCTGTGGTGACGAGAGAGAACCCCTCAAACTTTTTTAAATTCACTGAACATTGTAAAAAAAAAAAAAAACCAAAACTTTACACTGTCTCACACATAGCATCACAGCACTCTCATTAAGCTGCGTCTTGGCAAATATTGACACTTAGAGCTGCAGAGGGCTCCTAATTTACAGTGGTTCATCTTCAGAGCGTACAAATGTGAAATGTTGTAGTGTGGATTTTGATGTTTCCTCAGGTTGTCTAAAAATGGGAAGGGACTTAGCCATGACTAAGCCTGGCTGTCAACTTGGCACACTCAGGGAAAGAGAGAACCTTACCTGAAGAATTGCCTCCATCATATCTGTGGAGGTGCTTTCTTGCTTGTTAGTTTGTGTAGGAGAGTCTGGCCCAGGGTAAACGTTGCCCATCCCTAGAAAGGTGGACCTGGGCTGGTCCCGCCTCCAGATTCTTGCATTTTTAAGTTATGATATTTTTGATAGTTTCATTAACGATAGTTGTATCCGGACATAACACCATTGTATGTTAGGAAGCCTTTCTAATACTATCAGTGCATCCATACATATACACATCTATGTAAATATTACATGATGATGTCATTTAATGTACCAAAGGTACAAGTTGAATTTAGGGAACACGTCTTGTCTGGGTGCTGTACAGTAACCCTGGGCATCTGAAGATGTAAAAAGCGTGGGGTCAAAATGGGCATGAGTGCTGGGCAGGTGGGTGGGAAGAGGGCAGGGCAGGTTGGAGAGGAAAGTCCTCAGTCAGACGGAGCTAGCAAGGGATGCACCACCCTCAGCAGCACAGACTCGGAGACAGCCCCTCTGAGTGAACACCCAGGTGACGGAATGAGTTGGGAATGACCAGGTGACCTGGGACACGGTGGGAGCTCTTTACCCTACTTCCAAGCCCAGCCCGCCACCCCAGGCTTTTGAACTCTAAAAGCAGAGGAAGCATTCAAATGGTATACGTGCACTGTTTCCCCACACCTTTCCCCTTCAAGCACAGCAGCTCTTCCCCCATATCTCCCCAGTATGGTTTCTGTCTGTGAGAAGATAAGTAGCTCAGGCCTTTTGTGACTTCTCTTCCTCTTTGGCTGTACTGGCCAGTGGTGTCTCTAAAAACAGGAACTGAAAATCTGTTTTAATCTTTTTTCATAAGAATTTATTTTTTATTTCGTGGGTATGGATATTTATTTGCATGTATGTATATGCACCACATATGTGTGCCTGGTGCCCAGGAAGGTCAGGAAAGGGAGTTCTATTCCCTGGAGATGCCATGCAGATGCTGGGAACCAAAACTAGGCCTCTGTAAGAGCGCCAAGTGCTCTTAACCACGGAGGCATTTCTCAAGCCCCAGAAACCTATCTAAATATTCAATGGAATATAACTCTTGTAAATATTTAGTAATTACCATAATTTATTTTAAAGAGACAAACATCAGCTTTTTTTTCTCCCACCACCCCCCCCCCATCCCCTACCTCGTAAGACAGCTTGTAAAAACATGGGTCCTCAGCTGTCTCTCTCTCCCAGAAATCAGGCCCTGCAGTCTCTCTCCCTAGACAGAGTTCTCTCTCCATTGTAGTCTGATCAAACTTAAAACAACCCTGAATAAAAATTATGGCTTGACTCATATTCAGTGGCTCCGCTGCCTTCCTGGCTGGAAGATCAGTCCAGGCTAGATCATGCGGTTGGAGTTTTTCTCCTCTCCTCAAACCTATACAAGTCAAGAACCCACTTTGTTCTCTGGGCCAAAAGGGCATGATAGATTTGGAGGCTCCTTTTCTATCAAGGACTATAGCATCCCAGGGTCCTGAGAGTTTCTCCTCATGAAATTAAAGGTAATTTTGTGTTTGCTCCTTTTTACCAATTGGCAATCCCACTCTATAACATATCCCACTCTATTCTCCTCCTTATGCCATTTCTACCAAAATGTCTTCCTTTAATATAGCACATTTCTTTAAACTTCAAAATCTTTATTTTTCAGTTACACTTTGTATTTTTAATATATTTTTATTAATTATTATTATTTATTACAATTTCTTCACTTTATATCCTGGCTGTGGCCCCCTCCCTCATCTCTACCCAATCCCACTCTTCCTCCCTCTTCTCCCCCTATGCCTCTCCCCTACTCCACTAATAAGGGAGGTCCTCCTCCCCTTCTCTCTGACCCTAGCCTACCATTACCGGCTGGATTGTCTTCCTCTGTGGCCTGGCAAAGCTAAACCCTCCAGGGGGAGGTGATCAGAGAGCCAGCCATTGAGTTCATGCCAGAGACAGCTCCTGCTCCCTTTACTAGGGAACCCACTTGGAGACTAAGTCTATGGCCTACATCTGAGCCAGGGTTTTAGTTCCTCTCCATGAATGGTCCTTGGTTGGGGTATCAGTCCCTACAGGGCCCTCAGGGCCCAGTTTTTTTTCTCTCTCTCTCTTTTGGTCTCCTTTTGGATCTCCTGTCCCCTCCAGGCCTTTCTGTCTCACTCTTCTTTAATAAAATTCCATGCATTCTGCCCAAAGTTTGGCTATGAGTCTCAGCTTCTTCTTCAATACCTCAGCTATTAAAAAAAAGGAAATGATGAGATTTTCAGGAAAATGGTGGGAACTAGAAAAGATCACCTTGAATGAGGTAACCCCAAAACAGAAAGAATACATGGTATATACTCACTCATAAGTGGTTATTAGACATATAATATAGGATAAACATACTAAAATCTATACTCCTAAAGAAGCTAAGCAAGAAGTAGGACCCTAGGGAAGATGCCCCTCATTCAGAAGGGCAAATGCAATAGGCAGCAGAAGCAGAAGACAGGGAACAGAGGCCTACCACAGATGGCCTCTGAGAGACTACACTTTGTATTTCTTAGCCACAAAAAAATATGTATATGAATAAATATTTTAACGTTTTATCTCCTAAGATTACAGAACCCTAAAACTAACTTTTTGTGGTACTATCAGTACATACATATATACACATGTATATGTAAGTATGCATATCATTTTAATCAAAGCAGCATAAATGTTAAAGGTAAATGTCATTGAAAGTGCATCATCTAACAGAATAGGAACATGGTGCTAAGTCCATACATCTACAACTAAAATGAGAATAAAGTATGTTTCCACAGTCCTTCTCTTAAAAGCTCTCCTTGTTAAGACACAAGTTCATTAATATAAATAAGAGAACGCCCAACTCTTCAAATTTGTTTGGAAGGGTAGACCAAACCCTGGATTGCCATAAACTGAATATGGTCCCTCATATTCATACAGGGATGGAATCATCCCTGTTACAAGGTAAGACCACCAGCTGCCTTAATCAGGATAGCAGATCCCCTCTGGATGGAATTAGGCCATATCTGTTTGTTTTTTCCTTCCATCCCACGCTTAGAAACCAGGGGTTTGCACAAGGCCGACAAGCCCTTGATCACTGAGTGACATCTGAAGTCCAGAGCTCAGAGCCTTTTCAAAGAGGGCTTGAGGACCTAAGCTCATTTGTTCCAGTCTTCCTCTGTGCACTTCTTAGACAAAGGGGCCAGTTAATCCTGAACTACCCAACTCCAGAGCTGTGAGTAAAAGTTTCTGTTACTTGCGACTCATTTGGTCTGATGTAGTTCGTCATAGCAGCAAAGACAGACTAAGATAATTAAGCATTAGGAATTATTTTCATAGGCTTGGAGAGATGGCTCAGTGACTAAGGGCACTTGTTGCTCTTGTGGAAGACCCAAGTTCAATTCCCAGCACCTACATGGTTGCAAATCCAGTTTCAGGGGACCTAGTGCTCTCTTGTGGCCTCTGTGCGTACCAGGCATATACATGGTACACATATACACACACAGGCAAAACACACATATACTTGAAATAAAATAAATAAATCTCTCTTATACAGTAGGACTCTCATGAAGTATATGCATATATGAAGGTGATCCAAGTGTAATCATCAAATAATGGGGTTGGCATAGTGCCAACTAGACATCTCTTGTCACCAAGTGAAGCTCCCAGTGCCAGAGTTGAGTTACATCTAATTGATTTGTTGGCCCCAGGAATTCCCAAACAACACAGGCTGTTGCTAAGACTATATGTAGGCTGCTCTCCACAAACCGATAGCAGGACCTCATTGTTGAAGACAACACCTACACAACTCATTCTACATGATCTAGGGCTATCCCTACGTAGAGCCTTCACTCACATGTTCTAGTGTCTTTGGTACAGGATAGTACTCTGCACAGTATCAGAAGAGAAATGTAAGCCCCAAGTCAGCCGCAAACCCTTTATCTACTACAGTGTACTAATTGCAAGATGTACTAGGGTAATGGTGACACAGACCTTAGGGGAGTGACCAGCCAATAACTGATCTTACTGAAAGCCCACTCCATGAGATGGAACACATCTCTGACATTACCAGGGTGACCAAAAACCAAGAAATACAGATAGCCCAGGAATCTAGGGCCCAACCAAGTAAGACTGGTCTAAAGAAAATATCCTTATGATATTCTACATCACTCATAGGTCAGTGCCTTATTTAGCTATCATCAGAGCAGTTTCCTCTTGCAGCAGATTAGAAGTAATATACAGACCTACAGCCAGGTCTGTATATATTAGAATATCAGAGAATAAGAGACCTTGGGACACTCAGCCAGAAATGGGATGTCTCCATCAAATCTCTCCCTTCAGAGCTCATGGAGGCCTGTGGAAGAGGAGGCAGAAAGAGCATAAGAGACAGAGGAGGTGGAGGACACCAGGGGAACAAGATCCTCTAAATCAACTGAGCAAAGCTCATGTGAACCCTCAGAGATGGAAGCAGCGTGCACAGGACCTGCATGAGTCTGCATCAGGTCCTATGTATTATGGGTTCCAGTTTAGTGTTTTGATTTGATTCCTGAGAATGTGAATGTCTAGCTCTCTGATTCTCCAGCCTTCTCTTAGGCTTTTTTCATTCTGCTGGTTTGTCTTGTACAACTTCAATGTGATAGTTTTTGTTTTATTTTCTTATATTTTACTTGCTATATTTTTAAAGAAGATGAATGAATGAATGAATGAATGAATGAATGAATGAATGAATGAATGAATGGATGGATGGATGAAAACCTAACCACTAAGGTAAAGGCTAACAACCAAACTGTCATTTGTGCTTGGTGGGAGAGGGAAAATCAGTTTTCTCTAACGGGATGACACTGGGTATGTCAACCGCTCCAGGAAAGGCGTCATGTTCAGGAGTAGTTGACCACTAAATAACTCCACAGGTTTTTGTGTGAGCTTTTATTTGGTTACAGTTTGGGTTTTTTGTATGTCTGTTTTCTAGGCTTGGGGACGCTTAAACACAAGCCAGACCATGGCCCTGACAGGTTTTGCGTTTATCCTTTTTCCCTTGCTGTAAACAATTAGATTGCCTTCCTAGAGCTAGCACCCAAGGTCTCTTCCCTTATTTGAGCATTTCCTCCTCCTGAGGCTGACCACTAAGATCCAGCCATCAAAATGCTAAACTGACCAAACCTGTCCAATCAAAATTAACCAATTCATCCTAACACAGGGGTTTCCCCATTTCCCTTTATAAACTGTCACTTGCCCGGGGGCATGTCTGCCCCTCTTTATCCAGAGGCAGGCTTTGGGGGGAGGGGTATGGGTGGAGTAGGGAGAGGGAGGGTGGGATTGGGAGGAGAGGAGGGAGGGAGCTACAGGGGGCTACAAAGTGAATAAACTGTAATTAATAAAATTAAAAAAGTGTAAGAAGAGCTAGTAAAGGAAGAAGAAATGTGAAATAGGGTAAAAATACATAATATACATGTATGAAAGTGGGAAAAATAAACTTTACTAATAAAAATTTAAACAGAAAAAAAAGTTATTTTCAATCCTCACTCAGCCAACAAACTGGTACTTCTTTTTTATTTTAAACCTGACATGTGAGAAAGCATTATCCCTAAAGCATCAGGGTGCAGCTGGACAACAATAGTAAATATTAACTTTTACTTATTGGCCAGAAGATTTTGGGATCCAAGACAATGAGTATGCTGTATGCTGGGGTGGAGAGGAATAAAGGGGGACAAAGCTTAGGTGGAAAAGAGCAGATCCCTCCACTGTGGGTAGAAACACTAGGAAGCCAAGGCTCAGTAAATGGAAGTCTTAAAAATCAGGAGACAAGCAGCCCTGTGAGCCCTCTGCTTGAAGATTATGCGTTTGGAAACCCAGGACTTTGGTCATTCCTAAGAGGACCAGTTGATGAGGAAGCGCTCTTGACACTCTTTAGCAAGATGATGCTGAAGGCACTGAACAACAGTCTATCTTCCCAAGCCACTGTCTCCTGGATCACGTGTACCGAGTAGGGCACAGTTTCGTGTTCCACTCTTATTATGCAGGGTCCTAGACTCGACCTGCACCAGCTGACCTGGAATCTCTATGGAGAAAGACCTAGGAAATTGTTCTTGTAGGAGCCAACACAGACATCTCTTAAGCACACGATGGCTTAAAAAAATAAATACTGTTCTTGGAAATATTGGTTCTATTTCTGGATCTAATTTGAAGCATTTTGCTAAGGGAAGTATACTTAGTTGTATCTTCTGGCCACAGACATTTACAGTTTTCATTTTATGACCTGAGGTTCTTTAAGCAGTACTATAACAAAGAAAGACATGCACAGTATAGTTATATAACTTTATTAAAATGCCACAGTGCATATTTATATGAATTTCACAAGGCTCTCCTATCATAAACCTGGATAATTAATTTAGTTCAGAGAGCAATACTCTGAAACAGTGAATTTCTTTTTAGGTCTGCTATGAGACTCCATTACACAGTGTTATTAAAAACTACTTAAATTGAGCTGATCCTGACTTTCCATCATGCTCTAACTGCCAGAAATTTAATAGAATTGCTAATTGAATCACAGCGATTATGTTAGACCTTGTAATTAAAAGAGGTATATTCTTATTTTTATTAATTCTGACTTTTTATTTCATTTTAAAATGTTATTGTCTGCACCTTTACAATAAACTATATCTAGATATAAACTTTTAGCAAAACTTTCTATAACTTAAACCAATATGCTGTCACTTCCTTTTTATATTTTATTGCATTTCATTTTTAATTAGAATAATATAGATTAAATATATATAGTTTATAAAAATTATTAGAGTGCTTGATAAAGTTTAGGGGATAATAAATAAATAACTTCACCATTCGGAAGGAGCTACAGTTAGTAAATTATATTTATTGTCTTCATTTCTATGCATTTGGAGATTTTCTTTTTATAAAACTGGAATGATACACTGTGAATCATAGCGTCTTCATTTTTAATTTAACATAATTACAGCTATAAAAGCAGTTAGCTATGTCATTAAACATTCTTGGCAAGCATGGTATTTTGTTTATAAATGCTTTCAGGTAGAAGCAAAGTACATTGGTTCCTAGCTCATCTTCTACTGCACAGTACTGCAGCGCACGCACTGTACACAAACTTCACACTTGTCTGGGATTGCCTTCTGAGGCAGGTCCAGGAGTGGAACTCGATCAATGAGGACATTTGAACCCCTTGTGATGCTTTACTGACTCACCTTTGGGGAATATTCTTTGTTCGTTTCTTGGCCTGTGGGTTGAAATCGAGTGTGAAAATGCTTTCTGGATCATTTTTAGTTCTCTAGCCTCCCAAAGAACATCAATGAAACTCATCAATTATCTTTCCACAAATCTCCTTTTCATGTTCCTGCACACCTCATTCAGGAAGGCTCATTTTTCACCTGGGCTGTCCTTAGACCCTGCTCAACTCATAGATCCTATTCTGGCCTCCTTTAAACTACCATCCCCCCTTCATTCCCTATTCCTCCTCCTCTTCTTCCCCATTCTCCCTTTTCTCCTCCCCCCTCCCTCATTTCCTCTTGCTCTTCCTCATCAGGTTTCTGGAGCTGACTTTTTATTCAAATGGCTTTATTACCTTATCTTGGGTCACTTTTTCCTTCATTTAATGAATGACAGACAGAGGTCTCATGAGACAGAGCATTGCAAGACTGGCTTCTGTCACTATATCTTCTGTTTAAAATGCCTGTGTCCTCATCAGTATTGCGTTAGAAACCTAATACCTTGGCACCCGTAACAGAAAGCTACCTCACAAAGCTGAATGGACAACTTCACACAGACCTGGCCCTCTGCTTCCTTTGCATAAAGGGCTGTTCTTTCATTTCTATATAGATGGAACTACATTTCCTGTCCTGGTAATGGCATTCTAAGATCTAGCCCCCATGCTGGTTTCTGGAGTCTTTTCTCTTTACAGCGGCTTCAGGACCTTCCAGCCACACATACTCCAGGTTCTGCAGCTCCTCTGTGACATCATTTCTTTCCTCGGCTTTCCCTATCTTTTCCTTCTGACCAAATTCTACATAAGCACTGAAGGTCAGCTAATGCCCTTTACAAAGCCTTGCCAGCTCTGCTGCTTGGAACCAGCTGCTCTCATCAATAGCACTCACAGAATCCTGCCTCCTCCAAAGCTTCCAAATATGTTACCTTCCCAGCCAGGAGAGCTCAGTCGATGAAGCTTTCCTACGCTCTGCAGGAACCTCACCAAGACTTTCAAGTTTTCTCCCCAATTTCTGCCTTCATCTTTTTGTCTGCTCCGCCCAGAGAAGACACCAGGCCACCACTGAGCTCAGCAGAAGGCTGTGGTATGGATGGATACCAAGCAGCCAACACAGAGATTCAGAAGATGGGAGAATGGTTGAGAGCCACCCTCTAATACAGTTTTATATTTAAACGCATTAAAGAAGGGATCTGTGATGTGGATTTGTTATTTAAAAATATGAAAATCCCAACCATTTGAGTTTTACCAATGAAGACTCAGGAGCCAGAGGCTGGGGTGAAAACCTGCTAGCTCAGAGAGGCAGAGAAAGCACCCAGCTGACCTTCCTACTCAGCTCAGGCCCCAGAAGGAAAAGGCCAAAAGCCCAAAGCTAAAAGCTTGCTAGCTAAGCTGATGTTCCAGGAGGAAAAAGCCTGAGAGCTCACCCAACAGTCCAGGAGCCAACAGCTAAAAGCCCAAGAGCTAGAGAGCTAAAACGCTAAAGAACCAAAGCTCAAGGAGCTCCTTCTTCTTCTCCACACTCTTAAATACCCTTCTTTCAAAGTCCCTCCTTTCTGTTAATCCCTGTAAACTGGTCACTTGCTTTGCCTCTACACCTAGTGTTTACTATTAAATCCTGTGTACAGACAGCTCTGAGATTAAAGGTGTTAGGGCTGAACCACACCAAACACAGGACAGGCTTTTACAGTTCCTAAACTCGGGGTTCACAAGGGATGGAATATCCTGCAACACGTGTTGGCACAAGCAACAACAGTGACATCCTAATCATTTCCATCTGACAGAACAGATGCACATTCTCGGTGTCTTAAAAACAGGTCCATGATGGAAGTGAAGGACTGATGGATTGAGGCCGGAGTTACCACGTCATTCAGCCTGAGGAACCACGGGAGACGGAATTTTTAAAACCCCAGCTCATTCAGCCTGTAAACCAATTAAACAGTAGCAAGCTGAGCTTTGTTAAGAGACGGTGGTTGAGTCCAAGACAAGCCTGGAGATGGCCGGTTTTCCACCGTGAGAAGCTGTTCACAGTAGAGAACAAGGGGAAAACTGCTCACGGGTCACTCCAGTGAGCGCTGGCTCCTTTAAAGGTCTTAGTATATGGGTTGATAGAATGAAAGCGTCCGACTATCCACCATAAGCCTTACAGCGGAATTGCTAGCATCCAAGGAAGGGCCCCAAGGCTCAACATGAGCCCCAAGCTTGAGTATGAGAGAGCACCAGCGAGCGGGAGCAGTTGCCAATGACAACCACCAGGTGGCAGAAGAGAACGCCTTCATTTCCCTTTAACACTTAGCTTCCTGACACTAGAAAACACGTTTATGCCAAGACTCGGGGTTAGAAGCACCAGCACTGTAATGCAAAGCCTCCGTTTCACCCTCGACTCAATTTTACATTAAAAAAAAACAAAAAACAAAAACTTTCAAAGGAATGAATTGCCTGGTAGGATGGGCTCTTGAGATGCAGTTGTCAAATTTCCAGAAATGTAATATTTTCATTAGAATCAAATGATAGCGATCACATTTACGTAACACTTCATGAATCAAATTATATTTAAACTAAAGGACTTGTCATTTCTTATCTCTTGCTTTGTTGTTTCCAGTGCTCTTGAAGCTTGTGTGAGAAAAATACTATACAATGAGGTGTTAGGGCATGTCGCTTCTCACGCTGGGAACTTGAATTTGGCCATGAGGAGGAATTTCACATTATGCTACAGATCTGCTCCTTTGTGGATGGTTGTTGCCTGTTCACTGACCATCATTGCATGAGATATGAGGAAGGCCATCCAATAATACAGTGGGGGACAAGATACGCTGCACCTTAAAATTTGTCTCCATAATAGCTCAGACACAGCAAAACACGTCACTAGCGAGCCTGACTCTGTAGTCAGCATTCAGGATTTGAACCTGTGTCCTACTGTTCATCAGTCACACACTGCAAGCCAGTGGTTCTTCACCATCATCCCTTCATCTGCCAAAAGGATGTAGTAGAACCCAGTGTGTATGCTTACTTCAAAGACTAAGTGAATTAATGCACGGGAGCCACCTTAACTGGCTACATCTGCCACCTGCTGTTTGGTTTGGGTTTGGTTTTTCATGACAGACTTTCTCTGTGTAGCCCTGGCTGTCTTGGAACTCACTTTGTAGACCAGGCTGACCTCAAACTCAGAGATCCACCTGCCTCTGCCTTCCAAGAGCTGAGGTTAAAAGTGTGTACCACCGAGGCCATCAAACCACATATTCGTACTACTCAAAGACTGTGGCTAACACTGAAGTCATAACGATACACATAGCAGAGGCGCATTTGAGTCAACCTGAAGACTGTAAGTCCATTTACAATCTTGTGAGATTCTTACATGTAATTGTACATAATGGTTTGCATTCATTTTTCTGGGGGTAAATAAAGACTAAACACAGTATCAAATTCATTATCTTGTATTGACAGAACAATCAATTTTGCAGTCACACATTACCTTTTCAATATTTGGAGAGTAAACTTAGAATGCCCAAGGTTTAATTTCAAAGGCTTTTAGCCTCTTTCCTAAAATGTTTTGTAAATATCAGAAAGTCTGTCGGGCTTTTTCGGAATGCATGCTTTTTAACATGGGTCTTAAAGCACCTGAGTCACAGAGGTTGCTGAAAAATTGGGTCAATGTAAACTCAAAGTCTCCCTTGTCAAACTAGGGATCAAGGATATGTCTCAGCATAGAATGGTGTCAGCCTTTGAGAATAAATTCAAGAAATAATCCTTCATGGTGGCAGGAAGGAAATAAAAGGATCAAGGACATTCACTCGTGGATTCTTTAAAACAAAGTGAAGCAAAAAGCATCTTTGAGACACGAAAAGCCTGACAAATTAGGTGTGGATATTGATTGATGCAAAATCCAAACTGTTTGTATCAAACACACACACACACACAAACCATTTTCTAGTTTTGGAGAAAGTTAGGCTAGGAGTGTAGCTCAGTTCTCAGGGTAGAGTTCTTGCCTGGCAAGCATGAACCCTGAATTTGAACCCCAGAGTCACATCAGCCAGGCTTGGTGGTATGGCCTGTAATCTCAGCTCTCAGAAAGTACAGTCAAGGTCATTGAAGGACATCCTTTGCTACTAGTGAGTTTGAGGCCAACCTGGGCTACATTAGAACCTGGGGTATGCCAGGAGACCATAGGCAGGAAAAGATGAATTGAGACTCACCATCCCCCAGAACATGGCGCAGCAGGCAGAGGACACACAGAGGCTGCACAAACGCCAGCCTGTCACCAGGCCATGCAGTGTGGGAGGGGGAAGATGGCCATAGACCTTCTTGTCTTCATGCCACAAGGAGCAGGCTGCAGACACTTAGAGGCCTGCTTGCCGCCGTACCACACAGCAAGGTCACCCAAAGGCCCACCAGCTGCGTGGCCCAGCTGCAGTGGGAGCCACAACGATATGCAAATATTGCATATTGGACAGATGAGAAGAAAAAGAAGAGGAACCATTTGCTTCTGGAAGCGTTTGGAACTGGAGATATGAAAGAAGAGAGGAATAGCCTATTGTGAGTACTTAGCACCGCCACCTGAGTCAACAGTGAAGGCCTGTGCTACTGCTGAGAGCCTTGTCTGGGTTGGTGGCTGTGAATCGGCAGGGGTCAGTGTCAATGTCCACGGCTCATATTACCACTGGAGTCCATGGGACATCCCTGCTCTGGGCAGCCACCTGAGTCCATGTGGGTGTCCAAGGACTGTGCAGAACTGTCCCCGCCCCTCACTGGCTACAGTGCTCTGGAGAGCTGGCCTCACCTCTCACTGCTGGCAGCACTAGGCAGAGCAGGCTCTGTGCCTCCCACACACACCCCGGATCCCCGGGGAGCACAGCAGAGCTAGCCCTGAGGGCATGAGTGTGACAGAGGTGACCTTGCCACTTATCTACTGTGTGGTAGTGCGGTGATGCCTCCCACTCCGCATTCCTGACCACCTCAGGCAGTAGGGCCCTGAGGGTGTGAGTGCAGAGAACTGGCCCAGCCCTCAGGGGCTGCAGCACTTGGGAGAGTGGGCAGCACCGCAGAGCTGGCTCTGGGGCCATGCGTGCAGGTGAGCTGGCCCGAAAGGCATGAGAGCTGGATGGTGGCACTGGGTGGCCCAGCTGGAGCAGCGCTGGAGAGCTGGTGGTATGGATAAGGAGAACCCAGGCTGACCACTTCAGCTACCACCCAGGCCTGGATCCAGGACTTTGAATTGACCCACCCCAAAATCTACATCCTCTGTGAACTGCTGGAATGTATGAAGGGGTCGGTCCTGCTGATCCAAAGCTGCTGGGTCTCAATGACACAGGATAACTGGGAGGACCCCACAAGAAGATACAATATTGATGGTGTCACAGAAGCCAGGGGCCTCTAACTAGACCAATGCTCTAACACGAGCATTTGCTAGTGAAGATGTGTGAACAGAGGTGTCTATTGCAGGACACATTGTGACACACTACAACTTCCACGATGAGATATTTTCTGTGGTTTGTTTTGTTTTGTTCGTTTTGTTTGTTTGTGTGTGTGTGAGAGAGAGAGAGAAAGAGAGAGAATGGAAATAGCCACCTTCTGAGATCCTATCCTAAGTATTATTCGGAGAGCAAAAGAAATATCAACAACCCTACAATCTCTACGATCGCTTCCAAATGGCAGGCATCGGAAAGTTGTGAACCAACTTTGTCAGAGACAACCGCCTCCCATCACCCACCTTTCAAGCTCAGACTATGGTAGGTAGTCTTGCCCTGTCACTCGGAGCTGACTCACTGGTCTCAATTACCCTATCAGAACAGTGCCACCTTGGCTGGCTTTCTGTTCTCTCTGCCCCATGCTGCAGACGTTTGAAATTTCAAATGCTGCCCATTTGAACTTTCATTAAAAAAAAAAAAACTATAACCAAAGGTAGTGTGGTTGCACACACCTGCAGGCTCCGTGTTTGGGAATGCCGAGAAAAGGCCACGAGTTCAAGGTTAGCTTGGACCTCATACTCTGATTCTGTCTCTCTCTCAAGGAAAAAAATAACATAAGTTGAAGCTCATGAATGGGCTTGTGTGCATACACACATGAAAACTAAACTAAAGGGAAAAAAGTGGTTTCCCATAGCACCCATTGTTAGTATTCTGCAACAACCTTGCTTCTGGTTACCTAGCAACAATGACATCATGTATCGCCCAGCCAGGTGGCCACACCTGGGGGCGTGGTTAATAATTACCTGACCTATAAAAGGACCACCAGACACGTGTTCACTCTCTTATTCCTCACTCTCTTACTCCCCTCTACCCTCTTATTCCTCTCACCCTCTTACCCTCTCTATGGGGCGCCCCAACCCTCCTCCCCTTTCCTCCTCTCCCTCTCCCTTCCCCATCTTGGCCCACGCCTGTTCCCCCTTCTCCCCTAATAAACCCCTTTCAGAGAAAACCTGTTGTAAGCCTCATCTTATTTTTTATTTCTAATATTGGGGAGCCAGCCAGGAGAGGGTAACCCCTGGTTCTCCTGGGAACCCTCTTTCGAACTAATTGAACTAAAATAGATGGCTTTAACAGGTTTACTCAGTTCTTACCTAAACTGCTCTCTCAGTCCTCCGGAATTTTCCGGGCTACCTATGCTTTTCCCACGTGTCTGCTTACAACCCTGCTGTGTGCGGC
>CM053764.1:94337079-94408817 GCA_028658305.1 Pachyuromys duprasi
AGATTTCACCTTACACCCTCCAGAATAGCTAAGATCAAAACCTCTAGTGACAACACATGTTGGAGAGGCTGTGGAGAAAGAGGAACCCTCCTCCATTGCTGGTGGGAATGCAAACTTGTACAACCACTCTGGAAATCAATTTGGCGCTTTCTTAGACAATTAGGAGTGTTTTCTGAAGGTGTGGAATGTGCAAGCCACCTCATGCATACGTAAGGAGACGTCGTGAAGATGTTGATAGGTGACAAGTGTCAGCACAAGCTTATAGTTTATAGTCACAGTATGTCCACATCAGCTGGCTCAGGTACTGTAGCTCACATGCCTTTTCTACAGTCTGGGTACACGCTTTCTGCTGCAGAATCTTTGTCTAGATAATTCTAACTGGTTTATTGGAAACACAGCTTCAGAGCCCTGTGGCTTCTGCTTCTAGCAAGGTCATGTTCATTAGCTACTTTTCTGTTGCTATGATAAAACCTTATGGGCAAGGCACTAGAAAAGAAAGAGTTTGCCTAGGTTTACCCTTCCAAAGGGTTAGAAACATTAATGGCCAGAGCAAAAGCATGGAGATGGGAGTGGGTAACTGAGGGCTTCCATGTTGAAAAGGAAGTGCAAAGCAAAGCGAGCGAATGAGGAACAGCGCAGGTGTTTAAACTCTCGAAGCCCACTTCTGGTGATGCACTTCCACCAACGAGGTCACATCTCCTACACTTCCTCAAAAGGTGCCACCAACTGGGGATCAAGTATTCAGATGCCCAAGGCAATGGGGGTATCACATTCAAATCACCACAGCTGGTCATCACAGGTCTTATGTTTGGGTCGTGGTGCATTCATTTCACAGTGATTTGGGAGGCAAGTTGCTTCTGAGGTCATGTGGTTCCTAGAGCTTCTTGGGATGTCTTCATAACAGGTTTTAAATTGTAAATGTTATGAAAGTGACATCTATTTCAGCTTTATTTTACGTTTATGAATATTTTGACTGAATGTGTGCACATGTACCATGTATGTGCAGGGCTTACGAAGGTCAGAAGACAGTGCTAGCATGTGGAACTGGAGTCATGGGTGGTTGGGGGTCACCATGTGAGTGCTGGGAATTGAACCTTGGTCCTCTGAAAGAGCACCCAAAGCAAAGTATGTTTATTTCCATGGCATAGAGCTGGGAATAAGAAAAATCCTTTTGTCTTCTCATCATCCTTAGATCAGTAGCCACTATGTGCGGCATTCTATAAACCCTTTCTCTCCTCTCCTAAATTGTGTTCTATCACCACCAGCTCTCACTGCCACACTGTGCTTTAATCTGTCCCTCTCTAAATTGCTGGTTACTTATGTCCCTTCTTTAGTGACAATTTGCCACTAAAATGTCATGCTGAAAACCATCATACTGAAATCTTTTCATATACCCAACACTGTTTTTCTTAGAACAGAAATGTTAAATGGGGATTCTGAATGTGAGAACGGGCATGCTAAGAGCTGGCACAGCGCATCACAGCCTGGCAACTTAACTGTAAAGGACTCCTACTTGAAAGAGTTGATGTGGGATACTCTTTCCATTCAGCTCCTCTGCTGACCAGTTTTATGTCAGCTCGACACAAGTTAGCATCATCTGGGAACTTCACTTAGTTAAGAAAATGCCTCCATAAGTTGGGGGCCCTAGGCAAGCCTTGTAGGGCATATTTTCAATCTGGGAGGGCCCAGCCCATTGTGGGCGGGGTTATCCCTGGTATGGGATCTGTGAGAAAGCAGGCTCAGAAGCAAGCCAGTAAGCAGCACCCCTCCATGATAGCTTCTGCATCAGCTCCTGCCTCCAGGCTCCTGGTCTGCTTCAGTTCCTGTCCTGACTTCCTTCAATGGGGGACTGTGATGTGGGAGTGTAAGCCAAATTAACCCTTTCCTCCCCATGCCACCTTTGATGGCCTTTCATCGAGGTCATAGAAACCCTAACCAATCTAGATGGGTTCAGATGCAGGTGGATGCAAACGTGGGTAGCGGGGCAGTCTTCATTCAGCTGATACATAGCACTGTGTGTATCAGTACTGCGGAGAGGCTGAGGTTTCACCTTGCTTTCATCTTGATGAGTTTGTATAGCACAGTACTGTGGCTGCTTGCAGAGACTGGTTTCCAAAGCCCACACCATTCTCGGTTAGTGTTCTCTTCTCTAGCCCCTGCCGTATAATTGTTATCTCAGTGTCTAACTTCTCAGCTACTGCCTCTAGCACTGTGCATCCCTGCTTGCCCTCTGCCTTGTTCCCTACCCACCATGATGGTCATAGAGTGATGTTCTGAAAATTTAAGCAAGCCCTCGATAAGCTCTTTCTTTTATAAGTCGCCTTGGTGATGGTGTCTCTTCAAAGCAATGGAAAAGTAAGTAAGAGACCATTCTTACTGCCACCTTAAAAAGATCACTAGTGGTTAGCCTCCTTTGGATAAAGGATTGCTCTGAGAAGTCAAAAACATCTGTGGTTGGAGGAACCAGCTAGGCGTCATTTATTCATTTAGCAGGTAGTTGTCCATGCACACAGTAGGTGCACAGTAAGTCCATTCATGCATCCAGCCAATATCCACATAACCAGTGTATCAGAAGCCAATGCAAGCCGTGAAGAAAGCCACTGCTTTTGTGCATTTTAATGCTGGTAGGGAGGAGACAAGCAGAACGATGCTGGGAATTGTGTTTTCCACAAAGAAAACGGAAAATCTCTGCAGCACGTGATCGAGTGGACCCCTGAATCAAGTAAAGAATGGGCACTGCTGTGATCTGGAGAAGGATGTGCAAAGGGCAAGTTTCAGCAAGAAAGCTACAAGCATACGGAGGATGGTAGACCAGCAGGGAAGGACTAATGCCCAAGGACGGTCCTGAGTATCTAGAAGGCAGCAGCAGGGTTACTTAGGGCTGAGAACATTTTATTGTTACCTTTTTCTCATTGTTTGAAACAAGGCTTTAATGTGTATCCTGCGCTGGCTGGAACTCGTGAGCCTGCTGCCTCTACCTTCTGCGTGCTGGGATTACAGACGTGTGCCACCTCATCAAGCCTGAGAACATTGTAAATGGAACACTTGGAAAGGTCCCTGGGTTGTGTGGCGAGCAGGGAGGATGAAAGCGGGGAGGTTGCCACTTTTGGACTGAGTAACAGCAGCAGAGCACATGAGGAGCCACCGTTTAGACTGCTTTGGAAGACCGAGTTAGGTTTGTATTGGTCCAGGGTCAGGCAAGAAAAAATAAGGAAAAAACCAAAGACAGACGTGTAGGTCTGGGGCCTGAGCACCTGCAGTGATGGAGTTGCCTTTATCAGCCTGTGTTCAGGCTGAGGGTAGAACATCTGAAGTGACGTGAGACCTGTTTGGTTTTTGTTGTAGTAGCTCTATGAAAAGCTGCTATCTTTTTATTTCAGTCATCTCACCATGTTTCCATGGAGATAAAGCGTGCTTCGTTATATGGTCTAGGGTGAAACTAAGACATGGAATTTTTAAGTCAAGGAAAGGAAAATTCGGGGTCAAAGTAAGGAAAGGCCAAGTGAGGGGAATGCATTCCTGGAACCCGATGGAAGGCACCTCTGTGAAACTGTGGGTGTCTGTGTGAGCCCGTTCCTACACAGACTCGCAGATGCTGTTTCGTCACCCCGCTGTAGACATGGCTACCCGGAGCTCTATGTGCTGGTGTTGATGTTACTGAGCAGGAAACTTGACCATTGTTCTGCTTTTTAGATCCATCAATCATTATTTTATCAATATTGATTATTCAATGTGAGAGCTCTTTAAAAAGCTTTCCAATTTTGTTTTTTCTTACTGGGAATGAAATCCATGTTCTCATGCAGGGTAAGTACAGTCTATCATTGATCTGTAATGCTAGCTTCTAAGTTTTAAATATTTTTGTGTAACTATTTCTGACTATGTGTTTATTTGAGGATGTGAAGTGTAGTCTGCCTGTGTGTGAAACATGGTTCTGTGTGTGTGTGTGTCTGTGTGTGCCTGTGTGTTGTGTATGTATAGGTGCACATAAGTGAGGAATCAGAGGACAATGTTGGGTATCTACTCTGCCGTACCTGTTTTATTCTCAGACGACAGGGTCTCTCGAGGAACCGGGAACTGGGCTGTGAGCCAGCAGGCCCTAGCAGTCCTCTTATGTTTGACTCTCACATACAGGCCCGCAGGAGGTGGGCAGCCATGCTGAGCTTGTTATGTGCGTGCTGGGGACTCAGAGCTCTTGTGGATTGCATAGCAGACAGTCTCACCCACTCGTCAGTCTCCCCGGCCCTTTTTGTTGTTGCTTGTTTGCTTTTATTTTATAGTAATACGGAAAATGCTGCTGTTGGTTCAGCTCAAGTCGATAAAGAATGGCAGTTGAAACTATTTTTAAGGCCCTGCGAGGTGCACACATCTTTCATCCCAGCACTCAAAAGGAGGCAAAGGCATGTGGATCACTGTGAGTTCCAGGCCAGCCTGGTCCACAAAGTGAGTCCAGGATAGCCAAGGCTATACAGAGAAACCTTGTCTCAAAAAACCAATCAACCAAACAAACAAACAAACCAAAAACCAAAAATAGAACTCCATGTGTTTTGGTTTGTTTTGTTCTTTTCTTTGCAGCTGACAGCAGGCCAGTTACATCTGTCTCTACCTTTGAGAGGAATGAGGATCTTTGTATTTAAAATATTGAGAGAAGTACACCTTAGTTCCTTTTTAGCCAACCATGTAGTTTCCTTCTTGGTATAATTACAATGGGTTCTCCTCTTGATTTTTTTTTCCTTGCCCTTGTTCATGTTTTCACCCCAAATCTGCTTTCTTGTGCAGATCATATTTAGGCCTCCTTTCAAAATATACCAATAACTGGGTCAGGCATGGTGACACACACATTTAATTTCTGCACTTGGGAGGCAGAGGTAGATATCTGTATCTCTCTAACTTTGATGCCAGCCTGGTCTACAGAGTGAGTTTTAGTACAGCTAGGGCTACACAGAGAAACCCTGTCTCAAAAAAACAACCCCCTCCCCCAATAACTTAAATGCCAGACATTATCACTTAAACGTGTTTCTCTGCTGATGGCTGTAGACCAGCCTTGGTGCCAGGCACAGTGGAAGGGGTGGAGGCTGCCTCAGTGACAGATGTAGAGAAGTGGTCCTGCACTTTAGGAGTTGAGAATCCAGTTGAGAATTCAAGGAAGGATGGTTGGTGATCCGGACAGAGTGTGTATGAACTTGAGGACATGCACGGGAGAGTCAGAGCATGGGACGATTGGCAGTGCGGGAAAAGACCAGAGAAGGAGGCACAGAGCACATGTCTGTGTTTGTATAAATGCCTTCTGCTTGGGATGCAGAAGGTGGCCAGAAGCCAGCCCTGCCTCTTCAGAGGTACACATGCGCACACACACACACACTGTGTAGTTCCAAATCTCAGATAAGATACAAATACAAAGTCAGGCTAATTTTAAACAATGATAGGAACTGTGCCAGTGCATATTTTATTTTGCATTTTTGCAAAGAAAACTGCTTAAGTGTGAAGAGAATTGTATTTTAAAGAAGACTGTGCTATAATGAACAAATGTTTGAAGCTGTGTGCTATCATCATGTGTGAGTTTTTTTTTTTTTTAATTCAAATTTGCAATCCTTCTACCTCAGCTTGAATACTGAGACTTTCCTTTTGGTTTTTAAGAGAAAAAGTAATAACAAAACAGTGACTATTTAACTTAGGGTCAGACAGTTTTTACAGCTGGTAGGGGATTCTCCTGGCTGATTTCTCCCATCTCTTTGGATGCGAAGGAGTCTCTGTCAGTGTTCCCAAGAATAGCTATGAAACGACAAAGGCTGCAGGCGTAAGGGCTCTGTGTCCCTGTCACTCAGCATGAGTTAGAATGACAGAGAGAACCGACTTACTTCTTCTAGATAGACCCCACAACTGCTTAGGAAATAGCTTTCTACTCTTCACCTTTTATTTCTTTAGGCCTGCAGTTATGCTCTAGAGATGGTGAAAGCAGATAGTTCCTGAGTTCTGCCCTTCCCTTTTGATTTGTTATCATTGACCTTAGTGTGACAGCTAAATTTAGTAGATATTGCTGTATCTATTTCATTTAAGGCCAGGAAGGTACGCATGAGGGAGCTGATGTTGTGGGAATCAGGGATGATAGGGGTGGGGGCGGGAGCAGGGGAGTGGATAGATGAGCCTCTGCCTCGCCCCTCCCCTGACTCATTTACACTCTATGTATTTCTTTCTTTGGAACAGAACCTCTCTCCCCTGCTTTCTTCTCTCATTCTTTGGTGTATATCAGACACCTGCTTTCTTGTTCCCCCTCCCCCATTGGTCAAACCTGCTAATTTCTCATTGAGAGGTACAAGTGAGGAAATGGAGAAAAGATAGGGCAGGCTGTCAGTGTATCTGTGTGCCCCAGAGCCCTGGTTGAGAAGGACTGTCCAGCACTGTCCTGGGATTGCCTAGGGGTGGTTGAAGTTACCAAGCGTGGTGCACGCCTCTCAGACTTCATTGTGCTAGGAGACAAAGAGTTGCTGGGGAGGCGGTTCAGTGGCTAAGAGTGCTTGCTGCATACATGAGGACCTCAGTCCATACCATGTTAGAGAAAACAAACAGAAACAGCCAGGTGTAGGTGCATGTACTTGCGACCCCAGCTTGTGGAGACTGGAGCTTGCTAGCCGACAGCCTAGTTGCACATTCAGTGAGAGACCTTGTCACAAAGGAATGAGTGAAGGAGAGGTAGAGCGGGACACTCATGTCCTCCTCTGGCCTCTGCGTGTACACACAGACATCATGCATACCTATAGTCCAGTGCACGTGTGTGTATGCTGCCCACACTACAAACACGAACATGAGTACACACTTACTCCTGAAAAAACAATCCCCAGACTTTTACCATGCTCACCTAGCCCCCTCAGATGGAGGTTGTGGATCAGGGTTGTGGAGGGGAGGGGTTAGGACCAGGACTACTGTCCCAGGACTGTGTTTCTGAGCAGCTCCAGGCGAAAGTATCTCAGCCTTCAGTGCAAGCATTGAATGGAATTTACATCTGCCTCCGAGTCACTTTGAAGCTCTGATTCACTGTTTGCAGAGGAAGTGATAGCATCTAAAATTAGATTCTGCGATTGTAGCCACTCCAGAAGTGAGGGTGGGGTGTGCTTCCCCTTTCGGGGCTTCCCTTAAAGACCTGCACCGGGGCTGTTTTGTGGCTCAGGTTGGGTCATTGAAGGGGAAGGGCCTGTTTGCACTCTGCCACACATTTTTGCTCTAGAGGCAGACCCTAGTTATTTTTAGCCTCATGCCTTGCTGAGACTGGGGCGAGGTTTATTTCTAGTGCCAGTACAGAATGCACATCCGTCTTTAAAAAAATGCATAAAACCTCACATGGAGTTGCCAAAATAGAATGGCATATTTCATAAAAATATGAAGCAGCATGAGGGGTGCTGGGCAAGTGTGGTGAGATTGTTTTTTGTCTTGTTGGGCACATAGGGAGTCCAGGGTACTGTGGCAAAGATGAGGTTTCACAGGAGCTGTGACCGGAGGCCTGCTTCCTCTGAGGTCTCTGCAGTCTGGAAGAGCTCTCTAAAGCCTTTTGGGCCTGGGCATTAGAATTTCTGAATGAACAGTTCACAACTTGACTATCTGACAAGGAGAGGTACCGCCAGTTCACAGGGCTCTTGTGTGCTTGCTTCAGGATGGAAGGCAGGTGGTTTGTTTGAGATGTGTTCTTTCCTACATAACAGAAGAAGAAACCTTCCATCAGCTGTTTCCCCCTTGTTTGCGTGGTGTTGGGGCTGGAGTCCAGATACACATGCTAAGCATGTGCCATGCCACTGAGCTGCATCCCTAGCCTGCTTCTGTGTTTTCAGTATATACATGTTAGGAGTTGTTGCATATTTATATTTAGCTTGCTGGTCTTTATTAGGGAGTTTCGCTTTGTAATTCCCCTTCATCCAATTGCTTTCCAGTTATCTGGGGTTAAATGAAGACATTTCAAAAGTCATATACAAGGAGATTCTTCCTTCCTTTCCTTCCTTCCTTTCTTCCTTTCTTTTCCATTTGGTGTTTGTGTGAGGGAGTCGAATCCACTAGAATTTGAGTTACAGACCAGACAGTTCTGAGCTGCCATTTGGGTGCTGGGAATTGAACCAGGGTCATCTAAAAGAGCAGCCAGTGCTCTTAACCACCAATCTATCTCTTCAGCACTCCCCAATGGAGTTTCTTAATATCTGAGATTATATTTACTATCACAGGTTGGTCTGTTTGGTTTTCAAATGAAGATATTTGTACATTTGAATCCACACAATCTTAGATCAACTCTGAAATAATATACTTTTTATGCTTTGCTGAAGCATGCACAGTGTGAAAATATGCTTAAATAAGATGTGAATCACTTGACAAAAAGTTTTCTGATATGTTCTTTAGAAGCAGAGAGAGCCTCTAGGACTTTTTAAAGCATTAGTTTGTATACCCACTTTTGGTCACACAGGTCAGGGCTTCCAGGCCAGGCATAGTAGAAGTCTCATGGGTAGAATTTGAGGGTGGGCAGGGATTCTAATTACCAATAGAATCTAACTGATATCATTTTTCAAAAAGGGATATTTAAAAAGACTGTGTTTATAAGAATTGAGAGCGTTGTTGCTCTTGTGTCTAGGGCATGTCTGGTGATGATGTCATCTAAGGGCCGACCCACAAGTAGCTGGTGAAATCTTGGCTGCCAGAGTCCTTAAGCTCAGGAAAGCATGGTGCAAGCGTTCATCTTATTGAACCCACCGAATCTTCTTGGTAAAGGGGCTTATGTAGGGTGTGATGAGCAGTAGACCTCTAAAACTATTGAGCTACGTCATGCATATAATGTGTATATTTCTTTATTCCTATACTGTGTCCAAGAGAAATTGAATCCAGACACTAGCAAGGCTAAGCAAAGATTTTCCTTTCTTATCATGCTTATTTTGAGCTGACATCAAAGTTACCAAGCTCGTACTCATCTGGGAAAGGCCAGATGTAGGCATTGTCACTGCCAGGTCTCTATTAACACTTTGTGAGATGTTCTTTGTTTTCTTGGGAATGGTTAGATTCCATGAGGTGGCTGTTACTCCTTGGGCTTATGGTAGAAGGACACCATGGGAGTTTTTCATTGACATTTATAACCAGTCATGGATGAAGTGATTCACACCAAACTTAGTAAGCATAAGTAATACTGCCTTTGACTGACAGGACCATGCTGATTTGCATCATATGTTCCTGCATCATCGCCAGAGTTCCAGAGCAAGCTTTTGAGATGCTTGGAACATCTCATGTCAGACATAAGAGTCTGGCAAGGGGTTAACTTATTTGAAGGGACTCAGTTCATAATCTGTGGAGTTGTGCTCACTAGAATACATACTTTCTACCTAGCAAAGGGTTCTTTCTGGTCTTCTTTGTTATAGTAGTGTGGTTGGATGACAGTGATTTTCCAAAACAGGTAGTTCCTATAGGAAATGCTATCAGACTGAACTTTTGCGTTTATGTATTTATCTTGTGTGTGTTGTGAGCGGTTTGGGTGGGGGCCACTCATGCCACCGTGTGTATGCAGATCAGAGAGCAAGTCAGGTGTTGGTTCTCTCCCTTCACCCATGGGTCCTGGGGATCGAACTAAGCTTGGCAGGTATGGTGCCATTTGCTCTCAGAGCGGTCTACCTCGACAGCCCAAGGTATCATACACTTTAGTGTTGTGGTTTGCCAATTTTAATCTCATTTCTTAATAGCATTTGCCTGGAGGGGGCTGGCTCAGTGGTAGAGTGTTGTTCTAGTGTGCTCTAGGCTCTAGCTTTGAATTCCAGGGCTGAAAAGGCCAGCAGCAAAACAGTAGCATTTGTCTGCATTTTTAATTAATTAATTAGTTTGTTAATTATTTTTGAGCAGGGTCTTATTCTGTAACCCAGGCTTATCTGTCTTGTTTTTCCCAGCATCTGGCTCCCTCAAACCTCAGCAAGTAACTCTGTTAAAGGCCGTCTGTTCTGTTAGGGGGTTGTCCTGCTCAGATTTCATTTTTGATACTGATCCCTCATGTATTTTCCTGTAGTCTTCAATCTAACATGCAGTCATTTGTTCGTGCTGCTAAGGCACCTGGCATTGGGAGAGCAGGGTGGTAAATCAGACATGCTTTTGCCTTCCAAATACTCCCAGTCTAATACAAAAGCAGGAAGGCAGTGCAGGGCATATCCAGGCGCTGAGGAGATGGGAAGAAAGGGAGGCTGTTGGGATCATGATCAGGGTGTTAGGGAGACCCCCAGGTATTGCTGTAGTTGTCTGGGGCCATTATCTTGCAGGGAATCTGCAGGAGAAGGAGCTCTAGAATATGACAGAAAAGGGGGTGGGCATTCAGCCACAGGGAAGAGCTTTGTCCGGGCCTTGGGAAGATGGTCTTTTCTCAGGTGTACCGGGAAGTTTTAAGTGGCTTTTGTTACAGCTACCAAAGTGGGCAAGAGTAGCCAGCAACCCAGTGGATGGTGTTTAAGGGGTGAAGCTTAATCTAGGAGCAGAGAGAGTTGTCCTTTGGGAACATGGGTGCTCACTGTACGTACGCAGGAGAGCCAAGGAGCCCCCTCCTACTACAGCTTTGCTGTGTGGGGAGTGAATGAAGAAGCCATGAGCCTTGCCCCTGGCTTTAGGGTTCAGCAGAGCCCTGGGAGTCTTGGACTGAATGCTCTTTTATGACGATATTGCAATGCGTTTATCTTTTGTTTTCTTTCTTGGGGGAAACATCTCTTAAATATGCCTCCTAAGTGCCATTGTCTAGAACAGAAAAGTGGTCCAGGCAGTGCTCTTAGTGGTGCAGAGTTAGGGCCTGGGCTGGGCCCTTCTTTCACAGAAGATGCTTCAAGGTAAGGCTGAACATGGTGGTTACATACCCGTATACCAACACTTGAGAGGGAGAGGTAGGAGAGCCTGCCTCTCAGATCAGTCAGTCAGTCAGTCCAGGATGAGATCTGGGACTGCCTCTTTTAAAGACAGTATCAGACGAAGGCATTGGTAAAATCCTGGGGCAGAGTTTCTTTCCTATGCCACACCCAATGCCTTTGATCTTGATGCTCCAGTATGCGAGGTTTAACTGACCCCTACTAGGTAGCAGCTTGCTAGACCTTTCCTGTTTCTCTGTTCTTTTGAGGTCTTTGTTTTCAGTGTTTGTTTTTACTCTGTTGATTCATTCTCTTGGTTAGGAGACAGACAAATGACACCGGAGCTCCCCTGTATGTTTTCATCAGTCATGACCTGGAAATCTACAGAGATGGGGCCTAAGTCTGGCCCCCTGAGAGGTCTGCCATCACCCCCTCGGAGGTTGGGGAAATAAACTCTCCAGTAAATGGTGGCTCAGGCAGCTGAGTAGCTACTGGAAAAAAAAGAGTTTCCTCCTTAGATAACAATAAATATAAGCTGCCTGAAAGATTCAGACTCACTGACTTTGTAAAAGTTATGAAAGGAGTGAAGTTTAGATACAACTTGGTAAAGTGGTAGAGAATGCCTTCCTGCCCCCAGGCTAACTAACACACTCAGATGCTATATAGGAAAAGACTAAGAAAAAAAAAAATCACACGAGAGTTTAAAGGTTTGGTTTGGAGGAAAGTTCTGTGAATAAAATCAAATACTATTTGGGGAGAAATCTACGTGTATGTCAAAGAGCTAATTGCTTTTGCATAGAAATAAGTGTTAGGAGTAAAAAAAATGT
Source organism: Pachyuromys duprasi (assembly GCA_028658305.1). Classification (NCBI taxonomy): domain Eukaryota; kingdom Metazoa; phylum Chordata; class Mammalia; order Rodentia; family Muridae; genus Pachyuromys; species Pachyuromys duprasi. Next base: position 94,348,736 of record CM053764.1, read on the forward strand.
GTGATGAGCTAGGTAGGCTGATGGTCCTTTCCAGAAGTAGAAGTGAGAAAACATATTAAACTCACTGTTTAAAAAGGGGGGATGAGGGCCTCTGAGGTGCTTGCTTCCAAGCCTGATGGCACATAAAATATCTGCTCTGATAGTTGTTATGACAATAACAAAAACACAAAGTAGAGTAGAGACCCTTAGCGAAAAATGGAATCATGTGTATGCACACGGCACAGTACTGTGAAGTGTGGAAAACACCACCATTTTCTGTCATTTTCTTTATGGGGTTGGATGAAAAAGCTGATTCAGGCTGTATAGCATGCATGTTAAGAAAGAACTTTAGAAGATGGTGTGTCAGTGTAGTAGCCTTAAAAAGATAAAAATACTGTCAGAGTTATATTTGCATGAAAATGTCCTAGTGTAATCCAATGGAAAAAAAAATATGGGAGAACAATAAAAAAGAGAGAAAGCCACTCTCTGTTCCTCCCTGTTTGAGAAACAGCCACAGGTGTTTGTGTAGTGCCAGCCTCATCCTGTAGACACAATGGTGAAGGTCGGAGTGAACAAATTTGGCCATACTGGGTACTTGGTTGCTGGTATCTCATTTGGCAAACTGGAGATTGTTGACATCAATGATCCCTTCACCAGCTTCAACTGCATGGCCTACATGTTCCACTATGACTCTACCCATGGCAAGTTCAATGGCACAGTCTAGCTTGAGAACGGGAAGCTGGTCATCAATGGTAAGCCCATCACCATCTTCCAGGGCCCACTTGAATGGTGGGGCCAAAAGGGTCCTCATCTCTTTCCCTTCTGCCAAATGCCTCTATGTTTGTGATGGGTGTGAATCATGAGAAATATGGCAACTCACTCAAGATTGTCAGCAATATTTCTTGCACCACCAACTGCTTATCCCTTCTGGCCAAGGTCATCCATGACAACTTTGGCATCATGGAAGGACTCAGGATCACAGTCCATACTGCCACTGCCACCCAGAAGACTGTGGACATCCCCTCTGGAAAGATATGGTGTGATGGCCTTGGGGCTGTCTACAACATCAACCCTGCCTCTACTGGTGCTGCCACGGCTGTGGGCAAGGTCATCCAAGAGCTGAACGGGAAGCTCACTGGCATGGCCTTCTGTGTTCTTACCCCCAATGTGTGTGTTGTACATCTGACATGCCGACTTGAGAAAGCTCCTAAGTATGATGACATCAAGAAGGTGTTGAAGTAAGCATCCAAGGACCCACTTAAGGGCCTCCTGGGCTATACTGAGGACCAGGTTGTCTCTTGTGACTTTAACAGCGACTCCCATTCTTCTGCCTTTGAAGCTGAGGTTGGCATTGCTCCCAATGACAACTTTGTAAAGCTCATTTCATGGTATGACAAAGAATACGGGGCTACGGCAACAGGGTGGTGGACCTCGTGGCCTACATGGCCTCCAAGGAGTAAAAAGGCCCCACCCACCACCCCAGCAAGGACACAAGAGCAAGAGAGAGGCTCTCACCATTGGCTGCTGAGGAATCCCTATCCCAATCCAGCCTGACACTGGGCATCTTCCTCACAGTTTCCATCCCAGACCCCTAGAGTAACTGGAGGAGCCTAGGGGCCCTACACTTTTGAATACCATCCGTAAAGTTTGCTATACCCACGAGAGAGAGAAAGGGACAGAGAGAGTGAGAGAGCCTGAAAAGAGTGTATTTTCCTTGTGAATAAGAAGTTCACATCTCTGTAGTGCTGGGTTGGTGTAGAGTCTCCTCTGTGTTGTCCCAGATTTGCATGCTCTATTTCTGTTCTGCAGCAGGAATTTTGTGGGCCTCAGTCCTCACAGCTACCAGACCTCACATCTGTACTTCCAAGCAGGCAGAAGGTGTAAGGGGTAAGAAGTAGCGAGATGGGTATGTCTTATATCCTAGAAGCAGAAAGGTATTGAGAAGTTCCCAGCTGCCTTGTACCTAGATTTCATTGGCTAGAATTACCCCATGGTTTGCCAGACCTGCAAGGGAATCTATGAAAGCAAAGGTTTTAATTAGGTCTGTGTGTTCTATGTTCACACACAATCCAAGGTTCCCTGAGTATGGAAGAGTGGCGATGAGAGGGAATGCTAAGTAGGCAGGAAGGTGTGAGATCCAAACAGCCTCACATCTGTCTCTTGAAATTATCCATGGAAGGTGCCTGAAAAGTGGATCAGCAGTGGATGCCAGTCAAGAGGAAGACAAACAATCATTTTCCACCTTATATTGTTCTTTCCTGCTGAGATTTAAAAAACAAAAACAAAAACAATGAATATGTGTTAACTTTGAAGGAAGGAAGTTGGTAGGAAGTTGACATCAGTCCATGACCAGAACCCGTGGAGTGCAGCTGTTCTGCCAGTTATTCCAAGCTGGGTCATGGAGGGTGTGTTTTTAGCCTCCGCTGTCCAGTGAGATGGTCCCTTCTCTCTACTTTAGAGGTGCTAAGCGTACAATCCCAGGGTCCAAGAAGAGGGAAGGCTCCATTTCCTCTGCCAGAGAACTCCAGGAGCCCAAATGGCTTCTCAGTCTGTGAGTTGGCCTCCTCTGTGTCCCCTCCAAAGGCTGAAGATGTGGCCCCGGTTCTCATGACTGTGGTTGTGTTTGGGGGAGAAGATGTTTGAGGGGGTAGTGAAGGCTAAGATGGCCGCTTCTCCGGCAAGGCTGCTCTCCTCATAAAACTGGAAATGGGATACACTCTGCACAGAGAAAGCCTCCCTTGCCTCCCAGACACAAAAGACAGGGAAGATGCTGTTTCCGACTAGCAAGGGGGGCTTGGGGGAATCCAGCCCTGCCAAGCATTCATCCCAGTGAGATGCTACACCTCCGTTAAGCCCTGCAGTCCCGGGGACCTTCACAACAGCCTCTTAGGGAGGGTGGCTCTTCATGATCTTTCCAGCTTTGTGCTGTATTGTTTGGGGAAAGTGGGGTTGAGCATGAGGATGGGACATGGCCTAGCATTGGATGGATAAGTGCTGTACCACTGAGTGTCTCTAATTACTGTGTTTTACTGGCTTTCCAGGACAGCATTGGAGTGCACTGAGAAGTGTTCTCCTGCTGATGGAATGAACCATTTCAAGCCAAATTAGAGTATAGAAATGCAGGTTTTTTTGGAGGGTGTGTGTGTGGGTAGCTCTTGGATAGGCTCACTGATCTCACAGGTGGAGGTCAGTGAAGTTGTCATGCACAGGAAGATAGAAAAGCTGGAGTGGGTGGCGTGCAGAGAGAGAGTGGATGAAAGAAAATGCAGAAAGAGAGGGACCTGTAATGTGTGGATTATATGGGGGAAGCAATATAACTTTCCTGGGCTGGAAAGTTCAGGGTAGAGGGCAGGGTATATAAGCCAGGCTCTGTAACAGGTGGGGGCTGAGGGATGCTGGGAGAACCTGGAGGCCAATTCCGCTTGGTATGTAAATGAGGCACCTCAGCTGCTTGTCCCTGGTCTGGATCCTTGGCTGCCTTCTCTGTCCCTTCCCCCTTTCACAAGGAGTCAGTCTAGTCTATGCAGCACTGCCTGTGGCCTAGGAGCTGGAAAGCAAGCAAGCTCTGTTACTGGGAAGTCAGCATGGCCTTTCTTTGGGGCCTGGACACCGAGTACTTTTTCTTTGGTTCCTCTTTTCTGCCCACCTGTGCTTGCATCCATTAGCTTTGCCTAGCTCCAGAATGCATGTGTGCCCCCCTGAACTCTGGACTCCTTACCTGACTGCGAAGTCCTTCCTGAACAGAGATGCTTCATCTTTTAGATATGGTCCGTATCTCTGCAGTTGGGTGAGGTATGAAAGCAGGATCCTGCATTGCATGAGTTACCCTGGGGCTGAACCAGGCCCTTCTCTGTGTTAGGCAAGCCCTCAGCCACTGAGCCATGGTCCCAGCCCCCCAGAGTCATCTTATAGTGTCAGGAAACATCTGTTCTTCGCTACTTGCTTTCCTTCCCTTGAACTCAAAGGTTTTGCACATGCTACACATGCTACCCCTGAGCTATTCTTCCTGGGCCTTTTTTATCTTTGTTATATGGCAGAGCTGTACAGAATAGCCTTGGACTCACTCTGTAGCCCACGCTGGTCTCAAACTTTGTAATCCTTCCACCTTAGCTTCCTGAGTAGCTGGAATTTTGTGCATATTCTGATGGAGCAGGAAAGCACTTATGTATGCATTTGTATAGTGCATATGCTCATGTGTGCGTGTGTGTGTTACAAAGTACCATAGCCTTTTAAGCCCTCACTCCATCAGTCAGCCAGAAGACCCTGCCACAACCTGCATTATTCTAAATTAAAGGAGAATGGTATCTTCTCTGGGGCTAATGAAGGCCTTGCAGAGGTACTGTGTGCACTGAGAGGAGCCAGCCAGGACTGTATGCCCAGTGTGGATAACTAAAGATGAGCAGAGTGTGGGCTTTGAGCAGGTGAGCTTCCCCCAGGAGCCGGCCTTCCTCCTCAGCCTGCCTGTTGTTTACTTCCCCAGGAAGCAGGGCTGGAGCGCAGAGTGGGCATCCTGGCTGGTCAAGCGTCAGACCAGAGCAGCACTGGTGTAAATATTCTTTCAAGAATCAAAGGTCTGGCTCAGAGGTGTGGAGGGGCGAACTCTGAGAGGATCCTGTTTTGCTAAGTGGGGAATGAAAAGTACTTACACACAAGAGCTCATACCTGTAATCCCAAATCAGGAGATTGAGGCAAGGAGGTTGCCAACCTCAGGCTACACATACACACACACACACACACACACACACACACACACACACACACACAGTACTTCTATTCATGTGAAAACTTACATTCCTCCTTTTCCTGGTGGGGATGGGTATGTCGAGGTTGTTTGCTTCCTTCTGGGGGAACTTGATGGAGGACAGTGACATGCCATCTGTGTGAGCACTCCGCTCGAGCGTGAGCACCGTGTGTTTGAGCTCATGCAGTGAGGTGGTAGACTTCTCTGGTGTTCTGGGTTTTTTCTTTTTTGTTTGTTTGCTTTTTGTTTTCTCTTCCCATTTCTTACCTGTCCACAGCCACTGGGTATCTGCTGAAATGTCACAGGCATGCCCTCTTGGGATGCTGAATGGCAAAGGGTGTTGATGGAGACTTAGGGAAGTGGCAGACTTAGGTCAGTGGCTCAGGAGAGCTGAGGGTAGGTCTGTGCGTTCACTTCTGGAGATCGCTCTACTTTACACTGAACTCACAAGGGTTTGTACTCGAGACACCTAGAAAATTAAGAAACAGATCTCCCTGAGTGGTATTTTTAAGCCACCACTGACTGTTTAAAGCTAAAGGACACTCAGGATAAACCAGTTCAGCCTCTTCCTTTCTGAGCTGACAGCTGAGGCCTTAGGATGCCTTGTTTGCCAGAGTGGAGGTAGCAGCAAGTCATCAGCAAAGCCCAGTGCCCCAGCCTCAGCTCTCTTCTCTTGCTGGAATGCCTACCGGGCTCCCACAACAGAATTCCCTGGATAGAAAATCAAGAATCAAAAACAAACAAACAAACAAACAAACACATGTTCAGCATAAAGCCAGGTTTTCCAAATTTTTTTTAAATAATTCATGAGAGCCGTATAATAACTTGGGAGTAATAACAGCTATCAGGAAAGATGCACTTCTGTCAAAGCCGCTTCTAAGTACTGTGGTCTGCTCAGAGCTTGTGGACTACTGAGGTGGAAAACCAGGGTTCTGAGGAGCGGAGAACAATCCGTAGAATGGAAGGACAGGAAACAAAGCACAGCTCTCTCTGGGGGATGGACCCTTGTCTCCATGTTTCTTCCCCAACTCCTCTCCCTGAGTGCTTCTTCCCAGATCCAGTGTCTGTCACCGTGGCCCTCAGGTTGTGGGCACAGCCTGTATCTCTTTTCCTGTATCAAGCCCCTGACTCCGTCTGAGACCCCATCCCCACCTCACGTCTCTGACTTCATCTTGGCAGCTTGGCGCAGTTGAACTGTCCCTAGCTTGGTCCTCTATCTCCATCTTGGTTCACTTCCTCTCATTTTGGTCCACTGACCCCCCCCCCCCGTGTCCTTGTCTAAGGCCCCCAACTCCATCTGAGCACCCTATTCACAGCTTAGTCGTCTGACTTACCTTGGTCCTCTGTCACCATCTTGGTTCCCTGGCTCATTTTGGTCCTCTGTTCCCCTCAGTCCGTGATTCAACTCATCCCTCTGTCCCCATTTAAGTGGCACATCTCCATTTCAGTCTCCTGTCCCCGACCCACAGTTGAGTCTCCACCGAAGTTGCTAGACTTGCCCTGTCCTCTGCCCCCATTTCATTCCCCTTGTCTCTTGCCTCGAGCATGGCTGAATTCCAGTGTCATCTCCGTCACTCCCTGAGGACATGCTCTCTTTTCTTCTCCCCAAGCAGCCATCTGAACACCTCCTCCTCCTGACTCTTGGCTTCAGGTGCCCTCCCTCCACTCCCTAGATTAATTCTGTCTCTCACTCTAGTTTCTTACTCTCTGGGGAGCCATGTGACTGTCTGCCCTGCTTCAGCTTTTTCTACCATCCTCCTTGTTGCTGCCACTGTGGCCTGTTGAAGCTCTGCAGCCAGGATCACTGGGAACACCTGTTGACACTTGTCTATGTTAACCCCATCCAATAGTTGAAACAAGCCCAGGAGATCTGCAGTAGAGATGCAGGAACTCGGGCCAGAGCCGGCAAACCAGTAGCCGGGCACCCACTGACAGAATGTAGTAGATCCGGGAGCCACGCTCTTCTGGCGATCCTGCGCTGACCTATCGATGCAAGGGCTATCTGAAGTTCATACAGATCCTTATCTGTAGGGTGCTTGTCCCATTCCAACTACCCTTCCAAGACCTCTAGCGCCCCTACTCCTCTGATGGTGGCTCCTCAGTTAGGTTTTTTTCCCTTCCTGTATGCCTCGCAGGGTGGCTGTACAAAGCCAGAGTTCGTCTGTCCTGTTTATGCTCCTACTTTGCGTCCATAGTCTTGTGCCTTGATACCCCTATAGGGTCAACACAGGTTTCTTGAACACAAGTACCATGACCCCTCGGCAGTCAATATGATGATAGGGATCGCTGCTAACACATACAGTGTTGGTTTCCTGATGAAAGGGCTATCTCCTATCCCTGGGAGATCAGGCCAGACAGTGAAGGGGTTTCTTATGATACTCAGTGTACAGAATAAAACTTAGCAATTGCTCATTTGGGCAATTTCCCACTTTGACGTTTTTCAGACTGCAAATAAAGGAAGATCAACTGGAACTGTCATCAGGTTTGGCAGTGCTATGAGAACTGTCTGTCTTTGTTACAAAGGTGATTTCTAAGAAACCTGGAAACCTGCCTTCTACTCACTAATGGGTTTTTCCAGTTTGGTTGTGGAGGAAAGCTTCTCTACTATAGTTCAAGACCCTGTCAACACACCTAAGAAAGTTTGAAACCATTGATTGGTACTGTCTAACAAGATTTAAAAAACTACACCCCTTATTTAAAAAAAATGTGAGGCTCTGGAGTAATTGATTGATCAGTAGTGACTGGTTTAATTTCTCACAACCCCTGGTGTCCACAGAGACTTCACATTGCCTCAAAGACAGAAAGTCTGTCTGGTGGGGAGGGGCAGGGTGTGTGTGTATGTGTGTATATGTGTGTGCGTGTGCGTGTGCGTGTGTGTGTGTGTGTGTGTGTCTGTGTGTGTATACATTTCTATGCCTGCCTTCTTGCCTAGAAAGTACTTGCATTCTGCAATTCTGCCCTGTTGAAATTTAAGAACCAAGAAATGCAGGGTGGAAATAGGCTTAGTGTAAGCACCCTTCCATTTCCCCCACCCCTCCTTATTAAGATTCTCGGATCTACTGCCAGCCGGCCTCAGAGACATCTGTAAGCCTCCACAGAAACCGCTAATCCCCCACCCCCACCCTCACCCTGCCATCATTGTGTCTCCATCTGGCATCTGCCCCCCACACACCCAAGGGATGGGCAGGGAGTGGCTGCTGGGCTTGCAGACCCCAGCAGGTGGATAGTATGCCCTGTTACCATGGCCAGCCAAGGTCCCTGCTCTGACTCACTGGCTCCCTGGTGTCTGCCAGTGTTGAGAGGCAGGAGGGAAGGAAAGGACAATGAAACTAGAAGCTTCTTTGCACTTGAGAGTTTTTCTCTGCTACCAGTGCTGTTTTGTCTTAATCAAACGTGTGGTTTGGGTTGGTAGAGTCACCCAGAGTCTTCTCTTGAGTCATTTAATTTCATGACACAAACAGCACTGCAACTTTTGCCTGGAATCACATCCTGATGACTGGCCAGAGCCATCCTTTAAAGGTCTGGCCAGAGACTAGATATTGGCCGAGGGAACCCCCCTGATGCAGGCTCATCCTAAGAGAAGGGGCAGGACCCAAGAAGGACAGCCTGTGGAGAACCACAGGATTGTCCTGGAAACATGAGGATTCAGCTCATGGAGATGTGAGGCTGTTGTTTAGGAAGCTGATGGGAGGTGGGTGTCATGGGGGGCGGGGGGCGGCAACACAGGATAACCTCATGTGTGTACAATTGTTTCTATGAATGGCTGGGGGAATATGTTGAGATTAGGTGACGAAGGCTCTTAATAATATGTATAGTTCTTTAACGGCAGTGTGTCCGATAAAAGAAACAAAGGTTGCGCTTATGCTTATGTTACAAGTATGTGAGAAGAGGAAATTAAGGACCACTATGTAAATATAATGAAGACAAGGAAGGAAGGACACACATCAGGCAACTTTTAGGAAGGAGGGGAAAAGCAAAACTGAATATAGCATTAAAAAAACCCTGCTTATATTAACATTTGTATTAAAACTAGCACATATGAATGAAGCTTTATGATAAAATATTTAAAAGCAATGGAGCTGGACAGATGGCTCATCAGCTAAGAGCACTAGCAGCTATTCCAGAGGACTAGGGTTCAATTCCCAGCACCTGCATGGTAACTCTAATTCCAGGGAATCCAGTGCCTTCTTCTGGACTTTGTGGACTTTGTGGACTCTGGACAGGAATCTGGTGAGCAGATATTCATGTAGGCAAAGCACCCAAACCATACACATGAAATATAAATAAATAAATAAATAAATAAATAAAATGTGAGCCAAGTTGCTTACATTAGCTACTTTGACATATGAACAGAATCCCTGACTGAACCAGGTAAAGGAGAAAAGGTATTGCTTTGTCTCCTGCCTTAGAAGCCTATTATCTTGGGAGGGAGTGGGGGTAGTTTTGTAGTTTATGATGACAGAACATGAGGAACAGCTATTTGTATCATAGTCAGCCAGGAAGCAAAGAACAAGGCAGGAACCAGGGCCAGGGATATGTTTTGAAGGCACGCCCCTTGATGACCTACTTCTGCACCTAGGCTTACCTCCTAAAGATCCCACATCCTCCCTCCCAGCCACTTGCTAGGAGGGGGATACATCAGATTCCAACCATAACACCATTCTAAGGAAGACACGAAAAACACTTATATTCATTCAGTTGTTGATCGCTTTGCAGATCAGAGTGGCCTGGAACTCAGAGATCTGCCTGACTCTGCTTTGCAGGAGTGCTGGGATTAAAGGCATTTGCCACCAACGAGATTATTTTAAGTTTTATTTTTAGTAGTATAGATTGTAAGAGGTACAAAAAGCCTGACGAGGAGACAAACACCATCATTTCCTCTCTCCATGAACTACCCCCTCCTGGATCAGCCACTATTGCTTGTCTCTGGCCATAGCTACACAGGTGCACACACATATCCAGGCAGGGGCGAAAGGGGAGAATCAAATGGTAGCATTTTATAATCACTGTTTTGAATCCTATTTTGAAGTAAAAATGCTCACCAGACATGTGCATAGTGAGCTTTCCAGGCCTTTCTCACTGCCTGGTGTTGTCCTGTGAGAAGTGGTGTCTTCTAACCAGCCTTCTGCTTGGGATCCTGTCATCTGTTCTCAGTTGTTTGCGCAGAACTCAATAATGTAGTGAATGCTCTGGACTGCGCCTGCAACACTTGCGTCCACACCCTCAAAACAAAAACATATTCTGAAGATGAATTGCCAAAGTCCTCTCTCTCTGAAACACGTGGAAGAGTGGGGTCTTCGTAGAGAAGGTGCTCCTCCGGAGGCCAAGTGGGATTTTAGAGAGATTTTAGAGACGTGGGAATGTTGGAGGACTTGCTGTGACTGCTATCTTTCCAAAAGTTACTTTTGCTAAAACTCAGATTTTTTTACACCTTAGTTGAACAAGAATAGAAGGAAGGCAGGAAGGAAGGAAAAAAGAAAGGAAGGGAGGGAAGGAAGAAGGAAGGAAACATTTATCGGGCTGCTGTTCTCTGGGGGTCTAGGATTAGGTCTGCGCCAATGTCATTTAAATGTCTTTAGCATTCCTCCAAGATATACATTAGGCACTTCCTACTCACAGTTTGCAGCTGGAAAAGCCGAGGTTCAGGGGACCCAGTAACTTCCCTGAGTTCCACAGTGGGTAAGAATATCAGCTACATTCTCAACAGACAAACAGATGAAAGCACACCATACCACACACACACACACACCAATTAGAAATATCTGCACATCTTGCACTATGAAAACATCTGAGGACTCACTGAGCAATGAAGTAGGTTTGAGACCAGTTTCACCTAAAATTGTCACAGGACTCTGTGACTTTATGTCTCACAGGTCCTGTTTAATAGCTTTGTGCAGTATGCAGAAAAGGCTTGCGGTTGGATCATATGAAATACCTTTAACCACAAAGGAGCTGCATTCTTAAACATTCTTAGTCCACTGACTCCAAAGCAGAAGATACAGCCCTGAGACAGCCTTGGCTCTGGTCAGGCCTCCAGGCTGGTCCACAAAGCCCACGGTGTTCTGAAAGATATTGGTGGCCATAATTCCTTCAAACCCCCAGTCCCCAGCGGAATACAAGGCTGAGAGTGGAGAGGCGCAGAGTAGAGCTGCAGAAAGGGAAAGTAGGACAGGCACACTCTCCCATGTGCACACAGGAGCAGAGCTTGTGGGCATTGAGGCTGCCAAGAGATTGCCAAGACGACAGACACCTCACTTAGATGGCATTGTCAGAGGCCTCAGAGAGTTGCTGAGGAGAGCAGAGCCGCTGTTTTTGAAAAATCAAGCATGTATTGGTGACAGCCTGTACATTCTCATTTAAGATAGCTTCATTAGGCTAACCATCTCCGATACAGGCAGGCTGTCTTGACAGAGCTTAGATGTAATTTGGTACCAGCTCAAGAAACAAAGAGCTTTTTATTTTATTATGATTTTTGCTTCCTTAAAAGCCAGAGAAGTTTCCCCCATAGATGATAGGGACTATTATAGTGGTTATTCATTTTCCAGTTCAGTTTCTCAAGAATGGTGTAATTTTTCGAGCAGATGGAAAGAAAATGATGCCCATTTGAACTAATTTTGTGAGTCCAGCACTAACTCCTCATGCAGTTTGATATGAATGGAGACAGTGTCCTCACCTCAACTACCTGCCCAGTCTCATAGAAATTTGGTGGAATGTGGTTCATGTTTAAGTTACAGTACCCTTAACCTTGTAAAAAGGCGGGGTGCAAAGAGCCGAGGAAGGAGAAGTCAGGCTTCCTTGTGTTGAGTTGATTCAGGGTAGGTGAGCTGTTTATCTTAAACACCAGCTCTTGCACATTTGTCCTTAGCAGTAGTCATTAGATACATGTCCATATTATTGCTTCCCCGCTAGAGCTTATAACCATCCATTACTGTTTGGACCCATAGCATTTAGTGGCCATTGGTAAATGGCGCCATCTCTCTCGTAGATACTAGATTTGTTAATGTCAGATGCACTGTGTGACTGTGCAGCTCTGACTTGGGTTTGGTCCAGTGGAGCATCCTTTTGTAACCACCACAGTGAGTCCTGGATGAAATAGCTGCACACAGATGCCAGCACAAGAATCTCAGGAAACAACATGATAGGTATTTGCGTGGCATTCCTGCCATCCCCCACATGTCATCGAGGAGATGCCGTCATCGAGGAGATGCCGCAGTTCCGTAGTGTAGAAGTTCCGGAAGTGGGCAGACACAGCGTGTCCTTGCTGTAATCCGTCAAGCATTTTGATGTTTTTGAAGACGGTGCCTGCTGTGTTCTGAATATTGGTGTCTCCCTACTCCTGGTCCCCCTGCCCAGTCTTATTTGTTTGGATTTAAGACCTACTGCTATGTTACTGAGAGGCACAGTCAAGCCGTAGGGCTTTGCCCTCATCGTAGGATGGAGTACCCTCATTAAAAAGCTTGATCAGGCTACCAGTCCCCTTCAGCCATGGGGGTATATGGCAACGTGCTGCTGGGGGCCCTGCCAACAGGTGGCCTCTCATCCTTGATGAAGCTGGGCTTCTCTTTTTTCAAGACCCAAATGTTTTCAGGACTGCTTTATATGTTTGGGTTTAGGCTTCAGTTTGGATGCCTACAGCCTGTTTGCTGCTTGATATGTACGTGAGAAATAAAGAGCCATTTATGGTGATTCACACCTGCAACCCCAGCCAGCACTCAGGAGACTGAAGCAGGCACGTTGCTACTTCCAGGCCAGCCTGGGCTACATAGTGAACCAAACAGAAAGAGAACCCGCTCTGGTTCACAGCTGCAGCTTTTAGCTGTCAAGGCTGAGGAGTCTAAGGAGAGTTGGGATATGTCCCTTTCTCAGCCGATTCACTCATGTGAGTGGCATTCCTGTGCAAGGAGTGACACAGACCTGAGTCAAGGTCCCTTCTGGCCTTGAAGCTCTGTGTCTCACGGCAAGCCTCTGGCTTTTCTATGTCTTCCAACCCCAGCTCCAACTTTCATTTCTCTTCCTTCCTCTCTTCCCAGGGAGGAGGAGATGAAGTTGCAGAAGTTCCTCTGTTTCCTTGTTAGGAGACAAGAAATGAATGCACGTCTCTCTGACCATCCCTGGGAGTTCCTAGCTCCCTCCCCTCCTCCTTTTTTTTTATTGCAAAACCAGCATAATGCTGATAAGACCTGCAAGCCAGCTGTTCAGATTGCAAGCCATAAAGCTTCCTTTTACTTTCCCCTGAAAACTAACGCTGAGGAGAGAATCTTTGGGTCTGAACTCCTCTGTGCTGGCTGCATCAGAGGCCCTCTCAGGACCTGGAACCTTTTCCAGAAGTAGGTGACAGGCTATGCAAATGAAGTCACCTTTGAATGCACTTCAGCCCAGCAGAGCAGGCTTTTTATGATCTTAAGTGTGAGAGGGGAGGGCTGAGGGGTGGGGGAGGAGGCTGTGCTCCTCCCCTCCTCATATCCAGCCCTCAGCACACTTTGATCTGTGCCTCTTGTCTAATCCTCCGCCAAGTGTGCTGGAACTTTAGCCAGAGTAGGAAAAAGAGAAATAGTTTTCCTTTCTTGGGTGGATTTGTATTTATATAAACCCTTAGCCCTGAAAATGAGCCAAGAGGCAGGCACACGCTCAGAGGGAAGGTGCGTGGGATTGAGTGAATGGTGGAAGAGGCAGGGCCCGTCTACTCCTCCGCCCCCACCCCCAGATGGATGAACTGGGCTCAGACTGTGTCTGGGGCTTTCAAGGGCCAAGGACGACAGGGTGGTGTGTTCTCTACTAAGGACATGGTAGGGGCAGGGACAAGCAGAACAGCAGGGGCTGAGCTAGCAGCATGGCCAGTCCACTCTGATTCTGGGACAGGGATCCTGTGTGTGTGCACACTGCGTAGTGGGGTGCATGTATGAACGAGCAGCTGCCTTCATACCGTAGAGAGCCATGTTGTAGAAACCTTAGGTGTCCTCAGATTTCAGTCTCCCTCCTCCCTTTTTTTTTTTTTTTTTTTTTTTTTTAGATCAGTCCTTCCTCTTCCTTGGACAGAGTGAGTTTGTCACTTGTACTTGCTATCGATCGTTAAAGAGTTCTTGCATTCCTTCCCCTGAGTTTCACATCTCCCCTGGCTCTGCTTTCTCTAGGATAGAAGGTGACTCACTTTTAGACTCTAGAGAATCCTCTTGTGGAATCTAAAGAAGAGGGTCTTTGTTCTTCACTAATCCTTATCATTTGTACAGTCTGGGCTAATCTGGGACTGGGGAAGATGCTAGGGATAGCCAGTTGAAAGTATCTGGCCAGAAAACAGTCTCTTACTCTCTTGCTGTTTTCTCTCTGTTTTGAGCCCAAAGCAAAGCCCTCCTTCATAGGTGACTCAGCTTCCCACAGCCTCCCTTGAGTCCTTTCTTTCTCCAGCTCATTCATGAACTCAGAAGTGGTGTCCAACTGCTGCCCCAAGATGTTTCTTTTGGCTCCAGCAACATTATTTTGTTTGTGTTAGAGCGCCACACTTCAAAGTGGAATCTTCCTGAAGTCTCCACCCGGATCTCATCCCTCACGGCCCTGGGGATGCTCAGACATGAAGCTCCCCTGTCAAACTCAGTGTGGAGGAAGAGGAAGTTCTTATCACCAGGCACAGGGAAGCACTGAGGACTGGCAGTGAAAGGACACAAATAGGAAAGGAGGCATGAAAGGGGGTACGTTTGTGATGTCAGGGCTGACCTCAGGTGGAGTTTTGGAAAGAAACTGTTAGTACCTTTGCCCCTTAGTTCTCCTGGGTGAGGTTTTTCCACACGTTTTAGGAATCACTCTGTGATTCCCTTCTCTCTCGTTTGATCTCTTAGAATATTTACATAGAACATATCCATTAAAATAACATTTACCCAAAATACACATATATAGTGTTATACGTACCTCTATAAAGGGTTATTCTGTTAATACTGGCAGAATTAGGAGTGGTTTCATTTTTATGTTTTCAACTTCATCTTCTGTTTTTCTTTATTATTGTAAAAAAATAGAGAGCAGATTTTGTAGGACCTATAATGCTAGCACTTGAAAGGCTGAGCTAGGAGGACCACTGTGAGACTAGGCTGGGGTGGGCTACACAGTGATTTTTCTTCCAGCCTGTGACTGGGTTAGACCCTGTCTCAAAAGTGTCTTCTGTTTTCTTTATTTCTCTCTTTTTCTTAATACAGTCATTTCTGTAGTCTAGGTATCTCCTGGAGAACACTGAGCACAAAACAGTCAATAGTTGATCTTTCTGCCACCAAGCTACGGAGGAACCTTGGCTTGTGATGTGCTGTCATCAGATGGTGATTTAGAAAGTGTCATGTAGACAGTGACACAGCTAATGGCAAACCCATCTGACCACAAAATTAGCACCACCATTCTACTTTCATTCAGGAACAGCAAGTTTCGGACATGTGCCCTATGCATTCTCTTGTATCCAAATGGAGCATTCCTTTAGACTAAGCTAGCCCAGCCTACAGGTTTTCATCCTGTCCTCCATCAGCTCTTTTCTGTAGTCTCCAAGTGGCATTTTTTTATTTGTCATGGATTCCTTTACACCGTGGTTTGAGCATTTATAAAGTCACCCTTTGTTAATCAAAAAGAGTCCAGGGTAATTACCTCCAGGGACACCATGGACCAAATGGCGCTCTTCTCTGATTAATGTACCTGGGATATTTAGTGCCTCTTCCCTTTCTTGTCTCTTGAACAAGAAAGAGAACCTTGTGTAATAAGTGAGCAAATGTCAGGGAAAGCTGACCTTGTTTGCCCGGATGGGACACCTGCCACAGAAGGGCAGGGAGAGGTGCACCCAGGGCACTTCTCAATGAGACTGACAGGGTGGAGAGGCTGTGTGAGTCACCCAAAAGGTCGTGATTACGATCTTTGCTTCTCCTTCTACCTGTAACCATCACCTGTCAGCACTGTGGAACGTGTTTTGAAGCAGTTGAAAGGTTAGTTCAGGGCTTTCTGATGACCAGATCATAAACACTCACTGAAGATGGGACCATTCAGGACAAAAGCACACATGAGAATTGAATAAACAGAAGGAGACAACAATTTCTACACCCTTGCAAGTTGACTAGAGCCCAAGGATTCATGGTGAAATAAAGTCATTAGTTTAGAAGAGGGTAGTGATTTTGTTTGTTCCTGCTGCTATTGGTGGTTGGCTTTTATTTTATTTATTTATCTATTTATTTATTTATAGATGGCATCTTACTATGTAGATTGGCTTTTGGTTGATTGACTGATTTATTGATTGATTTATAGATAGCATCTCAATGTGTAGACTTATTTTTTATTTAGCGATGGCATCTCACTCTGTAAGCTGACTTTTGTTTTATTTGTTTATTTGTTTATAGGTAGCATCTTACTATGTAGACCAGGCTGGCCTCAAACTCAGAATTCCTCTGCCTCCTCATCCTCCTGAGTATTAGGATCACGGAGAAGTGCTACTGTGCCTAGCTAGAAGCTAACCGGTTTTGGGTGCTGTAAAAATTTTGCAGTTGCTTTTCAAATTCACATTGTGGAATGTGTCTAAGCCATTAAGCAGCCCTGACTTATTTGAGTAATTTCAAAAGCCAGCCACCTGAGCCAAACCCTGTGACCAGGAACAGTGCAACCCTTTGCAGGTTTAGGGACTACTCACTGAGTCCCAGAACTCCTTAAAAGAACAGGTGGCCTAGATGACTTAAGGGCCAACACATCTCTGATTCTGTGTGTGCCCTCGTCCATTTCCCAGGGAGCCCAGCCATAGCTCTCTCCGGAGTTTTGATGGAGGAGTAGTAGTTCTCCAAGGACTCTACTTACTACCACATTGAGATGCCCTATAGTTCCACAGCATGCTCACTCTCTTTATTAATTACTTTTTCATCTCTGTGACATGATTTGCCAGAAGCAACTTAAAGGAGGAAGGTCTTGTCTTATGGTTTAGGCAGGATATAGTCCATCGAGGCAGGAATGGCATGATGGCAAGACTACCTCCTGACCATGGCAGACTTAGTGTAATACAGCAAAGGACACCACTGCAGTAGACAGAGAGCAGTGTTATAGGAAAGAAAAAAAATGAATTTGGGGCTATATAATGTTTATTATTAGAGCTGTGATTATCATGGTGATATTATGTATCCCACTCTCACAAATAATAAGACATAGACACCTGTTAGATTTTATAATTGCTTTATTTACCTTGGGCGGGGCAGATAGTTCACCTACGTTGTCTCAGTAACCTCACCATTCATCTCCCAGCCCCCATTCAGTGTCTTCCACCTTAATCCTCCTCATCTGGTCTACCTTCCATCCATAATCCCATGGTACTTACTTGTATTCTTCATCTGGGCCTTTTCACACCATTATTGGAGTCCTTTCTCCTAGCCCACATGGTTTTTTTTTTGTTTGTTTGTTTTGTTTTTTTTCTCAGCACTAACCCATTGTGGCTTCCTCCTTCCTCCTCTCTTCCCATCTGTCTGTCTTGTGATTTTCTTGTTCTCTTGAAGCCAGGAAACTTAGGCTCACCTACCAGGTGCTGGGGCCATTAAATCAACCAATCAGGTATGTCTTAGGCAGGTTTACAGAACAAGGAAAGGTGTAACCAGATCTTAAGGGCCAGTAGCATGCATCAGACCAACCTCCAACAAATGAGAGAGAGAGAGTGAGCACAGGGCTAGATTGAAAACCCCAGAGGCTGGCCCCTGAGGGCTCACTTCTACTCTACATCTCAAAAACAGTTTACATCCCACAGCCTGTCAAAACAGCGCCACTGGCTGGGAACATACAAACCTGTGGTGAATGTTTTACCTTTCAGAGGTAACACACCTACAAAGACAGCTTACCTGAGATTTTGTTGGCACCAGAGGACAGTTCCAGCCTACTAGTTGGTCAGCTGACCATGGACTATTCTGAACGGGTAAACACAGAAGCCAAAGTTCACAGTCCAGGTTCTTTTAGCACACACTGCCCAGTGAGGCCAGAATCCCAGCCTCATGGAGCACCACCCTTGCTGCCATGTTTCTTCCCCCTGAATATTGTTTCTCTTCAGCCTTTACTGTTCTCTTGTAATCCCTGTGAGCTGCTAAATCCTGTGTGTCAATAAGGTTTGCTCCTACTAGCTGGGACTGTGCCGTCTGTCTGCCTCCTGACTACACCTAACTGAGTCACACACTCACCCAGTCTCTTCTCTTATGGTTCAGAAGCTCGTTTTTCTCCCCAGATAGCATCTGTGTAAACTTTATTTAAGTTCTGGACAGCTTTTAGTTTGTTTGTTTGTTTTGCATATTTTCACCAGGCATCTTTAACCAAGATCCCATTGTTTCCACAGAACCAATATTTTGACTTTCAACACAGTGACTTACATTGTTGTTATAATACATTTTAGTGGTTTGCATAATATGCTCAATAGTGGAGGGCTCTGACGAGGAAAAAAAATGCTCCATTTCAGTGGTCTGCTTTAGTTTTTTGTTTTTGTTTTTAATGTCCTAACAGGATTCAGTGTTCTGCTTGTCCACTGAGGGGAGAGCAGTGGTTAAGAGTCTCCTTGTCATTCTCCTGGCACAAGTCTTGAGCCTGAGTAACGAAGTGGCTCTCTTCAGTGTTGAGGCACACAGGAGGCTGCAGTAGACAGCATGCTTCGTCCAGGAGGCTGCTCTTCTGTATCCTCTTTCATGGTCACAAGTCCATAGTCTGTCCGAGGAAGGAGTGTTAAGGCCAAATGTAAAATAAGTAACCAATTGAGACCATATCTTCTGCAAGGACTCACTCACTCTGAATTCACATTAGATGGTGCTTCAAGATTTCCATGGAAATGCCAGCCTCACAGCCTTCACACTCTACAAACTACCCCTTGTTATAGTGTGTTGGAGTAATATTTCCCATTGCATGGCACTTGAGAATGTTACCATACTTCTCCATATTATAAATAGAGCAACACTGTAACTTTTGTCAGAAATAAGGGCCTCCTCCCTTTAAGCAGGTTTGCTTGTCTAGTGTGTGTAGTGTGTGTGTGTGTTTGTGTGTGTGTTGATCCACAGAGATAATCTGAAGGTGGAGTTACTGGTGTGTAGAGCTGCCTGATGTGGGTGCTAGGACCCAGGCTCTGGTCCTTTGACAGAGCAGGAATCGCTCTAAACAAAACAGCTGAGTCATTTCTCCAGCCCTATGAGCAAGTTGTAGAAAGTGGAACTCATCTGTTGCTATCTATAATGCTCCCTTAAACTTAGCTCTGTATAGTGTCCACCCTCTGTAGGAACTAACACTTTAGCTTACTTTTCTATGGGTGACAGATGTGTCACAGGATCAAACCCCTTCGTTTGAACTTTTAATGTTTCTGGTGAGGCCGAGCTTTGCATGTGAAAACTGACAGTCTAATCCTGAGTTGTCTTACTGCAGAGGACCCAGTGCTGATGGTGTGACTGTGAGAATTCCTTATATGTTTGGAAAATTGAGCTTCCACAGAATCTTATATCCGTGGTAATACTGCTGCAAACGTATCAGATGCAAGACAGAGTATTTGCTATTTTTCATGTGTTATCTAATTTAACTACCACAGTATTCCCTGTCACAGGGTATTCTGATATGGTGTCTAAGAGTTGAATCAGGTGGTTCTTGGTTCAAATTCTGACACCACTAATTCGTCTTGTGATCACTGGTAAACTTTATGTTCCCTGTAAGCCTTCCCCGGTCTTTTATTTTTATTTTCTGTCTGTCTGTACCACCACGCTGTGCGTATGTGTATCTCTATGTATGTATGTTTGTATGTATGTATATGTGTGTATGTGTATCTCTATGTATGTACGTATGTTTGTATGTATGTATATGTGTGTCAATAATGTATATGTGTGTCTGTTCATGTCTCTGTGTGTCGTGCATATATAGAGGAAGATGGTGGAGTCATTTCTCTCTGGGTTCTAGAGCTTGAACTCAGGTCATCAAGTGCCTTTACCCGCTGAGCTCTCTTGCCAGCCCGGTTCTCTCTTCTATATATTGAGAATTACCCTATCTTAAATGCTTATAAGGGCTGAGATAATGCATATACACAGCATCAGGTACATGGCACACACTCATTTAATGTCTGTTGATGCAGTGGGCATTTTTGTTTCTTCCCTGGGTTAATTCAGGTTTGTTCTCATTTCAGTGTTTGTTGCAGCATGGTGACAAGACACCATACACACACTGTTCTCTGCTCCATAATAAATATCACTGGGTATGTTGCTTTAGCACCATGAAACATGCCACAGGTAACCTCTTTTCAAGATCTGGTATTTTGTAACTATTAAAAATTCTTATTTATTTATTTTTGACTGCCTGAAGCACAGAAGGAGAAGCTGACAGTGGGAAAGATTCAGCATTTCTTGGGCAGCACATCTCTTGGGAAGCATGTTCCAGGCATTTTCTTTCTTCCTCATTCTCTTGGAGAATTTTCAGGGTCCTCATTTTTCTCTCTTCTGTTATTTCTTCAGGGCAATATGTTGGCATTTGTGTTGCAGGACCTGTAGAGCGGCAAAGATGCCCAGCCTTGGAGGCTCTGGCCCTGAACTTCTGCCCTTTGTCTAAGGTCTTTCTGACAATATTGGCCAATATTACCTTCTTTAGAGAGATTAAAAAGCTTTTGGAATCTGCTAGCTCTTTTGGGCCCCAACCACCAAGCGATGGTAGTACCTGTCAGTCCAGGAAAATATCCTTCTGTCCACTTACAATAACCAAGTTGAGAACACTCGGATTGGCATCCGCAGTATATCCCAAACAGTCCCACACCTCCTCTCTCACGTTCTCTTTGCTCTGTAGCACTTTGCCATGGGTCTAGACACGCTACTTCATGGGAAAAGCTTGTTTGTCCTTCACACCAGATCCCCATCCTTCTTGTCTTCACCCATAGCATCACCAGCTATTTTTTCGGCCGTGAGCTTTTCACAGAAAGCGTGGAGTTTGTGCGCACAGTTGATTGCAATGAGTTTCTGACTCCAGCTGCCGGGAAGGAGGGACTCAGTTTCATCTCGCTGCCGCTGACCACCTGGTTCTCAACCTGTGGGTCGCAGCCACTTGGAGGTGAACGACCCTTTCACAAGGATTGCCTGAAAACATTTGGAAACTCAGATATTTATAGTACAACTCACAAACAGTAGCAAAATGACAGTTCTGAAGCAGCAACAAAAATAATCGTATTTTGGGGGTCATCATAACATGAGAAACCACAGTAAAGGGTCGCAGCATTTGGAAGGTTGAGAACCACTGGCCTACTGGCTATCATGGAAAAGAGCTATGGCCTACCTTTGAAGTAAAGAGATATTTATTTAGGCTTATAATTTTGGAGCCAAACGTAAGACTCCGAAAATTTAGGCTTTGCTCTAAAACAGCACATCATTGCTAGAGTACATGACAGAGCAAGCAGTTTCTTCCTCAAGCCAGGAAGCATCCCCCTGGCATGCCTCCAGGCCTCAGCTTTGAAGATCCACAGCACCTACTTCCTCGACCTGCCACCCTGGGGACCACACTCTGACCTCTGAGGTGCACCCATCCCCAAACAAAACCATCTACCTGGCTCTATCAATAGGGCGGCAAAAGCTACTGGTTTTATAGGAGATGGTAACCAAGACTTAAAAATCTGCAAAGTATTTCCAGTTCTGTCTTGTAGAAACTGGCCTGGTGCTCACCAAAGGCTACTGTCACCAACAATAAAACAGCTGTATGTGGCTGGTGCCAGGGAACTGTGCAAGGGAGAGGGCTTGGCACCTGCAGTCATTATCTGGATACTAAGGCAGCTGGGGACAGATGGAGCTGAGGCCTGTGAGGCAGTCAGTCAGGAGAGAATTTCCAGGGGGAAAACAGGGATACCCAGGCTTCTGGGTTGTGTGTATGCGCGCGCGCTGATCTCGGGATTCTAAATGAAAAATACCAAAGAGGAACCAAGGAGAGAGCTGGCCTCGACCAGCTGAAAGCACTCTGGTGGTACTGTGGTACTGTGTGACTCACTGTAGGCTGCTTAGATTTCCCAGACTTGCTGCTCCTAGCAACTCTATTAAAACACAGACATCTGGCTTAACCAAGTGATGCTAGACTGGATGGCTTCCAGGTGTCAGCCAGCTCTAGCTCCGACTGCTTTTACTCATTTTACTCATTCGGGTCCATTATGTTACTCTGACACCATTTAATGTTTCCATTCGTAGCTGATAGCTTTCTGTTTCTGATCATTTCCCAGCGGTTGTTGGAGGACACACAGTTCTGACACATAGGTGACCAGGAGACCAGCTAATTGTACTAAATTAGCTTTTGCAATAGTTCGATATTTTGCAGTAATTTGGTGAATGGACTAAAATTAGATTTAGCCCAATATTATTGTGCAAAGCCACAGAACAACGTTCCATTCAGGGAATGAATATGCCTCTTAAGGTATAAATTATGTCAGTGCCTAAACTCATTTTAAAACGGTGCTGTTAGTTAGGCAGCCCCTCCTGGAAAGATGCATCCTGTTAGGGTGGTCCCTGCTTTGGGGAGGCACTGGAGATTGGTAGCAGAGGGATTTCAAGCCCGTGTCTCCCATGTCTGCCACTAGTTAACCCCTGCTGCTAGGTATATCTTAGAACTTCACTGAGATGGCTAGTGTTTTGTCAGTTTGACATAAGCCAGAAGCATTCTGGAAGGAGAACCTCAACTGGGAAAAGTGTCCCCACCAGACTGACCTCTGGACAAGCCCGCAGTGCATTTTCTTGATTGATGATTGATGTAGAGGGCCCAGCTCACTGTGGGCGGTGCTGCCTCTGGCCTGGTCCTGAGGATCTGGAAAAAGTAGTCTGAGCAAGCACTCCTCCACCGTCTCTGCATCAGCTCCTGCCTCCAGGTTTCTTCCCTGTTTGAGTTCCTGAGCAATGGGACCTGAGAGATAGAAGCTATAATAAACCCTTTTCTTTCTTCCTGACTTGTTTATGGTCATGGTGTTTTTCATGGCAAGAAACTTTAAGTGAGGCAGTAAATTCCTCATTTGTAAAATGAGGATGTGTGCTCAGTGGGACACGGTAAACACTGATGTGACGTACACTCCAGGGTTCTGATTCAGTGTGAGCACATGTATATGAAGACAGAGGACAACCTTGTGGAGTTCATTCTTTCCTTCCACCTTTACGTAGGTTCTGGGGATTAAATTCAGGTCATCAGGGTTTTGCTGAAAGTACATAACACACAGAGCCACATTGCTGGTCCAAACTACATTATTTTAAATAATATGCTATTTAAAAATAGCATAGAGTTTGAAGTCTCTAGAACTCCAAATGGTCATCGAACCTGATGAATTTCAGTAGGGCCTTTCCCCTATTTGGCATACCTTTTATATTCTCAGTTGGAGCTATTTACTTCTAGGTCTAAGCAAAATAAGGACTATCAGTGGCCAGGCCCTGTCAACTGAGTACTTGAAGCAGAGAAGCCTGTGGGAACTGGGCCTAAGGATAGGAGGAGGAAAGTGCCCAGATGAGGGACCTACCAAGAGGATGGGAGTTTCTGCCCCTCCTGAGGATCTCATGATGTCATTGCAGAGCAGTGGTGTGCAGGTGTCCCCAGTTTCCGGCTTCTTTTAAGTATTGAGTTAATTCATTAAGTTCATCACCTGTTTCTACCAGGCTTGCCTTTAAGTCATGTGCTCATTCTGTGCGCTTTCCACTCCGTGCTGGGGAAGTTCTCTTGCTCCAAGCAAAGGAAGGCTGGACTTCGGTCCTGCTGTTCACCTTGGTAACACCTTGAGCCTGCCACATGCCCAGATCATTTTCACAGAGCTTTGTCACATGCCTGCTAGCTCTGCCGGAACCTCATATGCCCAGATCTTAATTAGGAGCCCCTCACTGGCAGCCCTGCCTGGCTGGTGGGAAGTTCTCAGGAGTTCGGTCTGAAAAGAAAGGTGAGCAGGTGAGCAGGCTTGTGGCAGGCGCTTCCTTTGGAGGGCACATCTTTTTGCCACCACCATCATCATGCAGGAACCCTCTCTGGGTAATGTTCTGAGCATCTGGGCATCTGGAGCTGGAGTCCTGCAGTCCAGCCATGCTGGCTATAATGTTGGTTCCCTACCTACATGCCTGTAGACCATTTTCTTCCCCACCACCTGCCTTCTGCCTCCCTTTCCCCTTTGAGAATGTTTCTCTGTGTAAAGTAGTACTGTTCTTTGGGGCATTTTTCCTAATGGCCTTTCCTCTCTTCTTTGCAGGGGAGTTGCTGAGCCAGCCCAGGCCAGAAGGGGTGGCAGAGATCATTTGCCCCAAGAATGGCAGCGAGCGAGTGAATGTGGCCTTGGTTTACCCACCTACACCAACTGTGATCAGCCCTTGTTCCAAGTGAGTCCTCCTAGGCCCACTGGCCCTTGCTCCTTGCTGCTGCAGATTCTGGCTCTGAGGTTGTGATAACCCAAAGCCAAGTTCAACCATGTGTGCATAAGCCTTGAAAAGTCAGTTATCTCCAGCAGCAAAACAGAAACTTATTTTTCCTGTTTTGTGTGTATGATACTTCTCTTTGCTGATAAAATAAAAAAATTAAAAGCTTTACAGATGCATAATTCATAAGCCACATAGTTTACTCGTTTTAAATGAACATATAGAGCCTTAGGTTTTAGTCTATTTTCAGGTTTGTACAACCAAAAATATGTGCCCCCTCCCAATAGCATTAATGCAGAGCTTTGTGGATAAGCTATCAGGGTCCAACTGAACCCCATCCTTGTCCCAAGTGAATTCTTCACTGTCATTGTAGAATTAAGTGGGTTTTACTTCAAAGGACAGTGAGGAGGCCATTAAATCAGAAAAGCCTGCAGAAAATCTGTAATGATCTGATTTTGCAGGCGGCCGATTCTCTAATTAGTGCCAGAAAAGCAGAGACTGTGAGCTGGCTACAGCCTTCTTCCCAAGCGGGCTGACAGGGAATGCACGCTGCAAGTCAATATTCACACAGAGTATATGCTGCATATTCTAGGGAAGACACACCCTGTTGGCCTGAGGGTTTTATTGATATGTTTTTGCCACACTAGAAATAGAAGGGACCGATTTTATTTTAATTTTCTTTTCTACTTTAATGTGCATCCTAAAACCTTACCTCAACATTTTATATCTATTTTATTTTATTTTTTAATTTCTCTTTTTTATTTTTATAATTTATTCACTTTACATTCTAATTGTAGCCCCCTCCCTTCCTCCCAGTCCCGCCCTCCCTCTTTCTTTTCCCACCCTCCTCTACTAGTCCTCAGAAAGGGGGAACCCTGCCCCCTTACCAACTGACCCTAGCCTATCAAGTCTCATCAAGACTGCCTGCATCCTCTTCCTCTGTGGCCTGGCAAGGCCTCCCCACCAGGAGGAAGTGATCAAAGAGCAGGCAACCAAGTCCATCTCAGAGATAAACCCTACTCCCCTTACTAGAGAAGAGGAAATGGCTATAAGCTGGTGAACAGCAGCCACAGACCTTTCTGTATTGAAGCTCATTGTCTTGGTGATAGCTCCTGTCACTTATCATCATCAGGCTTTTAGTTTTTCTTGGTCATATAGTATCTTCTCCTCCCTACACACACACACACACACACACACACACACACACACACACACACACCGAGTTTTTATATAGCTTTAGAAAGTTTGCGCTTGGGAACTGTGACCTCTCTATCATCTATGCAGTCCATGTAGGTAGGAGGACAAAACCAGGCTTTCCTCACCAGGAACTTGCTGTCTGGTCACACAGCAGAGCTCTGCAGTCAGAGTGTCATCCAGGCAGGGGCAGCCCTCCTGTGTTGTACTTCCTGTACAGCTGGGTCTCCATGGCATTGCAACACATCAGCAGTTGAAGGGAAAGCCCCTGTTTCCTCCAAACTGGGCAGCTCATTAAGCAAAGGATATTCAGTATATATGTGCTAGAAACTAGCCCCAAACCTCCGAGGGAAAAAAGGACACTTTTTTATCTAGCATGTACCCAGCATAATCCATCACTGAGGTGACCCTAAGAAACAGAGGTCATGACGTTTGCTCAGGTATCACAGTAGAACACATATACTCTTATTTGTTAACCAGCATCTCTTCTGCCCCAAACATATCAAAACCCAGGCATTGTCCAGTCTTGCAATTTCTTTGAGTCTGTGCCTACTGTTCCTTGCCTTTTAAATATGGGAGTGGGAGGAGGCAGGGGACGGATAAAGAGGTGTTATAGAAGCAAGGTATAGGACACATTGTATACTTTGTATTGATGTAAATGTCCCTGAGCTCCTAGAGACATTAATCTATTGTCTTCGCATGGATCCATGCTGTTTAAGAGACAAGATAGTACAGGAGTTAAATAATCTGCTTGTGCCAGATGCTCTGGTGGCCCAGAGCCAGAGTTATCAGTGATTCCCATGGGTGGCTTCTTGTTCTGCCACAGAAAGACCCCATTTACCAGCCTGGAAAAAAACCCAACCATGTTATCAGCATTTCCCTGACAGTTTGATTCTAAATGAACAACCAGCCTTAAAACTGGGCATAATCAGAATTGGCTTAGACCTCTCTAGGTGCTGGAGGAAACACCACGGGGGACTGTACTCTGTTGACATAGCAAATGATAATGTCTTGGCAGTGTAATTCTCAGCTCTAGATGAAGGACTGTTCCCTAAATCTGAAAGTCTTGTGTCTCCGGAAAGACTTATTTTTTAGTATGGAGACAAGGAGAAATGATTTCTTTCATGACCATCTGGATAAAATCCAGTGTCTGTAATCCAATTAGAAGCCTGCCCTGAAGCATCTAAGGCTCATAGCTAAGCCCGCAGGCTAGGCCAGGCCCACTGGAATGTCTAAAGCATGACACTGACAGTGTGCCCAAAGCCCACAGACAGCAGTCAAAGCGGGTGGCCATTGAATCACATGGTTTTGGCCCAAGTCTGAGGTTTGGTGTCAGGCAGGGTTAGTAACCCAAGATTGAGCACCGCCTTTTAGCTCTAGGCAGCTAACTTCAGTAGCTTACTACAAAGTGGTCTCTACCTCTGTAGCAGCCCATAAAATGTAGGCAGGTGGGCAAGATGGGACTTTCCTCAGTGGGCACATGTAAAGATGCATCCAAGATGCACACCTAGCTCCAATGTCCAGAAAAAGTAGCTAGGAGGGCAACTTAAGAGACACTGAATTCACTGGACTGGTGGTAAGTATGTGCATTAGACTTTATCTCCTTGATTCTTCTACTTCTAAATGCATGGCCTCTCAGCCAGGACTCTTCCCCTTTCTCTGTTGGACCTTTATAAAGCAGAACCTGGTACATGCAGCAGTGATGTCAGCTGCTCACGGCCCCTCCAGTCTCGGCTAGGATGATATTCTGTCCACTGTTCATACCAGGAAAGGATGAAGAGTCCCTGGAATCCTGTTCATCATTATGTTGGGACAACAGGTGCTAACCAGAACAGTCCCAACAATCAGAATAAATATCCACTCTGCATCACTGACCTCTATATTTTAATGCCTTGAGAAAAGTCTCTCCAAGCCATTGTTCGCCTGGTTTCCTCTCTGCGGGTATCAGAGACATGGCATTTAGTGGACTGCCTTTAGCCAGATGTGCAATAGGGATCCAGTAGAGCTCATAAACAAAAGAAGAATCGATGGTTGTTATTTGGTGCTTCCGTATGAATCCCAAGCTTTTCTGTTTCTCATTTGAGAAAATTCCCAGGTATAAAAGAAAAGAAAAACCAACCACAAATGTGTGTGTCGGTGTGGGGCCTGGGGGGAGGGTTAGAGATGACTCTGCAGTTAAGAGTGCTGAGTGCTCTTGGAGAGGATCCGAATTTGGTCCCTAGTACCCATATGGGATGGTGCACAGCAGTTTGCATCTCCAGTTCTAGGGACTCCTCTAGCCTTTGCATCTGGACAAATATCTGCACACCCAGACACAGACAGAGACACATAAACATGATTAAAAATAAAAATCAAACAACACCATTTTCCAGACATTTTCTTGTGAAGAGAGGTGCAAAGTAAGGAGTAAGTAGTAGGTCTTTGGGCTGAGGGCTCATAGTAGGTCATTGTTGAGGACTCATTCTCCGTGTGAATTACAGCTCTGACTTGTCTTGTTGGTGGGTGGTAGAGCTATCTCCCAGAATTCCATTGAGAAGAGGGTTCAGGAATGGATGAAATGCTGTTTCTCCTCCTGCCCTTCCCACACCATGGGAGGAACAGGTGCCTAGAGGCATCTTGTGTCGTTTG
The DNA here is from genome assembly GCA_028658305.1 of Pachyuromys duprasi. NCBI lineage: Eukaryota > Metazoa > Chordata > Mammalia > Rodentia > Muridae > Pachyuromys > Pachyuromys duprasi. The sequence goes on from CM053764.1 coordinate 94,376,612, forward strand.
CTAATCTTTTCGAATGTGGGTTAGTTCTGCACTTTGGAAGTATGACTGTGAAGGATCTCTGCAGTAGATGTGGGGTGACTGTGCATTTGCATCTAACAGCAGAGGTGCTCACCAAACAAACAAAACAAAAACTTCCTTCACATGGATGTTGTCATACACACAGTCCTAAAGCTCTGTTGGTGTCTAATTTACACAGCTCTTGACGATTCTCTGTACTTTGAGTAGGGTGTCTTCTCCACTCCTTGCCACTGTCTTATTCTAAAGCACCCGCATCGCGCTGAGAAGAAATGGGGTGCTAATTGCCATTACTACTTGCTTGTAATCTGATGTGGGACCCTGGTTTGTGCAGTTGGTGTTCTTAGTGTATTTTTCCAGACTGGTTTTGGTGGCTGGTGTGTTGGTGTTAAGCAGATTCTTGAGCTTGAAATACGCTCTCTAAGTCCTCTGCTCCTGGCACAATTCCATTCAAAGGTGATGGAGTGATTGGCACCCCCAGGATCACTGTAGCCCCTTGTTTCCTGGGTGATGGAGGAGAAGTAGAGTGGTGTGGTGGGAGGAGAGGAGCTTCCTTCCTAGCTGTAGCCTTTTGCAGCCCAGCATCCAAGGATGCTACTCCATGGACATGAGGAATTGGTAACCACTCAGGGATTGTAATGGAGCCTCACCCCCTCTTGGACATCAGAATCAGAAGATACTCAAGTCTATAACCTGACATGAGATGGGTCTGTGGTGCTGGCCTATAATCCTGATACTGAGGAGGATACTGAGTTCCAGATCAGCCTGAGCTACATAGGAAGACATTGTCTTGGAAAAAAGTAATTTTTTTAATTAAGTAAAATGACATACACAATGCACTCCATCTTGTGTACTTTCCGTGCCTCTAGATTACTTTGACACTTAGTAGAAGTGCTGTAGTTGCTATCATATCATTTAGAGAATTGTGACAAAGTACAGGTACACTGGCTCCCTGCACCAGCATTTTCAATCTGCAGTTGGTTGAATCTGAGGATGCAGAATCTCAAGATGGAGGGGCAGGAGGGGGCTGACTAGACTCTCAGTGGGAACAGTGGAGAGAAAATAAGATTTTTAAAAATACTTTAAAACAATATCTGTTAATTTTTGATAATTTCATATAAATGGTTTAATCATTCCTTACTCCTCTCCCTAGTTAATCTATTCTCAGATCCACCACCAACTTCATGGCCTCTTTTTTTGTTTGTTTGTTTTAAATAGTTCGCTAAGTCCACTTTGTGCTGCCCATAGGTAAGGAGGCCATCTGCCAGGACTACACCCTTAAGGAAAACTGGCTGTCCCCAGAGGCCATCAGCAGTCAGTAGCTTTTCAGATAGGGGTAGGAGATAGTGAATTTAGTGGGACTTGCCCTACAGAAGGGATAATGTTCTTCTCAGAAGCCAGTGGATATCAAAGAAAAGCTCAGTGCCAGATGAAGTGTATGCCCCCTTGAGTTGCTGGTTGAAGTATCTTGATAACACCCCCAGAACAATGCAGGCTCTTGCCATTTGCTCTTGGTTATTTGCCTGCGCTTGATGTTGTGATCCTGTTGTTGAAATCCTATTGATCCTATTGATCACAGGATGTGGAAAAACCAAGTTGGTTCTAATCGGGAAGCTTTTTACTGCTGGTCAGATTTAAATAGTACCAGAAGGTGCCATGCAGGCTGCTGGAGAAGGAAAGTCACCAACAGTCTCACCCACTGATGAACTCTGTAAGCTGCAATTAACAACCAGTGTGTTGGAATAGATTTATGGTTGCAATAGTGGCACAACTGTTTTGGGTGAAACCAACTCCTTTCTGATTAGATTTAAGGAGGAGACATATGCCTGGTACTATAAATCTGACCAAGAACCCATGGTTGGGGAGTTCACAGGCCTTAGGGGTCAAGCCTACCTAAATAGACATAGTAGCAAGCTGCACTCTTAATTCATATTTCTATACCTGTAGATTGGTATAGCTCTCAGACTTCGGCAAAGAAGTATCTTAATGCAGAAGATGGCAGTTAATGGCAGAAACTCACATCTGGTCAAAGTCTAGAAAATAAACCAGATTTCTGTATCATACTCTTACCTACAGTGCTTAGGGGCCAATGTGGAAAAGGGTCAGAATAATTGTAAGAGCAAAAGACTGGGGAGAACCAGAGCAAAACAATACTTTCTGGACAAGAGGGTTGCTACACTCACAAACTCATAACTGCTGCAGTTACCTTCACGATAGCAAACTAGTCAATCTCTTCCATGTTTGCTTGTAAATCCGTGGCTCTGCGTAGTCTCTCTTTAGGTTGAGATGTTTAGTGTTGTAGTCCATGGGTGTGTGAGCTTCTGGGAAAATGGCAGATGGCCAACTGTACTTTACTTCAGGTGATCTGCACCTGAAAATCATTTCTTTTTTCTTTCCAATTTAACCACTGATTCTCCTATAAACGCCAGAAAGAATTTGAAAGTCTAACCAAAACAACAACAAACCACTTTACCTCCAAGGATACTGGCATGCCACCCATGTTCTTTTGTGTGGTTCTTCTACTGGGCTGACCTGGAATATGCAGAAGAATATTTATTTAAAAAAATTATTATGTATGTACTGTTCTGCCTGTATGTATGCCTGCTTGTCAGAAGACAGCACCAGATCTCATGTAGATGGTCATGAGCCACCATGTGGTTGCTGGGAATTGAACACAAGACCTCAGGAAGAGCAACCAGTGCTCTTCACCTCTGAGCCATCTCCCCAGCCTGGAATATCTAATTTTTATTTCCTAATAGTTGACCTTTCTCTTGTGGTAGTCCTACATCTCCTGGAAAGAGGTGGGAGTTTGTAGAACATAAAGAAGCTAATTCTAATTTTGGCAGATGGTGTGTTAATAGAATTAAGAAAAGTATTCTTTCTGACTTGAAAACGTTGAACTAAACGCTTGCACTTTCCGGAATGTATTAACAATAGATGGCAAAGCTGAGATATGCATTTCAAACTTTTTTCTAAAGCTTTAATGGTTGCATGGTAGAGTTCACATTCAAGCAAGAACCCCACTAGAGAGCAGTTTCTTGCTATTGTAAGTATTCCAGAAAGTACAGTAGCAGCTTCACACAGGAAACTTTGCAGTGACATTGTCATGACATAAGGATATTTAAGACCCACTAAAGTGTTCTCTTACATGTAAAGGTAGGGTGAAGATTCTGGCCTTTAGATCACCAAATAATTAGGCCAAAAAAAAAAATCTCAAAGTCTCCCCGGATGAGCTAGCATGGGTTTGAAAACCCATTTTAATGAGAAATGGAATGACCTAAATTTGGCTTTATCACAATGAACCATATTCATTGTCCACAGAATTTGAAAACAGAAGAAGTGGGAGAGAAACGGGTGTCTGGTATTTACAGCTAAGTGTGTAGGTTGTCTGTTTGGGGACTCCCATTTATTGGACAAGGAGGTGTTATCCCAGTGCTTGGCTGCTTTTTCCAGCTGGGAGGAACTGTGTTTCTTGAATCATGTAGTCTCCCATCCGCCACATTGATACTGGAATTCTCCCCTCTCTGCTTAGGTATCTCCATACTTTCTTGGAAAATTAAGTGGAAAAGATAGCGCTTCTTTCCCTCTGCCACCATTTTTACTGTGCCCAATCTGTGACTTTAGGAGCACCAAGTTTTAAGGGTAAGTCTCTGGGAACCGCAGAGTCTTTGGAATAGGTGTGGCTCCAAGACCCTGGAGAACTTAGGGAGGAAGCGGGCTGGGCTGGGAATGAAGAGAGTTCATAGGGAAGAAAGTGCAAGGCACTCTATTTTTTTGCTTGGCTGGAGTCACTCATGCTTCGGATAGAAAAACTGCAAAATGTTCCATTCTTCACTTACGACTTTGTATGACGAGTCAAGTAATTTTAGGTCCATGTTGGGAAAGGTGTGTGTGTGCGTTTATTAATGTACTTTGTTATACGGACTATAACACCAGGAAGAGGGCAGGTTGGTTAGCACCTCATGTAATTTTGTGCAAACAGTGTTTAGCTTTCTTTTCTACAGGTTGTTTGAACTCTGTGGTTCCACTAGCTTGATTCTCTTCCCCCCCCCCCCAGATACTTTTAGATAGTCTTTCTATATAGTCCTGGCTAGTCTCTACTTTGCCATCTTCCTGCCTTTGCTTCCTGAGTCCTTAGATTACCAGCGTGGGCCATCCTGCCTGGCTACTGAGCCTTCACTATTTGTGAGCACTGTGACATTAGACATGTGTAAAATGTAGATTTGTGGAAGTACTTATTTCGTGAGGTTGTCTCATGAGACAAGCAATTTCAGACTCGGCGTTTAAAATAGTTACATAGAGCAAACAAATGCTCAATAAATGTAGCTACTGGTTTTTCTACTAGGAATATGCATGATGTACACTGGATGGCCTACAGAGTAATACCATAAACAAAAGGTTTCTACAGTGTGGGTACTATGGTAAAAACCTATCCACTGGCTTATCCAGACACTTATTAGTTAAGGAGTCTACCCATAGAAGGTAGGTGTGTATGCTGGATACGTGAGAATATTGGCTTCCCTTCTTCCATCAACAAGGGAGAATAAATGACAATGTATTTCTAGGGTACCCTCAGTGCCTATTGCTGTTCTCATAAAAAGGATGTGTTGGTGTGTTGTGGTATCTTTCATATTGTAGTCACTAACACCTAAAACACCTAGACAAAATCCCTCAGAGTAAAAGCCCTGCCCCATCAATCCACTCAGTGATCCTGTGAGTCCCATAAAGCAGAGAGCACTGCATCCCACGCAGCAGTGTTCTCCAGCCCCAGCTACTGAGCGCACAGGTTCGCCGTTTGACTCACAGCCCAAGGCTCCTGTGCTGTTTTCACAGTGCCGGCTGTTCTCATTTCTGTGTCTATTTTAAATCGCAGTATATTCCTACTTTAAAAGATAATAAGGCCAGCAGAGCAGCAGAGCAGACCAGACAGCAGAGAGCAGAGCAGACAGCTGACCCCTGTGTGCAGAGAAGGGGGCAGGCCATACAAGGGAAGCATGGACTTGCTCCTGGAACAAGGCTGGAAGAACTGTGGCAACAGCCTTGATTGTGGTTTATAGACAAGGCAGGCAGATGCGTTTAGGATTGGCTGGTGTGGATTCAGAGGCTGTTGCTAGCTGTCTGTGATCAGGCCCTGGAGGGATTAGGGCAGAAAAGGGAGCCTCCATGTGAAAGCCAGTGAAGGACATGGGTGATGTCTGGGTTGTGGCTTGGGTAGCTTGGGTGTGGAAGAGAGCAGTAGCAGACAAGTTTGTTATGGTCTGTAGGAACTGAATTCCTCCAGGGGACCAGTCCATCCAGGATCACCATTCTCTATATATTTCTCAAAACACAGAAAGAGAAAGGTACAATCAACACATACTATGGCTTCCCTCTCAGCCCAGAAAACCAAATATTTTGAGCCACCATTTCCCCCCACACACACACCCCCAAAGCTGGGGCAGGTGTTCTAGCCTGGGAAGATTTCAGGTCTAAACCTCTGATAGAGCACCAGCATCCCATCTGGCAGCCCTTAGTGTCCTGTGGGCTTCGTGGTGGGAATGGGGTTCACTCCCTTCTTCTCCCAGCATCCTTCATTGCTCCATTTTTGACCCAGGTGATGGTAGAGTTTTGTGCCTGTCTGTCCAAGCGAGGAATCTGTCAGCTTCAACGGCTTCCACTTACATAGTGCTGTCACCAGAGCTTTTGCCCATCTTATCAGTGTGCCTGGACACGAATGAATCCTTTCTTCAGTTCTGTGACTTCCTCTGACTCCCTGTCCACCAAGATTCCTGAAACTGAGTCCCAACCTATCTAGTCTTCTTGTCATTCAAACTGATAATAATTTTTAAAGATTTATTTATTTTATTATATGCATATGTGTGTTTTGCCTACAACTATGTCCATGTACCACATGTGTGTGTGGTGCCCTTGGAGGCTAGAACCAGGTATTGGATTTCCTAGAACTAGAGTTACAGACATCTGTGAGCCACCATATGGGTGGTAGGAATTGAATCAGGTCTTCTGTGAGGAGCATCCAGTGTTCTTAACCACTGAGGAATCTCTTTCCAGGCCCGCCTCCAATATTTATCTTTTCATGGCAATGCCTCCCTTTTTCAAAGTCTTGAGTAACTTCCTGGTGATGGTAGGCTCAAGTTCAAAATCCTAGGTGTGATTCATAAGGCCCCACAGTTAGCCTTTCTGCTAGCCTAAGAGATAGCCCCTCATGTAAGAGTGAGTTGACCATAGTAGCCCCTGGCTAGCTCTCAATCCTCAGCCAACTGCCACCTGGAAGGCTATTGACCCTGAAGCCAACTGTGTTTGTCTTCTTTTTAGGGAAGCCATCTCCAAGATTTCTAACGCTAATCAATTACTTTGTCCTGTATACTTCCTTGATGTTTTTATACTGTTTAATACTGCATTATTATCAGAAGAAGCTCACAGAATCTTGGGTGCATTTATTTTTATGTGTATGAGTGCTCTATCTGCATGTACACCTACATGCCAGAAGAAGGCATCAGATCACATTATAGATGGTTGTGAGCTACCACATGGTTGCCAGGAATTGAACTCAGGACCTCTGGAAGGGAAGACAGTGTTCTTAGCCGCTGAGCCATCTCTCCAGCGCAAAAATTTGTTTTTATTTTGTATATATTGGTAGTTTTGATTGCATTATCTGGTTGAGGTTGTCAGTTCTTGGAGTTATAGATAGCTGTAAGCTGCCATATGGGTGCTGGGAATTGAACCCGGGTGCTGCAGGAGAGCAGTCAGTGCTCTTGACTGTTGAGCCATCTCTCCAGCTTAACCAGTTTCTACCTTGGCCTTTCTTCCCATATTTCTTCCCTTATTTGTGTAGCTTTTTCGAGTATTTGCACTTCGGTGGGCATTGTGGCAGGTACTGAGGATACAGAAATAACCAGCCCATAAGGATCTTAGAGTGGGAACCATAGGAGCAATCAGATAAAGTCATGTCATTTGGAAATAGAAATTTGATGACTGGTTTTGAATAACACTGAGAACAGTGCTATTTTTTTCATAGGAAAAAGATCAGGTAAATGTCCAGAAAGTGGCATTTGTGGTGAACCTTGAAGGGCTGAGGTAGTTCACTGAGATAGAAAAGCAATGAGATGGAGGTTGGAGATTTAATGGGTGAAATGTGGGATGGCTGTGTCCTAGTTTCTTTTCCTGTTGTTGTGATACAATACCCTGACCAAAGCAGCTTAAGGGAGAAAGGCCTTATTGTGGCTCACAGTTCAAGATACAGTCCGTCAGGGAGGGGAAACGAAGCCAGTATAATCTGAAAGCTGCTGGCCAATGGCATCTGCAGTCATGAAACAGAAAGCAGTGAGCGTCTGCCCCTCTGTTCTCACACTGGCCAGGGAAAGGTCCCACCAATAGTGGGCAGGTCTCCTCCCCCACCCTCCAAAACCTCCCCCACCTGGTTAATGTAAACAAGATAATCTCCTCCAGGCCCTTCTCCCAATGGACAGTTAACAAGAGCCATCACAATGTGGAAAACGCTGCAAGTCCTAACAGTGGAGTGTAGCCCGTAGCACAACCTCAGTTAGGTGATCCTGTGTTTCTCAGTCTCACATGTGGCTCAGGGGAGCAGACAGCGGACACAGCTGTCTGCATTTCTGAAAGTCCATTATGTTCACTGAGGAAAAATAGTTACTGCCACACGGACCGTGAGCCGGCAGCCACACTGCACCGTTAACTGCCTGGGTGAGTCACGTGCTTTTTGCGTGGCCATCCTCTTACAGTTAGATGTATGGTGATATTTCTGGAATTTGAGACAGTTTAGAAAGCCGTGCTGCCGGGAGTTTATTATATTACTGGGTTTCCATACATTTTCTTGTGGCTGAGTGCCAGAGAAATGCGAAACTCTTCCGAGCCCCATCGAGCACGCTCCGGAGTCTTGCTGGTCCTGTAACAAGGCCCAGCTATGCCGTCACCCCTAGACATCTTTCCCTAGGACCTGGTAGGATTGAAAATGAGCAGCGCTGTACTACAAGGAAAAGTGCCATTCCTGCTATGGGAGTAGTAAGTGGAAGGCTCATGGTTTGGGTGATACTGACATGCTGATTAAGTTTATTCTTGTATGGGCTGGAAGGGAATATACCATATTCCCTTATATATATATATATATATATATATATATATATATATGTTATATATATATAAATATATTTATGTATATATATTTATATATACATATATATAATATATATTCCCTTAATATATATATATATAAGAATATATATAAGAATATATACAAGAATATCTATCTATTCTTATATATAGGTGGATAGTGAGTGAATAAAGCAGCATTGAGAGGGATACAGTGGGGGAACAGACCATAACCTCTTTCCTTTCCTTTAATTTCCATTTATCTTTGTATGTCATTAAATGCCATTAAAACACTTAGAAAATCCCATTGCACAGCACCGTAGAAAGCCAAAGTAAAAGCCAGAGCTGTGTGACCTTCCCCACTCTGTTTTGTTCCAATCAAATGCCCTTGTTCAGCTGGCTGCGAATGCAGCAGTGTGTTCATTCCATGCTCAAACACCCTGGATTTGGGCTGACACCCTTGACTGTAACACTTTTAAATAAAAGAATGCTTAGTGGTGGAAAACAGATAAACTCAGGTTGAGGCATGCATTTCTGAGCCTGGCGGGTGCTGGGGAGGGGTTACTGACTTATGTGTTCCTGTGTGTTTACTGAAGAAGCAAGCCTGTGTTTAGAGTCTGTCCATGTTCATTACTCAGCTGGTTCACCTGTAAAGTTCCAGTTGGGTAAGTGGTCATGGCACCCTCCCTTCCTCGTTATAGCTGGCCTATGCTTAGCATCACAAACAAACATTCGAGAAATCTGCCGACCTGTCTGGTGGGCTATCAAGAGCCTTACATCTCTGTGTCCATACAGACTTCTAGAAATCTGTGCAGATGACTCGTTTCTGTCATCAGTCTCTTTCTTTATAACTTAAACTGTTGTCCCCTTTTGTCACTTTTCTCTTCTTGTCCCATCTAGGAAGAACGTTGGTGAAAAGCACAGAAACCAGTGACATTCGTGGCTGAGGAATTTCCATGGAGCAAACAGAGCATGGGAACTGACCGGGACAGCCGCTTCCACCATGAGCCTGCCATGCTCCCAAAGCACCTTCTGGGGTCCAGAGGGAAGCCGCAGACCTGGGTGCTGGTAGAGGACGCTTGGAGGGGCTGGAGGGGGCTGGGAAGACGGGGGCGAACATGGAGCAAACGTTTCACAACCCGAACCTCAGAACTGTGATCCTCCAAGAAGAGAGCTACTTGAAGAAAAGAAAAAAATAAATAAAACAAAAAAACAAAGTCCACAAGCGATAAACGGCTTCTCAGGGATTGTTTTCTGGGTCCACATGAGCCATAGCTCTGTCCAGGTGGCAGTATTTAGAGCACTCAGATTTCAGTTCTGTCCAATGTGAAGGAGGGATCGGCTGACGTTCATTGTTGTTCGGTAACTAGTGTAAAATATGTATATGTTAATCTTTATTTTTATAAGATGCAAATACATTTAAATTTATACAGTTTGACGCTTCTAGCATTAGTTGACACTGGGTGCAATATTCTTCATGAGAACTGTGCCAAGATGGGGCTGGTGTCTTCTTTTAGTGTTAGACTTTTTGTTCTTTTCATCATCCTTTAGCCCGCCTTTCTCAACTAAAAAGGAAAGGGAAGCTAGCCTCTCCCTGTCAGTCCACAGATAGGTTCAGTGTTGGTTCCTAGGACTCTCTAATAATAGGAACGTTTAGCCCATTGAGACAGAGAACCCCCTCCCAACTTTTCATCACACCGCCCAGCTTTTCAGTCACTGGACACGGTGGTAGAATGAGTCCTACCCTCTCCCCACACACCAACGCTGCCGGGGCAGAGGGAAGCATTCCTCGGGGCCAAATGGGGTGAAGGATCCATGAACACCTGAATCGGGGAACAATCTGAGATCATGTGAGTTCAGTTCTGAATCTCACGGTGATTCTACTGTTCTGCACCCCCGTTTTTCCACTGGGATCCCCCGGAGCAGTACGCATGATTTAGCAGAGCCCTGTGAGAACCTCCACTTCTGACTGTGGACCTTAAGTGTCCTTTCGTGAAACTCTGTCCCTCATTGGCTGTTTATTCATTCAGAGCCACTTGGAGGATATCTGCTCCCAGGATCTGGTAGTACCCTTGTTTTCAAAGCTCCAGGAAGTAAACACTTAACACCCCCCCCCACGCCCCAAGTTGCTCTCCTGTGTCCTCCTAGTTGGGGCCAAGCGGCATATGCTACAAGTAGTAACACATCCTTCTGAAAAAGGTAAAGGACTCTTGTTTCCATCCGCCTCCTCCATGTGTTGACAGAGAGCATGTAAACCTTACCGGTTCCCCACAAGAAAAGTGAGTCAGCTGGTCTCACTCTTCTGCTTGTTTATAAAGTATTGACCCTTGGAATGCCATGGCACATGCGGTTACCACCAATCTTTAAAAGAAGTTCAGGTGGGCAGTTGCACCATGAGAAATTACAGACCAACTTGTGTTGACTCTGCCCTGTGGGCTTCACTGCCCCCAGAGGCCTGTTCTGCAAAGCTGATTTCTTGGAAATTCGAATCTAGAGGGGGCTTGTCTCTTTTTGTGTTTTGAGTACTTGAATAGGACAGAAACTGCAGTCAGAGATGTCTTTTTCCTTTTAGAACACAGGTGCCAGATGGATCAGAATCCGACTGATCTCTTTTGCCACAGTTCTCGTGTATGTGTGCTCACAAGTGTAAAATGAAGGGTTAACTTTTTCTGTTGTTTTACAGACCACTGAGCTATTGGATGATAGGTTTTCTTTTTAATTGGCATCAGACAGTTCTGAAACTGTCAAACCAACAAACGTTGACTGGTCTTATGTCCTATGTGACTTTGGGCTTACTCCCCAGAGGGCCATATTTAAACAACAACAAGGCTTTTCTGGTGAGCATACCCTGCAAATGGTTGCTGTTTGCATAAGTGCAGATGCCCGTGTTCTGAATATCTGCTACTTTTTTTTGCCAATTGATGTTTTGTGTTGTCATCTGAACCCAAGAGAAGCAGTGTAGATGAGGGAACCTTGGTTGTCATACGTGTTGTGGCCAGGGTCGGCACGGTCAGAGGGTCATGTGCCTGAAAAAGCTCCAGCAAAACGTGAGAACTTGCCTCAGTGTGTGTGGGGAGGGTTGAGATACAGAAGCCGCTCTGCTCACGGGGAATTTCGGCCTCTGCATCGGAAATCCCATTTCCTGGTGTCACACCTGGGAAGCCTCAGCTGCCACAAGCTGAGGGACCATCCACTAAGCACAAGAGGAATTCCTTCTACCCTCGGAGCCCCTTGCCTCTCAAAGGCTCTCCAAGTTTGTTATGGTTTCTATTCCTGCAACTAGTGGCATCAGAACCACTTCCTGGGATTGTAAAAATGCTGCCAGAATAAATGTTTTCCCCTTCTAAGGAAAAAGAAAAGAAAAAAAGACAGTGCTCACGTTTGACACGTGCACTGGACTCTTATGAATGAATAAAGAGGAAGGGCTTGATGTGATTCCAATGGAGTGTGCGTTTTTCATGCTGCAGTCTGTGAATTGTAATTGTGGTTTCCCAGTTCATTGTCCTAACAGGGCAGAAATTTCAAAAAAAAAAAAAAAAAACAATAAAAAACACAATGAAACGGTTAAGCCAATGGTAGCCCCAGCATTAATTATTTCTGGGTTGGTTTCCTTTTTGTTTCAGTTTATCAGTGAACAGGAGTAACTATTTTGGTTTTTTGTTTGTTTTGTTTTGTTTTGAGCCCTGATGTGAGCTAGGGGAAGCGGAGCCAGCTGCTTTTGCCTGTTTGGAGCTTGAATGTCCAAAGTGGGGGGGGGGGGTCATGAAACGAAAGAGCTGCTGTTGTTTTTCATCGCATTTACTTTATTTGTGAGTGTGTTCGGGAATGTGGCAACTGTGGAGAGTTGGTTCACTCCATTTACCATCTAGGTCCCAGGGATCACAGGGGGATAAGCTTGGTGCCCGGTGCCCACTGAGACATCTCCCTGGCCCACATCTCTCTTAAAACTCTTCTTCTGAAAGACTGGTTCTATCTTTTGGACTTCGGAGTCTAAACCCAGAACCTTGCACATACCAGGCAAGTGTTCTGCTACCCAACTGCACCCCAAGCAGATGCTGTCTGTCCATTAAACCGGGGTTATTTTGCAGTGAACCATTACGCTTCTAAATTAGAGCCTATTGATGTGGGATGGTTTGGAGGGTCCCATTCCCCCATCTTCCTTTTAAAGGCTGGCTCATCACAGGAGTTCTGCCATAGCTTGTAAATACTGTCTAGGAACACTCTGGAAGGCTGAAATTACAGGTCCCTGATGGCCTGCTCAGAAGCTCTGTTTTTCCTGTCTGTTTGCTTGTTTGTTAAAAAAAAAAAAAAAAGATAAGAAAACATGGAAAGAAGAATGCTTGAAAACCAGACAAACCCAAATCCTGCACAGAGGACCTGGGATAAAGGGACAGGACCAGCTCAGCCGGGAATGCTCTCCCCTAAAAAGTTCTGAAAAGAAAAGCAAGGTTATTTGGGTACCTGGTATCTGAAACCATCAGAGGTGAAACAAGAGATGTGCTTCTAGTGGGGTGCATGCCCTCCAGCAGGGCCCAGGCAAGTTCTGACACCTGTCGCTGCCGCCGCCTGCCTGCTCTGCTCAGGGAGAGCAGAGTTTGAACATATGTCAACTATTTGCACCTGGGTTTTATCACGACACTTTGAGTTCTTTAAACTTGCTCAGCAGGTCATACAGCAATGTAAGTATCAGTGGTGAGAGCTAGAAACGCATTCGTTCTCAGTGATCAGTCCCTATCAGGGCTGTTTGGCCCACCTCAGTGAGAGCTTTCTGAAGTACATACCAAGTTCACAGAACTTCAAAGCCATTCTACCTACCACATGCAGGGAGACAGTGTCTGCTGAATCCCAGTGCCGAGGGGACTATTCCTTTCCCGTGACTGCTGATGTTACCCAATGATAGCATCCAGTGTGTTAGGCAATGAGGGAATCTGCTTTGTGGTGTGTAGGAAGGGTGTGTGTCTGTCTGTCTGTCTGTCTGTCTGTGTGCTTGTATGATCTGGACAGGGGCAGGGATAGGGGTGGTTTGGAAGGCACATAAACTTATCTAGGGTAGACAACATGAGAAAGTGTGCCTGATGATAGAACCCCATTTAACTATAACTCCTTTCAGGAAAGAAATACCTTTTATTTTTATATACAGGCAATAGTTCTTAGTGAAATGAAGATCATTCTAAACACTGTGCCTAAATGAATGTTTCCCAAGCTAGTCCTTGGAGTAATTGACTTCTGCATTGCCAACACATAGCCCCAATGGGCTCCAAGATCCAGACACTTTAAGAAATGTTATGTTAAGGACCGTGCATGGAGATAACCTAGAATCCCTGCATAAATGTAGCCCATGGCAGCTCAGTATCCAAGTGGGTTCCCTAGTAAGGGGAACAGGGGCTGTCTCTGACATGAACTCAGTGGCTGGCTCTTTGATTACCTCCCCCTGATGGAGAACAGCCTTACCAGGCCACAGAGGAAGACAATGCAGCCAGTCCTGATGAGACCTGATAGGCTAGGGTCAGATGGAAGGGGAGGAGGACCTCCCCTATCAGTGGACTTGGGGAGGGGCATGGGAGGAGAGTGGGATTGGGAGGAGACATGGGAGGGCGTTACAGCTGGGATGTAAAAGTGAATAAACTGTAATAAATAAATAAAATGCAAATGTGTTAATTAAAGCAAATGAGGCTTTGTTGCAGGCCTCTGAGGACCTTTTAGATACTGTTACAAATATAGACCAGATATGTGTATGTTTTTGAGTGTGGAAGGAAGCCTTCCAAGATGGTGTTTGGATGTGGCCTAAATCAGTTAAAGATCTCTAGGAGAATGAAACTAATAGCATGGATGTGAATTAGGAAGGGGCGTGTGTCATCGATCTGACATACACGGGGTAAGTAATCCAAATGTCTGTCTGCACTCTGGAGAGACTGAAACCTGGTAGATGGCTTGTCTGCAAAGTTGGATGTGTTTGAAGTCCCAGTCTAGTACTGGAGGCCTGGGGGATTCCTGGAGAATTGCTGGTATCCAGTTCACACCAGAAGGCAGAAGAATCTAGATTCTCGTGCCAGGGAAGGACAAACACACCCAGAAGGAAGAAGCCAAGGCAAGGCTTTTTGTGTGAACCTCTTGGTATCGGGCTGCTGAAGGAAGGTATCCATTGCAGGGAGTGGAGAGTGGCTTCCCCACGCAGTTAACCCCTCCCGAAAATGGTCTCACAGACCCAACCAGAGCTCGCTTTCAGCTGATTCTGAATCTGTTGACAAAATCCACCATCGCATACCCCCAAGACCAGTGTTTCCAAACTGTGGCAGATTCGGCAATAACCTGAGTGGGTCTGAATGTAGTCACTTCTCGTATGTATAGATGAAAGAAATAGGACAGGAGGTTGGCCTCCAGGCTGCTTCTCAGTCCTGCCTCTACCATCTATCATGGCGTGCCTCGATTTTCTTGTGTGAAATAAACGGGATTTTTACATCATATAGTTATTATGATTATTAAATGAGGTTCTATGTGTAAAGTACATATGGCAGCAAATGCAAATCAAGGACACTTACTCTTATTCCAGTGCATAGTTCTCTGTTACTACATGGGAAACAGGCTGCTGGAACTCTTCACAGGATCAGAGTAGAATTTTTGACAAGTTGTTTTGTTTGTTTCTGTTATATTGGTTAATTAGCTGTTTGTACTAATGATGAAATGGTTTTGCATAAAAATAGTGCATTAAAAAACAGACTCTGTGTTGGTGCTAAGGACTGACCCTAGGACCAGATACGTGCAAAGCAAGCCAGTAGGCTGCACCCCAGAAACACATCAGTATAAATTAGAAAGAAAAAGCTACGTGAATGAGCACAGGTAATACAGAAATATAGGAAAAGATGAGAATGCTTTCCAAAGTTGAGAAACTGCCTACCCAAAAGTAGAGTAAAGGGCAATGGCCTAAGAAATCTGTCCTGTGTTCAGGAAGCTTACAGAAAGTCCACACAGTTTGTCTCCTTATGTCTAAAGGGACTCCAAAAGCTTTTAGAGATGTTTCTCCCAGCTTAAAATTTCCACCAGAAAATTTTATTAAAAGAATTTTCTAGAAGTATTTTGTAAAATCACTTCCTAAGTTTAAATTTTAAGGTGTGTTTAGCATCTTTGAGTCCTGTTTTACTTCATGTAATTCTGAAAACGAGAGGCATTCATTTGATTTGTGAAAGCCAGCATTTTTTAAGGAAAACATTCTAAGCATATGCTATTCCTCTGAATGTATATTTTGCTGAAGAGAGACAGAAAAAGCAAAATCACGTAACAGAATCATTGGTCGTGAAACCCAAATCTTACTAGTTGATTTGCGCAATGGAAAAGAACAAATTGCTTGGATTCCTTTTATGCTCAGAGGTTGAGGAATCACAGGATGAAATTAAGCTGCATACAGGCCTCTGTGCATGCGTGGGTCCATGCCTATGTAGGTCCATGGGATTGTGTGATGCCCTAGGAATCACTAACTATCCCACCACTAACTATCCCACCAACTGCTGAGCTGACTTCCTGGAATGGCAGAAGAAATTCTTGCCATCATATGAGGGTTACAAGGAAAACCTGTTTTCAAAGAAAAAGAAAAAACAGTCACTTAGAATCTTCAGAAATTTTCCTCAGGGCCTAGGGCGTATGGAGGAACATTTGTTCAAGAAAAATGAAGGTTAAGTCCTCCCTAACCACATGTTTGCATCCATGGATTCAGCAGTGAAACTTGTAAGAAAATCAAGTATCATGAGCGTGTATAGACTTATTGTTCATCACTACTCTCTAAACAGTGCTGTGTAACGGCTGTTTATAGTGCAGATACGTATCATCAGGTATGAGTAATCCAGAGGTGATTTCAAGCATGTGGGAAGGAAGCAGCTTATATGCAAGTGGTAAGCTGTTTTACATAAGGCTTCGACACTTTAGCATGATTAAGCATTTATGTATTTGATATGCAGGGAGAACCCACTGGAACTCTCCCTCAGTATTCTGAAGGGTTATTGTGCTAAACATCGATAAGAATGGCCAGTGTCGATAGCATTTGAGAATGCTGTGGTCTTGTGAAATTGACTTGTGACTTTGTCTATCATTTCTTCTACTTTGCACCAAGAATAAAAGTTTTCTAAAATGTTCCGTGGGTGTTGATTTTATTGGTTCCACCAGTCTGAGAGAAAAAAAGGACCCAGTTTGGGGATAAAAAAAAAAAAACAACTAGTAACAGATTAATTTAAATTTTTAATTTTTCTACAAAGAAAAGACCTGGACAGGTGGCTTCACTAATAATATCTGCCAAACATTAAAAGAGCTACATGCTGCTGGTTTGTGCCAACAAGCTACAGATATCTAGAAAGAAGGAAAAATCAATTGAGAAAAGGCCTCTATTAGATCTACCTGCAAGGCATTTTCTTAATTAGTGATTGCTGGGGGAAGGCCCTGGCCATTTTGTGAAGTACCATTCCTGGAGGGTGGTCCTGGGTTCTATAAGAAAGCAGGCTGAGCAAGCCATGGGGAACAATCCAGTAAGCAGCATCCCTCCGTGGCCTCTGCATCAGCTCCTGTCTCCGGGTTCCTGTCCTGTTTGAGGTCCTGTTCTAATTTCTTTCTTTGATGAACAATGCTATGAAGTGTAAGCTGAATAAACTCTTTCCTCCCCAAGTTACTTTGGTCATAGTGCTTCATCTGGGCAATGGAAACCCAAACTAAGATAAACTATTACAGGACTCAATTTCTTTCTAACCGCTGTGTTGGGAAAACAAAGAAGCAAGCAAACACACAAACAACAACAAAAACCAGACCATATTGCTCCTTGATTCTCATTTCCCAAAGATCAACACAGATTCCCATGGCCTCAGAGTATGAGAATCTTCCCATCCAGAAGCAGGTGGCCATTTCTGCAGTGTATCTACTGGCTGTCACCCCTTCAGCTCATTTCCACCACATTCTACCTGGGCAGCACCACACACCACAGATTAGGACTCAGTTTCCAAGACTGCCACCACCTTAATGCCATTGCAAGGCCCAGATAGTTTCCCCTGTTCTTCTGAATATAAGCTATAAGTTAGGGTTCCCGGTGTTAACGGCTAAGCAAGATAAGCATCTTCAAGGTCAAACTCCTATATTAGTGGGCTGTCACGTTGTCCTTTCCTTTATCTTCACCTAAAATTTTGTGACATGAACTGAGCATGCCCAGTGCTTCCGATCTACCATTTTAACTTTTAATTATTTTTGTGCAATATATTTAATCACATTTTTTCCTTCTAGATCATTCCTCTACTCCCTAATGCATTCCATTCCGTGTTTTCTCTCTCTCTTAAAAAACAAAAATACACACATACACACACACACACACACAGACACACATGTACACATCATAGAATCTGCTTTGTTAGTTAACTCCTCCTGAGCATGAGGCCTTGGAGTGTGGCTGATATACCCAGTTTCACTCTAATGAAGAAAACTGATCTCCCAGAAGCCATCATTTAGGGGTGGGATGCTGTGCCCACTTCCCCTTCCCTGAGATGGATATTTGTGTGGCTTATACTTGTATAGGTTTTGTGCAGGCTGTCAGAACTGTTGTAAGTTCATATGCACATCAGTCCTGTTGGGTCTGGAAGATGCTGTTTTCTTGGAGTCTTCTAACACCTCTGGATCTTACAGTCTCTCCACCCCCTCTTCTGCATAAGTCTGTGAGTTTTGGGGGGAGTTGTGATAGGCACCTTATTTAGAGCTCAGTGCTTCAAAGTTTCCCATTCCCTGCACATTGTCAGTTGTCGGCCTCTGTGTTAATTACTATCTGTTGCAAGAAGAAGCTTCTCTGATGAGGGCTGAGCAATGCACTGATCTATGGGGATAGTGATATGTCATTAGGAATCATTTTATTGCTATATTCATTTAGCAGAATAATGGGTTTTCCCCACGGGCACATGATCTATCTAAACTCAGGTTCTTGGCCTCATTAGCAATGTCAGGTAAGGGTTCCATCTCATGGAGCCAGCTTTAAATTTAATCAAAAAGTGATTGGTTTCTCATGATGTTTGTGCCACTATTTCACAAGTGAGTATACCTTACAGGTAAGTCACATTTGTAGCTTTACTGGTATGTAGCTGGGTGAAACTGATGCTTACTTTGTTTCTTTGGCAGCATGTATAGTACTTTCAAGCACTATGAATGCTCATCAGTAGGGGTGAAGGTTCTAGTTGAGCATTGCCTCAATTTCTCCTTGATGATATACATCACCAGCAATGGGACATGGTTTGCTTTAGGGAAGGAAAATTCTGATCTTCATGCCCCTCTTCCCAGTCCCCCTCCACCACAAATGTACGCACAAGACCAGGCTGGCCTTGAACTCACAGAGATCTGCCTGCCTCTGCCTCCCTGAGTGCTGGGATGCACCACTGTGCCCAGCTTGATTTTTGCATCTTAAGAAGACATTCATTGGTTAACCTTAGGTAATGAAAAATGACTACTGTATTTTCTGTAATACTGTGTTTTTTCTTTAAGCCTGTAAAGCAATTTGAGTTAAATTGCGTGTACGGTGTGAGATAGGAGTTCCAACACATTCATCTGCATGTATGTTAGACAGCTTTCTTCATTGTAACAACTTACCCTAGAAAACAATTTTAAAAAGACAAGATTTTGTCATACAGTTTCTGAGGCTTCTGTCCATGGTTGACTGGCTCCATTCCCTTATCATATTTTATGCAATTCTTTCTAGAAGGCCACCTTACTTTGTGTGAAGAACATTCTGCATGCTACACCATCTACAGCAAGTTCACAGCTTTCTTACACAGGGTTCCACAATGCTAAGCCAACCTGGTGTGGGTGACACCATAACCTGCCAGCAGCTTAACTAGTAGGTGAACCCCTTTGGACCATGGCTGCATTGGCCTCTACCTGAATAAAGGACACAGTGAAAATTAAAAAAAAAAAATTAGGGGAAAACTTCCTAGACGGTCTTGTAGAAACAGAATGCCCCAGAATGGTTGTCTTCTTGAGCAAACCTCTTTCATTAGTTTATCCTTCCATGCCTTTAAGCCCACAATGGGTGCGGTGAAGTCCAGCAAGTTGCTAAAGTGCCCTTAGAGCATCTTTCCTATTGTCATGATGCGAAGTCCTAGGCTTCCTGGTTTTTGGTTTGATTCGTTGGTTTAGGATTTTCAAAGTTGTTTTGTTGTTTTGGTTTTTTTTTTTTTTTGCGGGGGGGTAAGGGGAGGTGTCATTTTCTTTTTTTCTGTCCTTTTTTCCTTTCTTCTTCATCATCCTCTTCCTTCTTTTTTTGTTACAGAGTCTCACCATGTAGTTCTGGATGTTTTAGCACTTTTTTTGTACACCTGGATGGCTTCAGAGTTTCTATAGTCTCCCCTGCCTCTGCCTCTGCTTCTTGGGGTCTGGCATTATAAGTACCCACAGCCAAGTCCATCTTGGCTTTGTTTTAATGATACCATCAGGAATCATGCCATTCTTAGCGCTGGCTCATAGAGGCTTTCCTGACAACACTAAGTTTTCACAGTCTTTCCTCCTCCTTTTATCCCTGGATGTGGTATACACTTTGCCAAAACCTGTCAGCAATACCCATGTTAAATTTTAAATATTCGGTTCCCTTGAAATGTTCTCATCCAGGTTAATTTGTGGGTCACCTTTAAAACTAGCACCCCACAAAGCCTTTGGAGCCTAGACAATATGTTCTTTCCCACAGTGTAACAAAATGTAGCAGAAATGCTATAAAAATAATTTTAATAATTTAATTTCTGAAATGGTCACTGCTGATTTTTATGTGATCTCATCTCCTACAGCTTTGCTGAAATCATTACAATATTAGAATCTCTGGTACACAGTGGCAGTTCATGAGAACAAATGTGTTTGTATCACACCTGAGCTTGGAAGCTTTCAGTATTTTTCCATCAAAGATGACATATGCTTTGGGCTTTTATAGATACTTTTTATTAAACTGGAAGAGGGGTGGTCCTTCCCTTTCTAGTTTCTTGTATTTTTTTGTCATTGTTCATTTGTTTTTACAACACAAGTGATTTTGGAATTTACTGTGATAACCATGTTTTTGTTTTATTCCGCCAACACAGTATATTCGATGCTTTGATTTTTAAAGTCTTCCGAGAGGCTGCACCGTTCTTGAAGGCTTGGGAATATCAGGTGAGTGTGTGGCATGAGCTGAACAATGCCATCCCTTTGCTCACCAAATGCAGTTAATCTACTGTGCTTGGACTAAGGGTGTACCCAGTATTAAACTGATAACAACAGATATTACAGGTGACCTCAGCCGAGAGATGAAGATGCTCTAGTATCTAATTTCAAGTTCAAGCCACCGCGTATTCCGTGATAAACTTAGTTTGGTCAAATATAGACTTCGTTTGTGTGAATTTATAAATACATCCAAATCCTTTAGAAATTTTGAGTCTACAAAGTGAGTCCAGGGCAGCCAAGGCTACCCACAGAGAAAAACTTTCTCAAAAAACCAAAACCAAAACCACAAACAAATTTTAAAGACATTTAAAGAAAGAAAAACCAAAACCCACCCACAAACATTCACAGCAGCATCAATCATACCATCCTCAAAGTAAAAAATAGCTTAATGTAGATTTATAGATGAATGGTTAAAGCGTGACAGGTATAAGTAATTGGATATCACTTGGCATTAAAGGAAATGGAGGACTGATGCATGCTGTCACCTGTGTGACCCAACAAAAGACTGTGCCAGGTGGAAAGCCATCACAGAAGAGGAGCAAGTGTTGTAGGATTGCTTATGTAAAATATCTGGAACAGGGAAATAGAAGTATTTACATACTGGTTGCCTGAGGATGAAGGGAGGTTGGATAGAGAATGGCTGATGATGGGTTCCTTTAGGGGTGGGGGGAAGAGTTCTAACCTCATTTTAGCAATGGTTGGATGATTCTGTGCAATTTAAGCTGATGCATTATATGGCAAATGACATAAAGATGTTCAAACAATGGTGCAAGATTATGAACACCACTGTAAAAAAAAAGGCGCTAATGTAGCTTTTAATCCATTAGTGGGGGCCACTGTGCTGTAAACACCGTCTTAAGAGTTTCTATTCTGCATGGTCATGGGAAGAAATAGTAAATTCTGCTTTGGATAATGCCTTGACTCTAAGAGCATGTGTTTAATTTTTGTCGAGCAACGTCTTTGAACTTAGTTCTGAAGTGGGTTTCCCACGTGCACATTACTGGAAGGAGGTGGGTAAACACGGCTCTTCATGTCCTTGTAAGGAACAGAAGGAGGTTGGGAGACAGCTTGGTGCCAGGGCACTGCTGAAGCAAGTAGCCACATGTGTGGGTGCATGGGGCTGCGGAAGGATGGGCAGTGACAAGTGCCAATGCATGAGCTACAGAAGTGCGAAGAGGAAGCTTGGGGTGGAGGGCTGAGTGCTGGGTAGGCTACATGCTAATGTCTGTGGACGGCTCTGGGTTTGTGGTCCTTCACTGGCTTCATATTGCCAGTAACTACAGGCGTGGGGCATTTCCCTGTTTGGGCTGCCATAACAAAGTGCCACGGTTGGCTTGACCTGGGCAACAGAAATCCATTTCCTCCGAGTCTGGAGGCTCTGAGCCTGCCCTTGAAGTGTGGGTGGGATAGGTCGCCTCTCTGAGGATGAGA
Source organism: Pachyuromys duprasi (assembly GCA_028658305.1). NCBI lineage: Eukaryota > Metazoa > Chordata > Mammalia > Rodentia > Muridae > Pachyuromys > Pachyuromys duprasi. The sequence goes on from CM053764.1 coordinate 94,398,353, forward strand.
GAGTATGATTTTGGAATTTCCTCTCCTGCTTTCAGCAGAGATGTGTGCATCTCAGCTTTTTCTTTTCGTAAAAATGACAATTGAAATTGGGACCACCCCAATGACGTTATGTAACTGTAATTATCCCTTAAAAGATACATACAAAGCCACATCCTGGAAGAATGGGGATGGAGACCTCACCACAGCTTTTTAGGGATTGGGGTTTGATTTTAACAGGTCGTACAGATAATTCTACTCACTGAACACAGCTAGTGAATAAAGCACAGAGCCCACGTGACATAGTTGTGTCCCATGCAGCCTCGTGTTCTGAGCACTTGATTCGTAACTAGTCTCTCCCGGTAACTGGTAGGGCTGGTGTTTGGTTCCATGCAGGCCACTGAGGGAATCTGTCCTCCAGTGTACAGAAGCTGTATATTTTATATCTCGCCACAGGTAGAAAAGGTGAGGCCTATGTTTCCATAAAAAGGGCCCAGAGAATACAGGGAGAGAGTTGTGGAGCCAAATTAGAATGGAGTGATGCATCTTTCACATCTAGGGGCAGCAAATTCTGAGGCCACTGGCCAGTGGTATGACCCACTGTGGAGACAGTATCATATTCCCTTTTGGCTTTTTTTTATGATTTATTTATTTTTTTATAAGTGCTCTACTTGCATGTACACCTGCATCAGATCTCATTGTAGATAGTTGTGAGCCACCATGTGGGTGCTGAGACTTGAACTCAGGACCTCTGGAAGACCGGTCAATGCTCTTAACCACTGAGCCATCTTTCCAGCCCCCATATTCTCTCTTAAAAGGCTTCTCTAACACTGTGCTGATTTGATAGAGCTGAAATCCTTGGTCAATTGGCATAAAGAAACCCTAATTTTCTTTATAAATGAGTCAACCACACCTTCTATACTTCTGAGGAAGACATCTGTACCCCATAACCTCTGCTACCTGCTGTCTGCATTGCTGGCTGGGCTAAGCCCTAGGGTGCAAAAATGGACGGGGCAAGCACATCCTGCACGTGGGAGCAGAATGGGAAGGACTGCTTTAATACAGAGAGAAGAGGCAGAGTCGCTGCTTTGGACACTTTCTGGGGAAAAGTACAATGGAGCAGAGGCTACATAGAGAAAAGCAAAAACCGCTGGCTGAAAGACACAGTGAAGCAATGCAGAAAACCATGGCAGCACTGCGGCCCCTTGTGGCTGGGCTAGAGACAGTCAAGGGTCCCTACCGATAATTCCACTGTCCTGTCTATGCTTGTTAGTTGTTTGGTTTGGTTTTGTCAACTTGACACAAGACAGTGTCATCTGGGAAGAGGGACCCTCAACTGAGAAAATGCCTCCTTCATTTTTGCCTGAAGGCAAGTTTGTGGGGATATTTTCTTGATTAATGATTGATGTGGGAGGGTCCTAACCACTGTGTGTAGGTGGGGGTGGGGGTGGGGTGAGGGGGTGGGTGCACCCCTGGGCACATGGTTCTAGGAGGTATAAGAAAGATAGCTGAACATGAGCCTGAGGAACCAGCCAGTAAACAGCACTCCTTCAGGGTCTCTGCTTCAGTTCCTGTCTCCAGGTTCCTGCTTGAGTTCCTGCCTTGGCTTCTCTTAATGATGGACTTCGACCAGGATGATTATGGAGTTTATCACAGGAAAAGAAAGCAAACTAAGAAACTGTCCAAATAGTCTTAAAACAATCCACACACCCAAAGCCCTACCTCACCAGAGTCACACCCTTTGCTGGAGGATATTGTGTAGATTTCTCTGTTTGCACTAGATATACCAAATAAGGTAGTATTTCATCCCTGTAATTTCTTCATTGAAATTATTGGGCACTGGTACTGTTATGATCTAAGGGAGTTTGCCTCTTCTACCTCATCACAAATCAGACTAGGTGCTGCTTTGATCTTGGACTTCCCAGCCTTAGAACTATAAGACAGACATCCCTGTGGTTTATAATTGGCTTTCCCCAAGGTATTTTGTTACAGCAGTCCAAATGGACTATGACAAGCTGCCATTATGTGCTGGGTGCTGTCTAGAAGACATGGAAATTTAGCAGTGTGCAAGACTTCTGTGAAGAGCTGGTTTTCTTATGGTCAGAGATAATGATGTCATCTACAGGAGATCCTGCAACCTGAGCCCCAGGCCCTTTACACTGCAAACTCTGCTTATGAACTTCTGACTTAGCCTCTTAATGGGCAGTAAATTCTCTTCACGAGATGACATGCTAGCCCTTGTCCAGCCCCACTCACATGAGCCTTCTTTATAGCCTTTGAGTCCCTTAGGCAAAATCTCCTAATCAATTCAGCACACCTGCAGCCTCATGACACATATGCTATCTGCCTCAGTTAGCAAATATGACATAGATTGGATCCCTCCTCTTTGAGAGCTCATTGTGAAACCTTCTTCCTATGATCCACTGAGCATATACTGTCTAACATTAACTTCATCCTGTGTGAATCTTAAAAGGAATAAAGGAGTCTTCATCTACTACTCCTACCTTAAGAGTATGATTGGGAGTCCTTTTCCATATATGAAATGTCTCTCTCTCTCTCTCTCACACACACACACACCATGGGACAAAGACTTCATCTTGCATACTATAACACTTGGAGGTTTTACTAAAGTACAGTGAGATGGTAACTTGTAATTCAGACTAGCTGAGCTTCCCTTTACAATCAAAATTACCACCAGCACATGGACAAACTAGTTATTTTGGGGTTTTGACACATGGTCAGCCAGTATTAAACAGAGAGGAAGAAAGCACAATAAATTTTCCAGGTGCAAAGCTGTTATTACAGTTCTGTGGAAACAAGCTACCAAGATGACATTGCCAAAGGGTGAGGATGTTGGGGTCAGGAAATGACAGTTCTCTACCCACATATTTTGCTGAGGGTTCTTTTAATTCTCATTGGAGATTTTAAAATCTTGCTTTGGAGGCATTCTTTCATTCATAAGGAGCTAGGGAGATGAACTGAATGAATTTTCAGCAAATTTATAACCTCCTTAGAGATGAGTATGAAAAGACGTAGACTTGGCATTTAGAATGTGCTAGAAAATCCTGCTAACTGTGCAGGTGGCAGCAGCATAGAGAGTAAAGAAGGAAGGGTTTCTGTGTGTCTAAGGCTCTCTTTCAACCTGTTCTGCTAAGTCTCATGGGCCCTGTAAAGCCCCTTGGACATGGGCTAGGGAGACAGATAATGTGTGACAAGAAAGAATGTTGAACCCAGCAATCAAAAGACCTGACTAAAGATCCAGGTAGCCTCTAAGGAGCCCTGACCCCTGGGCACATCTCTGGACTTCCTCAGGCCTTTGATTGCTTGCACATAGTTTGAAATTGTCCTTTTATAATTCTGAGTTGAATCTGTGCCAGTTCATTAGGCTGTTGTCCCAAATCTGTGAAATTACTGGAACTGACCCATCAACATTAGGGCCACTGTCTAATTATGCTGATTCACATCCACATACTGGCCCTATTCTCTTGATGACTCACCCTGCATCTGTCCCATGGTGGCCTGGGGTAATGGAACTGGGCTGAGGCTGTGACACTGTTTCCTCTCGTCCACTAAGGGCATTGCCTCTAAGAGGGCAGCTTCCTTCTCCCATACTCTACGAGGCAGCTAATGAACCGGTTCCTCTGGTATGCAAGGATTTTATCAGAGTATTATTTTTAAACTCAAGAGAAGGAATTAAATGTTCAAGTTCTTTTTCTTTTCTTTTTCTTTTTCTTTTCTTTTTTTTTTTTTTTTTTTTTTTTTGGCTTTTTGAGACAGGGCTTCTCTGTATAGCCCTGGCTATCCTGGAACTCACTCAGGCTGGCCTTGAACTCATAGAGATCCACCTGCTCTGACTCCCTAGTGCTGGCATTAAAGGCCAGAGCCACCTCACCTGGCCTGTTTTGTTTTTGTTTGTTTGTTTTGTTTTCTGTTTTCTGTTCAAGTTCTTAAGCAGAGATATTGGATGGTTGATAGTTGTGTGTGTGTGTGTGTGTGTGTGTAAGAGAGAGAGAGAGAGAGAGAGAGAGAGAGAACATGGCGTCTTGTGAAAATGAAGACATTCTACACAGCTAAAGTAAAACCATAATTCCCAGCTCACCCCAAATGCTCATGTTCTGGGAACTCACTGCAGTGGTGGTCTTGAAAACCATAGTGTTGAAAAACAAAATGACAAGACTATGGTGTGAGGAGACTCCGAACCCAAACTTCTTGAATAGATTCCCAAACAGAATTGTATTCTATTATCAAACTGTAAGATGAGAAGACTGAGGATGATCTGTAAATCTCCGTGGTCTTGACCCCTTGTGCAATCATGTCCTCCCGACTTTGCCAGTGGGTCCCTTTGCAGTTTTCATTCTTTTGCACTCTCAGACTGAGCCTGGGACAGTACACATTGTAACACTCTGGGATACAGGGTGAAGGCTGTAACGATCAAAGGCTGTCCCCTTGAATTCTCTTCAAACTGCTCCACCAGCAGAACCTATTCCATCAGTGTCAGAGATAGCCAAACGTATGTATAAGCATGGTTCCAGCACACACAGAAAGTATGATGGAGGAATGGTCCAATAACATTTAAGCGTGCGATGGGAAACGTCAGGGAAAAAAAAGATGCTTTTTAAGGAATGCTTTCCAGCAGCACACAAACATTTCTGTTGTGGTTGTAAGTGAAAAAAGAGCCTGCAAGCTTCCTGTGTGATACTCTTGAACATGTGAAGATGGTCAGCCAACCCACAGACAAGATGATGCTAGACAGACTGTGACCGGAGATAGCTTGTGATGGAGAAGCATGGACTTTATCTTCTATTTCTTTATGCTTCGTTCGGTTTCCCAGGTCTCTCAAGACAGAGACCCAGCAACGCCTGTCCCTTGGATGACCCTCTCACCACCAGCCTTATCTGAGTTGCCTGTCCCCTGCTCATCATCACCACCACTCCTCCTTGCAGGCCTAGTGAAAAGGAGGGAACCGGAGCCGCGGGATTCTCCCCTGCTGCTGCTGGCTGGGAATGCTACAGCCTGTGTGGACAGGTTTGATGGAAAGCCCTAAGGCTGGATGACGTGCAGGAGCCAACTGTATCTACTTTCAAATGACCATTTGGAGGACTCAGTAAGAGACACAGCAAGATGGATGGCCACATGTGAGTCTGGGGCAGCCCTAAGCATTGCTTAAGGTCCAGGGAGCAGGTGGACCACCTGGGACTGGCCAGGTGATGTCACACTTTTTCTTGGAACAGGCATTTTTCATGCTGTGAGAACTCAAAACTCTCAAAAAATTATAGCATCCTCCATATACCCCTCCAAAAAAACCCCTTTACTCATCTTAAATCAGAGAACAGATTTTAAGTCTCAAACTTAAGACTCATACACAGTGTATAGAATTTTCTGGAAGTTTGGGTTTGTGGGGTAGTGCTGAGTATGCTCTGTAAGTTTCACAATACAAGGAAACTATGTACAAAGAAACTAGTATGCCCAGGAGAATAGGCATAAGGGAAAATCAGGAATCTAGAGGGAACAAAGTCTAGAGGGACTTCCCAAGGGTATTTACATTTCTGAACACTGAAATTATTGGTAGGGTCATTTCTCTATAATATCTTTTTGTACTTTCCAATGTTTTCAAAAGAGTTTGCCTTTCTTTTATAAGGAAGTTATGTTCAAAGCTGCGTGTGTAAGAGGCTCTGATGGAGGTGGTTGGTAAGATATGTGTTCTTTTTTTTTTTTTTTTTTGCATTTTCTAATCTCTTCACAATAAAACAGCCTCTGCAGAAAGTATGCATTTGTCTATAGACATGCTTGAATCCTTCAAAGATTCTAGAATGAAGTCCATGCCACTGCTGGATCTCCTTTTATTTCTGGTAGAGGAGGGGAATTTTGTCAGGACTTCTTTGGCTGTGGCTCATCAGGGACCCTCAGACTTCAAGTCTGATGCTGTCTCAATTACTTATGGAGTGTTTGTTTAATACTCAGATGTGTGCATGCCTTTGTTCACACCTCTTAGCCAGTCAATTAACAGGCATTGAGTGGTAAACTGTGAGGGTTTTGATAAATGCATTTGTCTTTGTCCTGAACAAACTTCCTTGCTGGGATTATAGACCAATGAGCCAACAGTTACAGTAATTCTTGAAATTTAACACACGTCAGAAATTGCCTTTGCAGCCAGGGCTTCCTAAGCCATAGCTGGCTGGTCCCTGCTATGAGTGTTCAATAGAGAGGTGTACAGAGTGCTTGTTTTATTTGTTTGTTTATCAGTTCTTTGAGACAGAATTTCTCTTTGTAGCCTTGGCTGTCCTGGACTCACTTTGTAGACCAGGCTGGCCTCGAATTCACAGTTATTTGCCTGCTTCTACCTGCTGGAGTGCTATGATTGCAGAAGGGTGACTCCACACGCAGCTTACAGGGCGCATCGTGGGCCCCGTGTTATGCACTGTATCAGATAGTGTGTCATTGCTGAGTGCTGCAGAAGCATGGATGAAAGCTAGGAAGGCAGAACTTTAGACCTGTCCATTCAGCTTTTGAAGCTTTAGTTACTAATAGCTCAGGGCCATCACACTACCTCTTTCCCAATCCAGCAACACTGATGTTCTCTAGGATAGAATTTTATTAATTTTTAAAAAATTTTCTCCTTTCTCTTCCCCAAATTCTCTAGGCTTCAAAGCAATCAGGAGGCCTACACCTTCCAAAATGGTCAAGTCCCACTTGAGATCATGTGTTAGTTAAACGTCCTGCTTCCATAACAAAAATAGGTCTACTAGATGTGGAGAAGAGCTTTTGGATCATAGTTAGGAGGTTTCAGTCTGTGACTGTTAGGCTCTGCAGCTGTGAGGTGAGCCCCACAGCAGTTGCATAGGGTGGAAGAGCACTATTCAACACATGGCTGGAAGGGAAAACAAAAGAGGAAGAAGGTACTGGCTCCTGTTATCTCTTCCAAGAGCCTCCACCAGTAACCTGAAGGTGTCCAGTAGGCACCATCTCTTAAAAGTTCCATCCCCTCCCCCACCCCAACAGCATCACTCTGGGGAAATAACTCATGGACCTTTGGGGTCATTCCCCATCCAAACAATACTCAAAGCAGTTACAACACAATTAGAGTCACAGAATGTGACCTCACCTCTGTGAGTCAGACCTCTGGAATGCAAGCCTTTTAAGAAAGGAGGCTTCACTAAAAACACCAGCATAGTTCCTACAGAGAGTCTTCAAATGCTTTTTGCATTTGGGCAGGGGGAAGGGAGGGCAGAAAATGACCCATTCCTACTGAAATCTACTGACCTTTGCCAAGCAACAGCGACCTATGAGTGACTGTTTAAAGTACATGACGCTATCAGTGCTTCAGTGTAGGTCTAAGAATAGTAAGTGGTACAGTGCTTGTTTCTTAAAATAGTAAGGCACTTACGAGATGCTACTTATGTATGTATGTATGTTCTGAGGTACTTTTATATGCTGGTCCCTAAAGTGATAGCAAAATTCCCTGGGGGGTCATCCAGCTGGATGAAGCGCATGAGTTTTGTGGGCTGCACCTGTGGGCTTTCTTTTGTCATTGAATGACAAAAGGACAGATAATTCCCGAAAACACACAGAATGGATCATTTTGTGGCAGTACATACACCCCCCCCCCTGTAATTTAATTTTTGCATCTGTGTAGTTTTATTTTGTTTTGGTGGTTCTGGGGAATGGAATCTAAAACCTCACATGTGATAAATGGGTGTTCTACCACCGGGCTACATCGTAGGCTGTTGAGCTTCTTATACTTATTGATAGGGGTTTTGTGTGTAATATTTAATAAGTCCAGGACAGTGAGGGTCTGTGTGTCATGTTTTTGGTTTCCTCTTCAACAAATGTGTGTGATAAATTAATATGGTAGCAAAAATGCCACACATAGCTGATAAAAGAAAAACAATTAGCATAGAGAATACATATTGGGTTAATTTCATATCTGAAATGCCTGCAATCTAGCTTTAGGAAGGGAGAGACAGGACAATCTATAGAACTCTCTGGCCAAATAATCTAGCCCAGTTGTTCTGAGCCTTCCTGATGTTTCGGCCCTTTAATATAGTTCCTTACATCATGGTGACCCATGATGATAAAATTATTTCTGTTGCTACATCATAACTGTAATTTTGCTCCTGGTATGAACTGTAACGTAAATATTTTTGGAGATAGAAATTTGCCAAAGGGGTTTCCACCCACAGATTGAGAATCAGCTATGGCAATTTCCAGGGTTAGCAAGATAGTTCCCCTCTTCAAGAGATAAGGCAGAGAGTAATGGAAATTGACCTCTGGCTTCTGTACACATACATTTACACACACACACACACAGATGTATGCACACAAAGAAAGATGACAGATTAAAGATGCCACCATTGACCAACTCTGGGACCATGAGCTTTGAAATAAAGAAAGCCACAGGTGTAACTCACAGAATAAAATTAGAATCCATGAGTGGCAACAGTGATGGAAAGAAATGAAAAAAACTGTTGGAGAGAACAGTGGTTTGCCAGCAAGTAACCAAGGGATGATGGGATTAGAAATTCTCCTCTGGTTAACCATCGTTATAAACAGGACTGGGGCAGACAACAACAGCAGGTGAAAGTTTGAAGCGTAAAAGGACATTGTGTCTAGTTTGTTCGCACTGTAGCATTTAACTATGGAGGGTGAAGCAGCAGTTTTTACAGCAGAACAGATTGACAGACACCACCCCAAGGGATTAAATTTATCACCAGATGTAGCACACATGTCCTTCAACGGGAGGTGCTTAGAAAAAGTATGACATCACTCCTGTGATATTGCTCCTGGGAGTGTAACAATCCAATCATGAGGAAAACCCAAGACGCTCAACTCTGCTACCAAGTGTTTGTTTTGATGTCTTTGAAATGTCAAGCCCAGAATGAAGCATACCAGGCAACTATTTACCTGTCAGGACCAGAATATGTATGTGTTGATGATACATGTGTGACAGTGAGACAGTTGATTACGTTAAGTATGTCCTTTAGGTCCAATGTTACCATAGTATTAATGTTAAGTTTCTGATTTTGAAAAATTGAATGTAGCTGAGGATAAGTTAGGTCTTGTTTCTGGAAAAAAGGAGGACTGAGTATCCAATTTATAAGCAATTGAATCAGAGATCAAAGAAAGCGCAAGCGCATGCACGCGCGTGCATGTGTGTGTGTGTGTGTGTGAGAGAGAGAGAGAGAGAGAGAGAGAGAGAGAGAATAGAATGGGAGTAGGGACAATATAAATAAAAAATATGAATGTTGATATTTAGAGTCTTTGGGTGAGTAGAATTATAATTTATTTATGATTTTTGCAATTTCCCGTATCTTTGAAATCATTTAAAATTAAATATTAGCAGTAGTGGGAAGAAAGGAAAATCTCACAAACAGGAAGCATGGTTGCATGTTAGCAAAGATATCATCGAGTTCACATCTGAACTGTGAGCTACAGGTGACTTGAAAACTTCACTTAAACTTAATTTTCCTCATGCTTTTATGTTTCACACCAACACAGACATAAATAAACATGGCTTTGGCTTTACAATGTCCATTTTCCTAAATTTCCGAAGCTCCCCCAGGGGCTGTAGCCCTTGCTCTGCCTATGTTACTCACGGTCCCTGTCGCTCTTCGTCATCATGTTGCCATGCACAGATGCACCCTGCTGGACTCCACCAGCAGCTGCGGGTGAGCCAAAATAGTTCCCACTGAGATAGTGACTGTAAGACAGCTGTAGTCTCAAGTGACTTGGAATGTCACATGCTTGTTCCCAGGTGCTGAATGTGCCGTGGGACAGAAGGAATGCTAAAAATGGCTGTGTGTGCAGTTTAGTGTAGACACTCTGAGAACACCAAGGCAGAGGGTGGACTTGATTGTCTGCAATAAGGTTGCATTGGATTTTCAACCTCAGTATTTATTACAGAGCCATAGAACACCCCTCTGTATGTTATGGGTATTAGAAATAAAAAATAAGATGAGGCTTACAACAGGTTTTCTCTGAAAGGGGTTTATTAGGGGAGAAGGGGGAACAGGCGTGGGCCAAGATGGGGAAGGGAGAGGGAGAGGAGGAAAGGGGAGGAGGGTTGGGGGCGCCCCATAGAGAGGGTGAGAGGGTGAGAGGAATAAGAGGGTAGAGGGGAGTAGGAGAGTGAGGAATAGGAGAGTGAACACGTGTCTGGTGGTCCTTTTATAGGTCAGGTAATAACCACGCCCCCAGGTGTGGCCACCTGGCTGGGCGATACATGATGTCATTGTTGCTAGGTAACCAGAAGCAAGATTGTTGCAGAATACTAACATTCCTCCCTTTTTCTACAATTAAAAACTGAGGAACTTGGTCTGCTTTTCATGTAAGGCCAGTTAAAGTATATAAGTCTAGGTTCATTGGAAGCAGCTCTTAGTTGTCATGCAAGAGGTTATGAGAGAGAAATTATAGGAACAAAAATGGTCAGATCACATAGTCAAGAAAGAGGAGGAAGAGAAGCCTCTGTCCTGGAAAATCTAGGGTAGAGTGC